>SJYO01013871.1:34009116-34299947 GCA_006410555.1 Capra ibex
TCGTAGATTGGGGGTTTGGTCTCAGACAAAATACGAGAGTGGATGTGGACACTGAAATGCCCCCCGAGAGGGGGTATTGGTAAAGAGAGCCTCTTCCTCATTTCCACGTCGAGGTTCCGTTATTTTTAAGAACCCGCACTGTTGAATGCCTGAGGAGACTTCCAATAGATCGGACGGACATATCCAAGTAGACCGGTGTACAGTAACAAATGTCGGAGGGTTAGACTCTCCGTGCTCTACAAAATCTGAATGATTTCCGTTTAAGGAAACCCCGCAATCTTTAATAATCATATCACCCAACCAATCCTTAATATAACCACTTCCCCAAAAGTAAACAACACAGTTATTAACGACGATTAAGGGACGAGACCCACCCTGTTTCTACAGAGTCCAGTCTGGAGAGACGACTGTCTGATCGAACACACTGTCCTAATAGGTATGAGGACGGTGACGCGTGTACTAACAAATGATGGAGAGTTGGCATTTGTCGTGTCTCTCAAAACCTCATAAAACTCTCACAATTAATCGTATCCCGAAAAAGAAGATCACCTCAGTTACTAACGGCGGTCCGGAGGTATAGGAATCCGTGGACCCTTATATAATTAGTTACATAAACCTTATATCGTTTCCTTTATATCATCAAAAACTACAATCGTTATGATCTGAAAAACTCAATTACCTAAAAGAGAAAACATTATCTAGTGACATGAAACAATATTTAGTGACACAGGAACGATACATTTTTACATTGAAATAGTATAGAATTCTGATTTATCTAGAATTCCCCTCGTAACTATTTTCCTAAAAATAAACAACCCGACTACAAACGACGATTTAGAGGTACAAGAGATGGGAATATTACTTATATTGATTGTATATCCTCTTTATTCTTAATTGGAAATTCTGATTAGTACAATTGGAACCCAATTTATTTAAGGAAAGAACTAACATTGAGTGATGTGGGAGTGGGATATCCTTACATTGAAATAAACCTCCCACCACGGACCAAATTCTTTTTGGTGGGAACCTTCTTCATTCAAAAAACCAATAGTCTTTCTTTCCTGGTATTTTACAGTCGTCCAGAGTGAGTACCGGTCTTCTACTACATGGAAAAAATATGTAAATACACTTCGTGGACTAAAACTATTTCCAGTCCTGACGACTGAGGGCGCACTGAGATATAAGTAGGGATACACATTGTTTTCCATATATTCGTTTGGGGTTTTATTTCTTTAGCCTAGTCAAAGGCCTTTCTGACCAAGGGGGTACAGCGAAGAAAGAACGAGGGTAAAAAGACCGACTTAAGGGTAGACCTCGTACCTACGATAAGGTGGATTAGGTTCAATAAGTCGGAGAAAAAGAGGTGATTAGAAGGATGATGTGATAGGTAAAGATTAGAGAGATATAGACACTAATTTATACATAAAAAGGTTTCTACGACTGAGGCAGGGGTGGAAGCTTAGTGGGACCTAGGTGGCCACGACCTGGGGTCGTTAAAACTTTGATAGATTTGTACAAGTGCCCTATGCAAACCGAGGACGCACTGTGTCGGGAGTGAACCACGAGTATGACTCATAAATCCCGACTAGGGGTGTGGAAGGCACAAGAGATCCGGAGAACAATGATCCTACACCTTACTAAGGTCAAGTCTGTAAATGGGGGACCTCAAGACCCTTCTGTCTCGCGGGGAGTGAGGAACCACTAACCACGAGAACCTAATCTCTACACTTCTCATTCGACCGCCGAGTCTCTCTGGACATAGTTATGGATGTAGTTTGGAGGCAGAGTGATTCCTCTCCCAATGTGTTGTCTGACCAAACACAGTGTCTCGTTTACGTAAATTACTTGGAACTCCTACTCGGGTAGAAAAAACCGAGGTTGTCTTCGTGTTTGTTGTTATGTAAGTAGCTCTCCTACACCTAAGAGGAGGGAGTCTGACTCAGGTGACTTTCTTCACATGATTTTAAACCACCGAAGGTATCTTTGACCCAACACCACTAGACTGAGGTCCAAAGGGACCACCGAGTCTACCATTTCTTTGGTGGACGTTACGTCTTCTGTGTCCAAGTTAACGACCCAGGTCTTCTAGGGGACCTCCTCCTTTACCGTTGGGTTAGGTCATAAGAACGGACCTTTTGGGGTGTCTGTCTCCTCGGACCACCCGATGTCAGGTACCCCAGCGTCTCAGTCGGACTAAGGCCACAGGCTTTTCTACTGACCCTTTAGGCGGACCTCTTTGAACCCGGAACTTCCGTCCCGAGAGAGGACACTGATGTAGACGGATTTTGAGAGACCCTAGGAGGACGGGTCCTCCCTGTTCAGTCTTTCCGATGTCTCTTGCACCCAGACTCGAGAGTGCGACGGTCCTTGGGAATACCGATAAATCAGAGAAATTTTTAAGGCGAAAAAAGTAGAGAAAAAGAAAAGGATATGTTTTTGATATAACCAGAGTAGATATGAATTTTTTTTTAGTTCGTATTGGAGAGGGAGAGAGTGTGTAATTCCGGGAGAGAAGTACCATTACGTTCGTGACAAAAGAATCTAATATTTTCTTACTAATCAATTCATTCGACTATTTCCGACGTCTTCTTGGTACTACTCGATTACCTTAAAAAAAGTTGAAATTAAGTTTGTGGTACATTACCGAGTCACTCTACCGTCACTCAGTGGACTTTTTCCGTCGTTCCAGTGTCAATTTTACAAAGACAGTACGACACCAGACTTTGTCCGCCTTCGGTTGAGACAGTGGTGTTTTCTCGGTAAACAAGATCCGTCTCTCTACCCTTAACTAAAGAGGACGGCCTCCACAGGTATCCCTGTCACCCCCACCCCTCCTCATGCCCTCCGGGGGTGGGGTACTTGAGTCGTCGTGTGGACATGGTCCTTTGTGTCCGGGAAGTGCCGCCCGGACTCACTCGTGTCAAGGTTCAGGACCGACAAATGTCACCAAGGCTTCCGAATAAAGTCTTGCGTAGAACATTCGAACGACTCAAACCGTGTTTGAAACCCCCGGCGGGACGTACCAATCTCGAAGTATTTCCAGAGTTGGATATGGTCTCTTAAGTTTAACGTCCTCTTCGACTTTACATCGAGAGGTCGGACGCCCCCAGTCACCAGTGACGGGCCTCTTTGTAGCTGTCATTTACCGACTGAATCCCCCACCCTCAGACCCTTAGTCACGAGTCCACGGAGGTAGACGGGCCGGTTAAGGACCAATGGGAAGTTCCGAGTAGTGTTGTGGAGTGGCAACGAGACTTCGACAGGACTGGGAGGACCTGTCAAAGGCACATCAAGTATGAGTGAAATTTTGTTTGCCAGGAAGAGTATGACGTGATAACAAAGAACATGCGGACAGAGGGACTGTTCAAGTACGTAAGGACAAGGAACATGTACCCTGAGACAGGGGAAAGAGAGAGAGGAACATTTCAGTAAGGACGTCACGGACCGTCTTGTACATTGTGTGCCCCCGTGTGTCCTTCTTAGGTACGTTCCGGACCAACTACCTACTGACCTGTCGTTGGGACCCTCCCCACTCCTGTCGGATTACTGTAGGTGTCTTACAAGTTCTTTCCAAGGGAACAGGGTGTGTGTGTGTGTGGAGAAAATAGACGAACTACTATAATTTTAGTAAGTTACCCAGTTCTGACAAGATGTTGATCCTCTCCCGACTGTCACGTTTATAGGTACTCTCTCCCAGTTCAGTGGTTTCAGTCTCTTAGATAAAGGAACAAAGTCGGGGATTCCTGAGTCACTTTAACTAGACCGTCTCTCCAGAAGAAAACCATGTATAACTTAAAACAAGAAACACGCACGTATTTGGTTTAATACGAAATTTTTTTTTTTCGTTTATTAAACATGAAATTACAAGACGTCCTGATCGACTTGTCGACAGACCCAGACAGAGGAACAGAGGTTTTTACACCTCCGAGTTCTGTACCGACTCGGGAGTAGGTCGAGACTCTTTTCTGTCTGGCTGAACACCGAGTTGTTCGTCGGAAGTGACAGACGAAAAGGGCTTACTCTCGAGACTTTGGCCCGTCCTGGATGCCGGAAACGACGTTTCTTCCCGTCATTTGAACTTTGGTTGAGGCACACCTTCTAAGTGTTTTCGTTCATCTGAGAGACACACGTGTTGTTATTCGGAACAAGGTACTTGTGCAGAGGGGAGAGTTCGGGGAGTCGACGAGTGGGTCAAGTCCAAGAGGATCGAGCCGTCTCTCTACCCGACTCGAAGTTTCTACACGGACGTCAAGATACCTATTGGCGTTCCTCTCTTCGGTTTAAGACGATAAATTTTTTAAATAGGATCACTTTATTCGTTTGGTAGTTTGTAACAAAAATGAGTGCCGTTTGTATACCCCGTTTACTCCAGTCTTGACCTTACAATCACTTTACTTCCGTAGGATCCCGGAGTTCTCTCCGGGTTGAGTGGTTGAAGTCACGGAGAAGGGTCTCACTTCCATTAAGGTATCGGGAACTCAGGCAGAAGGCGTAGGCAGAGGTTCTGTTGTATCCGACGACTCATCAGTCCCAGACACACGACGTCTCCTTTACTGGGGGGTTTGAGCGTTTGCACTCTTTAGGGGTTTATTTGGGTCATTACTACAGTGTATTCTCGTCTACGTCATTCTCGAGGGCAACCTCCTTTGGCAAGAACAAGGGGTTTCGTTTGTGTCCTCGAGACTTACCTGTTTTCCTTACAGAAGGACCTCCTACCGTCTCCCTGGACCCCACTCTCCCTTCTGAGTCCTTACTCTAGAGACATATCGTCTCCCTTAATACAAATCATAATACATTATTTGATGTTACCTTTTCTTTTTTCAATAGCGACCCTCCACCATCCGAGCCGACCTAGACCCGAGAGACTTTGGAACCACTCACGGACCTTGTAACTTCCGGACTCACCAGGTGTAAAGAATTTTCCGACCATTCTTTGTTCAGGTTCCTGTCTCCTCGGACCACCCGATTCAGGTACCCCAGCGTTTCTCAACCTGTGTTCACTCACGGATTATGTGTGTTTGTGTGTGTTTGTGTGTGTGTGTGTACTTTATGAAACGATCTTGTTCATACCCCTTGTCAAAGTCCCGAGGAAGCACTTTTATAGGATGAACACTGGTCCTTCCGAACGACACGACCGTTCACGACTCCCTCGACTTAACGACTTAGGTCGTACACTACTCCCGACCCATCGCCCCGACCCACCCTACCCCCATTAGGACTTTCAGTACCGGTATAACGACTCTTGACGGTGCGTCTGAAGGACCATTCTTCCGTGAACCCCCCTGAAGGGACCACCAGGTCACCAATTCTGAGACGTGAAGGCGACGTCCCCCGTACTCAAACTTGGGATCAGTCCCTTGATTCTAGGGATACGGTACCCCGCCGGGGGTTTTATTTATTTTACTTTTACCTCCGTGAACCCTTACTCGTGTCTTCTGTGTGGTGTAGAGATCCTCGATTATATGTATTCATAAATACTCGAACGTTACGTCCACAGTCTATATTAGAGAGGACTGGGTCTACAGGATTTGGTAAGTCCGGTCTCTGTTTAAGGTAAAGAATAAGATGTCATTCGGTCGTTGGAATTGTGAAATGTTTAAGTTTCTCCTTTCAGTTCCAAAGTCAAGTAACCTTTCGTCATTAATGTCGGTGTGGATGACTGTCGGAAGACACAGTCTGACAGATGTGTGTAGAGTAAATGTACCTATTTCGTCTAGGACGATATGAGTAAAATGTCTAATCTTTTTGATCCGGACCTCTCTAACACACCAAAGGGGTGTCGGCAATAGGGTGTCTCCCCGTCTCCGTCAACGGGATTTAGTCCATAAAATTAAAATGTATAGTCGTATTGAAGTTTGCTTACAAACCTCTAAGTGTTTCCTGTCGGGTTACCCACCAAAACCAGTAAATGGTATTGTAGTATACCCGAAGGGACCATCGAGTTGACCATCTCTTAGGCGGACGTTACGTCCTCTGGGACCAAGTTAAAGACCCAAGTTTCTAGACGACCTCTTCCCTATCCGATGGGTGAGGTCGTAAGAACCGGAAGGGACCACCGAACCGACCATTTCTTAGGCGGACGTTACGTCCTCTGGATCCAAGTCAGGGACCCAACCCTTCTACGGGACCTCCTCCCTTTCCCTATCCGATGGGTGAGGTCATAAGACCGGACCTCTTAAAGTACCTATCATCATGTCGGGTACCCCAGCGTCTCAGTCTGTGCTGACTCGCTGAAAGTGAAGTATTGTAAAATACTCTTTCCTGTGTTCCCAAAACTTTTAGTCCTTATTGGATTAGAGTCTTGTTTCCTGTAAGAAAATTTAGTGAACTCGTGAAAATTTGTTCTCCGGTAAAGTCCACGTGTATCTTCTGCACCTTACGCGGGAGGTGTAAGTTCTCCGTTTACAATGTCAAACTTAGCTTCCGGACCCCATGGTTAGGGGGAGTTGAGGGGTGGTCATTGTCCATTGGTGATGGGATTGTCCCTTCGAAGGGTGTAAGTAATGTATGTTCCGTTGAGACAAAAAGGTCACACCGGTTACCACTCACCCGTACCCCAACCCCCCTCCTCGTTACTCCTAGGTTCCGCCGTCCTGAGTGCAAACCCTCGGTGGCGACCTCTACACCCACACCTCGCGGGGCGGTTGTGACAGTCCCTTGTTTTGTGGAAAGTCCCGAGTGAACTGACGTAGAGGTTTCCGACTGTAGATGGATTGAGAAGTGCCACAATCCATCTGACTGAGGAAGGAAAGTGTCTACCCGGGTTCTTCAGGTCTCTCAGTCCCGAAAGAGGACCGGTGTCTCGTTCAACATCCCCCTCCGTCCCTAGTGGTGGACTTTGTGGGACACACCCCGAAAGGACCCGAGGTAGTGCCACGTCCTTGAGGACGACACAAAATCACGAAGAGACCCCCGCGGGGTTGTTGTAGCAAAACGTTTATGCTAAGCGTAAAGGTTGTCTTACACTTAGTATTTGCATTTTTGTCCTTTATGATTTACGGTCGTTTCTTTCCTTGTCATTCTTTTTATTTTTTTGGATCCTCCTACCCCTCAGAGATCTATGAAGTGAGGTGAATGTTTTCGTTGCCAAGGTTTCACCCTTTGGAAGGTTTCCCGGGGGAGAGCCACGGGGCGCGGATTCCCCGGGATCGCAGCCGCCCCGTCCTCCCGTGGTCCTGCCTGTCACGAATGGTACCGCAGACTCGGCACCGGGGGCTCACTTCACCCCTTCGCGTGCAGCACCTGACTCTCGGCCCTCTGGGACGGCACGTGGTACGGGTGCGCGACCCCTCGGTGGTTCAAACGACCTGGCCTGCGGCCCGTGTGCCTCTCCCTCCCCGCGCCTCGGCCGCGCCTAACCGGCGCGTCGGTCCCCCGCACCGGCGCGAGCTCTTGAGTCCCTTTAGCAGTTTGAACGACCCTGACCTCCCCGGCCGGACCGAATCGCAGGGGACTGAGTGTGCAAAAGGCGAGGTTCAAAGGCGGGGCGTTGCCCCCGTGACAAGGTGTTCCGCCTGAGAGAGCCCCAGAGGTGGGTGGGGCGCAGGGGAGGGGAGAGGGCAGGGAGGAGGGGGGTCCTGGGACGAGGCGGGCCTGACCTTTGACAGTACACTGGAATGGGCCTCGCCCGGGACTCTCTTTCTTTGGGCCATCCAAGTCTCACGCTAGCGAAGCGTCATCTAAACCTGGTCGAGGTTTAGACTTCAGTCAGTTCCGACCGTGTCGTTCCTATCGGAACCCGGTCTTTTAGAACTTTACTGGAGTCGGACAAACGGTAGACTGATTCTCCGCCCAGTGGTAAATAATGTAGGAACGACTACGTCTTTTGAAATTTATCTCCTGGCGAATAGATGGGTCGGGACGTTCCATCCGTCCATAACAGGTAAAATGACTTCTTTACCCTATGTCTCTCTGATTCATTAAATTCTCTGAACGGGCTCCCGTGTGTCGATCTATTTACCGATTCTCATGATCGACGTTCCTTTACCGTTGGGTAAGGTCATAAGAACGGACCTCTTAGGGTCCCTGGCTCCTCGGACCGCCCGACGACAGACACCCTAGCGTGTCTCAGCCTGTGCTGACTTCGCTGAATCGTCATCGTTGATCGACGTTTGGGTTCCGACAGGAGACCCACCGTCCTTAACACCCCAAGTCTCGATATCCTAGGGAGACTGTTGTACCACTCCCGATGCCTGTCGGGGGGTGCGGGTTGTATGTGTGGCGTCCCGTGCGTGTGCAACAAAAATGTGGTAAAATCCCTACCAGGTGAATTGGGGAACAGAACGGATGTCGTGCGGTGGAAAGTCAAGGATGAAGATCCCCGACAAAACTGCTGACAAACCCTTCGTCACGATATGTCTATGTAAAAAGGTAATTATTTACAAGGACACCCATACCGTCCCCACAAAAGTCCCTAGAGGTCCAGTGGAGACGACGAGTTCCTACGTATGTGTACCTTGGGACAACCTACTTAAGGAGACCGATTTCTGATTCTACTAATTGAGTTTACGATGTCTCCGACCCACCCGTGGTCCTTCGTGTCTCCCCACTCCACTCGTCGTCACTGACGTCGATTTCCCTGTCGGTCCGTCGTGGTCAACTAACGCCGGGACATCCTTAATTCTCGCGTCTGACGGTGTAGAAGGACCAAAGGTTCTCTTCAGACTTTAAACTTACAATTATCCTTTATCGGGAAGAAAGGGGGACCGGACAGGATGGGTGAGACGTCAAATCTGTCAATTGAAATGTATACCTAGTTACAAATAGTTGTAAATTAACATGATAAACAAGGAGGGATAAAAAACGACAGAAAAATCCCACCCCAACAGACCGACCTTATATACGAGCAAAAGAAAGTCTTACCAAGAAACCCGACTCACTATATTAGACTCATGAAACACAAGACTTGTACAGAAAAAGAGAGTTCTAAACTTCCTAAAATGACATATCTTAATAATCAAGTTTAATTGTGAAAAATTTCATTACAATTTAGAGTAAGAAATTCTTAAACAAGAAGGGGTAAGAGACCTTTTACAAACCTAAAAGAGAAATACCAAAATTTTATTAATGATTGTATATAAATTCTAAGTGAATCTATGATTAAAATGAGGTATCAACTACCTGAGAAAGTTTGGTCTTCGTCGTATGACGAGACCTTTAAAAGAGATGAACCAAGAAGGAGAATTAATAATAAAAAAGTAGACCTTAAATACAACCAAACTATAATTTGAATGAGACTTAGATAGTGGGTACGAAATTAATTTTTTTTTAAGGAAAAACTAACTCAAGACCCGTATAGGAAACCAATTGATAAGGTCGAGTGACTGACCCAGTTCTAATAATATGTCCAAGTCAAGACGGATCTGTCGATAACGTTTACGACTGTTGGGGGAGGGGTGCGGGGACATTGATTGTCAGGGCAATGGAAAATCCTTTTTATTTCATTTTACCTGTCCTAAATATAAGAATAGCTTCGTTACTTCTGGGTCGTGTCGGTATTTCTTTATTTATTTTAATATATGTATGACACACCCTACTTTTTGTCTTTTGTGTGACGTTTCATTCTTTAATCACTTATACTTCTGTCTCATTTTCATAGGTTTTACTTTGTTTTTCTTCCTAATTTGTCTTTTTTCTTGTCTTGTCTTGTAATGACTGGACACTCCGTTATAATTTACCGGGTTTTATATATATATTAATTCTCAGGGTCTCACTTGTCCCTTTTTGACTTTTTATTAGAGGGTGTAAAAGGTTGAAACTACTCTTGATCCACCGAGTCTACCATTTCGCAGACAGATGTTACGCCCTCTGGACCCAAGCTCGGGACCCAACCCTTCTAGGGAACCTCTTCCTTTACCGTTAGGTGAGGTCATGATAACGGATCTTTTAGGGTACCTATCTCCTCGGACCCTCCGGGGTCAGATACCCCAGCGTTTCTCAACCTGTGTTGACTC
This sequence comes from Capra ibex, assembly GCA_006410555.1. NCBI lineage: Eukaryota > Metazoa > Chordata > Mammalia > Artiodactyla > Bovidae > Capra > Capra ibex. The sequence continues at coordinate 34,019,070 of SJYO01013871.1, forward strand.
ACTGAAGTGAAGTGTATGAGGTGACTTAGTTCGGAGAGTTTGAGATTTGTCTTATTAGAAATTCTTTCAGTACACTTCCGTGTAGTATTTATTTAACGACTTTTGGTCCTTATTTTCTGAAGTCTCACAAAATTTTTATGAAAATACCTGAAGGGACCATCGGTTCATCAACTCTCAGGCAGACAGTTCCGTCCCCTGTACCCGAGCTACGGGCCAGGTCCTTCTGGGGTGTCTAGCTCCTCGCTGATTTAGACCGCGGTGTTGATGGTGCGGACTCGAGACCTCGGACTCGAGACTCTGTTCTCGTCGGTGGTGTTCCTCTTCGGGTTCCCGACGTCGCTTCTCCTTCGGGCAGTGGACATGATCTCTCGGGAGTCCGTCGTCACTTCTGGGTCGTGTAGGTATTTACTTGTGAAAAGACATAATTATAGTAGAAAGATTAAAAGATCCTCACTATACCTAATGTCTTTGTGTTCGATCTTTCGGTCTAGAGACTAGGAAAGCCTCCCAAACCCTAGTCCTCTACATTTGGTCCGTATCAAACGATTAAGGTACCATATAAGAGACACAAAATCCTCTGGTTCCGTAAGGGTCTTTTATCGTTAATACATTCACTCATTTTCCTGAGACTATATCGGAAATTCCTTGTGTGGTGAAATGTATTAAGTCAAAAGATAATCCTAGGGACAGTGAGGAAAGCCGGTTAACAATTTTCAAAAATAAAGAGAGTAGAGATAATGGTGAATCTGACGTCCGTCAAAAAATGAAGTCTGAGAGTCAGAAGGTCGAATGAGTACGATCAAACTGGAATTCTACACTCACGTCGACCTGACTTGACGAAGGGACACAGACACCCTTTGGATCACAGACACAGAGGGTCAGAGACTTCGTGAAGCCCCTGAAAAAGGAGTGATGTAGATTTGAGGAAACACACTTTGGGTGGGGAGGGGAGACAACAGTTGGAAAAACCTGTAAGAGGATTAGGGAAATGATGAGAGTTACGGTGGGTGGGTCCAGCATTTCGTCTCGACCTCAGACCATTGTCCTCTTGAATAGTTCGTAGAATCTGTAGAACAAAGAAATTCCAGACACCCGGAAAGGGCCCCAAGAGTGTGATAAATTGAACCCAAAGTGATTAAAAGACCCACGAAGGAGAAAGAAGGTAAAGGAGAAAAAGAATCAAGTCGGAGGATGAGGGAGTAAGGATCAGTAGTAAGTAAGATGAGTATTCATTTACTACTGTTTGTGAGGAACCTCACAATATGGATTGACCAACCAAGTCACCGTAAAATGGTGTAAATTAAACGGTTAAAAAACTTTTTATCAATTAACTTTTCAGGAATTCCAAGTCAAATCTTTAGTCTCAAGACTTATACAAGTAGTAAAGTATACAAGAGAGGCAAATACCATTGATCCCGAAGGGATCACCGAGTCTACCACTTCTTAGACGGACGTTACGTCCTCTAGGCCCAAACTGGGGACCCAGTCTTCTAGAGGACCTCTTCCCTTTCCGTTGGGTGAGGTCATAAGAACGGACTTCTTAAGGTGCCTGTCTCTTCGGACCGTCCGATGTCAGGTACCCCAGTGTCTCAGTCTGTGTTGATTCGTTGATCGTGAAAGTGAAAATATGAAAAAGTGAAAGTGAAAATACCAATGTAAATTGTCTTACTGTATATAACGATGACATGGTTTTTACAATGAAAACATACTTGAGAGTGAAACTACATTATTTCATTCTATGTCGATCACCATCGTACGACTCATAGTCAGTCCCAGGGTTTACCCTTATCTACAGTATGAGGTCTATTAAGATCCTATAAATGTTTCTCCCCCCGTCCTTTTCCCCTGGTGTTCTTAGTTGTCTCGTTGGTCAGTCATCTTCGTCGGGATTCCGTCTTTTCTGCCCTGTCGTCCACGATTGTCACGGGGTTTCCTCTCTCCAGTGTGACCTTCGTGGACGTTCACCTCTCCTGTGTCGGTCGGGTTGAGGGTTCCTCCCTTCGGCCCCTTATTTATGGAACTGGAGAGTCCAAAGGAGGCCAGAAGACGGACTCGAGGAGCGACCGAATCGAGTTCTCCTTAGGTCTCTCCCTTGGGTGACTACTCCTGTCCGCTCTGAAGGTCGCCTCACACCGACACTTTCCTGTTTACCTACTATGGTCCGTGTGTGCCGAACAAAATGAGTCTTGATAAGGAAAGAGACAGAGTTGTCGAACATACACTTAATTAGTCCTGAGACTAACCACATTTCCTTTGAGTTGAACTACAGTTTTTTACTTTTCCTTCCTTCCTTCCTTTACCTTCCGTCTCCTCCTAGACTAAAATGCCTTTATTTACGACGACCCCGGGTACGAGAGAGGGAGGGGAGACGTGACGCCAAACAAAACCTAGATTCACCCCTGGACCTGAGGTCGTCGTAGGCCCATCGTAGAAATCTTGTCATATTAGTCTGTTCTCTACTCTGAGTAGAAGGTCAAGGTGCCTCTTTTCAGAATCTCTGAAATGATTTTCTACATTTAGTTCTAAAACGTATTTACCCTAGTCTTCTGACTGATCTTTTCTACCATTCTATAATAAAGAATGGTTTGATTAAATATATTTGTATTATATTAGGATTGGTTTTAGAGGGGACTTAAAAAGACCTCATATTTTTTATTTCAGATTTTTCAAATAGTTCTTAAACGGTCTTGTAGTTGTAACCCCCTTTTTTTTCCGATGAACGAATTAATAATTTGACATAATAGTTCACTAATCAGTAACTTTCATAATATGAGTACAGTCTTACAGTTCACCTAACCTGTTTTGGTTACCCCACCCTCTACGTAATTGGTCATTAACGACGACCCTTTTAATTACCATACCCCCTTTTTTTTTTTAGTTCGATCTGAGAATTCAGTGTAAAATATGGGAGTTTTGAAGGTTCACTTAATTTCTCACTACATTTTGTGTTTTTCGTAGTTTATCTTGTCTACTCTACTTATAAATTAGAACCCTACGTTTTCTGCAAAATCCTTATTTTTTCTAAACTGTTGTATGTTTACATGTTGAATTTACAGGTTTTTTTTTTTTTTTTGGTACATTTTAATTTTCCGTTTGTCGTTTGATCCTTTTGTAAGAATTCAACTCTTGAATAAAGAGATAACATATTTTTATAAATTATTTACAAATAATTTACTACACAAACAAGTAATTTACAATGAAAAGACCTCAGTAATCCCTTTTTGTTTCGATCATTAAAATCTATTTTATTGTCATCTTTCGTTAATTATGATAATGGAATAACCTTTATTGTTTACTAAAACTAACGGGTAAGTATTAAATCGTATTAGAATAAAAGTAATATGGACATTATCTTCACATTTTGTGTACATCTTTATTCCGAACGTATAAAAAGTAAAAATCCTTTAATTTAGGGAATACTAGTTTTCACCTAAGATAAAATATAGGAAGTGTATCTTAGAAGAAGATACTTATTGAAGTGAATTTAGAGAATCCAAACAGTCATGTAATTTTGACATGAACGACTATGATTTTTTTTGTTTTGTTTTGGTTTTTGGAATATCTTTGTTACAGTGAGTGGACTGTACCTTTTAATTAGTGTGTCTTATTCAAATTATTAAAAGACTTAAATTTTTCTTAACTAAATTGAGACGAGTTCTCAGTATTGAGTTATGAAAAAGGGGGGGGGTTACCTTCTTCTTTGAGTCTTATATGAAACGAAATTTACGGTAAAAAATTTTTTGACTATTTTGTATACTTATGACCGATTTTTCTATTTACCCATGTAAGTTACTCTTAAAAATAAAGTTAATAGGTGTTTTGTTATATTATTATGAAATATTTTTATAATTCAAAATCCGGTGGTAATAAGTAATTTTTTTCACAAACACGATCTTCCGACAAAAATGGTTGAAGGAAAAAACCATTCCTTTTGTTTAATTCTCCGACTTCTTTTCGACAACCTTTTTTAGAAGTTTACATGTTTGAACAAATAAAAAGAGTCGTTAAATTTTTATGTATTTGGTAAATTTGACTTATGTGCAATTCAATCACAAAATAAAGGATTGATATGTTAACTATAATATTCCTTGACGAGGTAAGTTAATTTTGGATTACTTACGGTAGTTGAAAAAGACCGAATAAAAAGTCTTCCCTTAATAATCATGTATTTGTATTAAAATAGGAAAAATTTTACGAATCTTTTTAACTTTATAGTATCAAGTGTGTTTCGGGAAATTTTTAGACTTCAGTGTCCAACTTCTACATTTTCCATTTACTACTGTCGTCAGAAGAACCCTTTTATGAGTACCTTCCTAAGTTATGATACGTTCAATGCATTTGTATTCTTTGGTGACGTTCAAAATCATGGTCTTGATGACGGTTGGACGTACTTCAAGTAGACAGTGTAAAATTTTACTAAACCTAGAGTTGTGTCCTTGGTGTCGTGTCTTGACAAATAAATTACTGGTTTAGTCCATTCACTACTATCAGTCATTACGATGAGGATTTTACGACCCTGACCTACACAACGATATAAATTTTATATTGATGTTTTCTCTCACAAAATTTTGGATTGATGGTCTGAAAACAGTCTGAGTCAAGGAAACGATCTGTGAATGTGGGCACTGCGACGGTAAGTTTAAGTATAAAACCCTAAATTTAAAAGAAAAACTCAATCAGTAGTTTTAGTCATAATAAGACATACAAAGTGACCGCATGAAATTTATACGTTGTTGACAGGGGGAGAAAAGTGGTTAATATGACTCATGCAAGAGGAGTTTAGTTGATTTAAGATTTTCCCCTTTTTACTAGTAGTAATTCATATGAATTTTTCCCTTACGTCTAAAGTTGTGCCAGAACTTTTCACCTCAAGATTTTTGTAAGACGTATCTGCGACATAGTGACCTTAATCACCCTTCGGAATTGAATCGATAAACTCCGATGTCGTGAGTAAATCACAAACACAATTCTTTCTAATCAAAATATCAGGATGGATATTGAGAATTTTAGAGTCTTTTATCTAATTCACTCCTCGAAACTCACGGTCGTTTCGGTAAAACAGTGAGGTATTGTAGTTGCAATTTGTGTTGTAGGGTAGAGAGATAGACATTTTGCAAGTGTAAAAGAAAAGAGTATAAAGAAAATTTATGTAAAAGGAGAGACAATCAGATATCAGTCATACTCGTTTTCACGTAAGTTCAGGGACTAGATCACTATAAAAGGTAAACACCGTGGGTGGCAATTCATGTATAATCGTTAGAGTGTCATGGTCAGATGAAAAGTTTTTACTGACAATTTTTTGTGACTCAAATAAAAAAAGTACGATAGATTTCTAATTTTCTAAAGGGGAACCTAACATGCTAAAGTTAATATATAACGGAAATTTTTTTTAGTTACGTTGGAATGTTTTCTAATCGAGTGAAAGATTAATGGAAGTGATAAAATTTGACTCGATAATTCTTTACTAATTTTACTTTTTACAGAAGATGAAAGGTCAAAGTACTCATATAACTCTTAATTGTGTCACGTAATGTGAAAGTTTAAGGTGACGACAGTAGATTGTAAATTAGTTCAAAATCTCCGGCAAAGGAAAGACGAAGATTTTTGGACCGGGTGAAGGTATGTTTGTCTCCGTATATATTTCCAACGTATAATTGACAAGTTGAATCTTTTTTGAAGATTCTTATTTACGTTCTATAAAAATTTTTGACCTTACCTTAACAAACCAGGGCACTTTTAAGGTATTAAGATCTAAAATAATACCATATTGACTAAAATTAGAGGGTTCAAAACGGATATGACTAACTATTTAAAGAGAATTAAAACTCAAACCCCTTATTTTCCCTCACTAAGTATTCGTCATCGGAACGACGAGAAGTAACAGTACGGTAGTAAGTGTACCAGTAGGTTTAGAATTGATATGAAAGAAACCTGGGACTTTAGTCGACCTTTTTAAGTAGTAACCATGAAATCTCAAATTGTGAACCTTTTTTTTTTTTTTCACCAAAACACGTTGGTACAGACCTTAAGGTCAAATGGTAGTTTTTGTACGTCCCACTTCTTCTAAAAGAAGAAAACTAAGGACATGCATTCACTCCTTCAGATGTGTTCAAGAAATGTTAAAACCGTCTAGCCACGTATATTTTATCCGAAGAACCTAATATTTAAAAGAGGACCGACCATGACACCGAGACATCGTCACTTTATCAGAAGGTCCTTCCTGACCTATATGAGTTTACAACCAGAGAGTAGTCCCAGGAAGAAGGTTGTGTCTAAGTAGTTAAGTACCTCCCTGAGACCTGTCGGGACGCCCGTACCGTAGGATATGGGAGCGAGGTGGACGAGGTCGTGGAGCGCCAAGTGGTATGGACTGTGTGCTCGCAGTTTGTCGCTCTTTGTCACTCTTTGCCACGGGGATGTGTGCTGCTCGGTTTGTCTTGGTTGGGGGGTTGGTGATTAAGCTCTATATAAGTTCACTCAAAGTAATGACTTTGCTAGGAAAGACTGTCTTTTTATTTACAATTTACAGTTTCCTGTAGTTGTTTTCGAATCTTTTTACGATTAGACAAAGTTGTATAGATTGAAAGAAGTAAGGTGGTTTTTAGACCAAAAATCATGAGTACGAAAAGTTTCGGTTGGGGTTTGAACCCAATTACTCCTTGTCTCCGTTCTGTCACAGACTTTCCTTAAGTCTTCTTACTCAAGATCAAGACCAAAACGGTTTATATGACTAATACAATGAAATATAGTTCAGTGAAGGAACTTTGTTAAAGGAATAGATTACAGTGGACAAACTGAAACGAGTTTAAATAATGTGTCCAGGAAAGAACATAAGGATGCATTAGGGGTTGATAAAGTAGTCGTCGAGTGGGGCACAATGGTGTCCGATTCATATGGGAGTCAATGAACACCTTCCTTCCCTTCCTCTACTGACTCTATATAAATACGAGTAGTAGACTCTTTTGTCATCTCGTTTTTCTGGGAAAATCTTTTCCCTCTTTCGATACGTGTGTCTCGGGGTAGAGTTCCTGCCGCCGAGAGTGTCTGACGAGTGGTTTACGGTTTTTCTCTCTCCCTCCCTCCCTCCCTTCTTTCTTCTGTCTGTCTATTTGTTTCTCCTTTTTTTCCGGAGAGGGGGTATTTGAGGTCAATGTACTTTACGTTCGAGTGGACCTATACCGTGAGACGGGAAACAATGGTTAAGACAGACATCTTAGGGTTTACTGGTGTGTAGTCTGAACTAACATTTAGCTGGTATGTTACGTCGGAGTCCTCGACAGGTGAACTAACCTTTAAAACGTGGATTTTGTCATAACTGTTCGAACGAAGTCATTGACCAAAGAAAGACACGTGTTTCAGTCATAGGGATGACGTGGACAGTAGTCACAGTTTAAGAAATTTTCATGTTCTAGAAGAAATTATGATAAATTTTAAGGGCAATCATCTTTTGTGTAAAGAAGGGCTATTCTATAAGTTACTGTATTCTTTCTCGTACCGACCACCCCTGTCTGTTGGTTGGTAAGTTCTTCCTTGTCTCCATTTTTACGATCATTCTTCGTTGGTTTTTGTACCTAATGTCCTAGATATTGAAAAATTCAGTCAGGTCGACGGACGCACGACGTCAGGTACCCCAGCGTTTCTCAGTCTGTGCTGACTCGTTGACTTGACTTGACTCGAGGATCATCAATGTTGACGACCGACGGTTCTCGTATAAGACAACCAAGATTACAGATGACCAAAAGCTGGTATTAGAGGAAAGATATAATACTAGAGAGAGATCTTTTAAAATGACATGATAGTAAAACTTTTCGGACAGAATCGTGAAAAATACGTATAATACGATTAACAATCGTCTCTGTGTTTTTGTGTCGGAAACACTACAAATATATGAATATCACTTTTGTTCTAATATCCACAGAATTTATGAATTTCAATGAATACATCTATATATTACAACATTTTATATCAAGAAATCTACAAGACTGTTTGTCTTCTAGTTAAAAGTAATCGTGTTTGTATTTTCCAAAGTAAATTTGTCACCATCGCTTCAAATCGGAATTTCTCACCAATCTTAAAAGTATTCACTTCTGACTTCTTCTTGTCCTTCTATAAGATCGACCTCCCCTGTCGTGTGTCCATACCTCTACCTTTTCTTTCGTGACTCGAAGATCACGAATTACATCATTTTGGACCTACCAAGACTCCAAACAATCTTTGCAATAAAATTCTACAAAGAATAAACAACCGTACCGTTCCCTTCACACTTCTCCTCTTATAAGTATTACGTTTGTGGTGGGTGTCAGTCCAAGAAGAGACCCCCTTTCTCGGTAGTCTTTCGGTATCATAATACGTGATACATATTAAAATACTAGTTTTTAGTTACAAAGACACTGAGAAAACTCGTCCGGATCTCGACAAACGAATTAAGATATGTTGGGACACACAAGTTTTCTTGCCATTCTTTTGGGTAAGTAACTTTTACTCCAATGGTCGTAAATAATTTGTCAGTAAAATGGAACAGAGCGACATATAAGTAACAGAAGTTAATTGGAACGATTCGGTTTTAGACGATAAAACGTGTGTTCCAAAAGAGGATGTTCTTATAATCGTCGGGCTTCTAGAGCTACTTATATCAAGTAAGAAAGTTATATCCGGTATGGTAGTCGTTAGAACCCTTCTTTTTGTTTGTATATACCATACTTCCTTTCCTACCTCTCCCGTTAAGACCAATTACAATTTGGTCTAGTGACTTCTGTGCGGAGACCTTCTCTCTACTACCATTACGCCGTCAGATCATCTACTATCCTTTTTGTCTTTTGGAAAATTACCTCGTCCCTCTCTTCCTACTCCTCCTTCACTCCCCAGCTCTCTTCCTCTCCCCTCTTCACCCCCTTCCCCTCTTTTCTCTACTGTACACCGGGTGTTTCGGACTTCGTAAGTCGACCGGGAAGTGTCTACTTGTCAGACGGGTGGAGGTGGTATTTCCCCGAGTCTCGGACCTCGAGTCCGCATACCTGCTCCGAACTGTATACGATTCCAGCGTGTCCGTGCCAAAAGAACCATATTTCAAAGAGACTTAGCGGTCTACGACACCTGTAGACCTGTGAGTAACACTCTCCTCGGAATCTAAGTCACACAGTTGGTTTCGGTTATTATCCGGGGAACTTATGGATGGTGTGTAGACTTATTATGAGAATTATCAAGAGTTAATAGAAATTTTTGTTTTTGAGTCTTCTCATTTTGATGGCGTAGAATTTGACATGTGGGCGGTAGATTTAAGAACAAACGCCGATATAATTTTTCCTTTAAGTCGTATATGAAAAGAAATAAATTTCTGGTTATACTAATTAATGAATTCCATATGACCCGGAAGGGACCACCGAGTCTTCCATTACTTAGACGGACGTTACATCTTCTGGACGCAAACTAGGGACCCAACCTTTCTAGGGACCCAACCTTTCTAGGGAACCTCTTCCCTTACCGATGGTTAAGATCACAGGACGGACCTTTTAAGGTGCCTGTCTCCTCGGACCTCCCGATGTAAGGTACCCCAGGGTTTCTCAACCTGTACTGACTCTCTGATTGGGAAAGCGAGTCCATATAATCGAAAGGTGGAAGATAGGACCATCCTAGTCACACTGAGACACAACGAATCATAGACGACTAGATGGTGTGGGGTGAGGGTCGAAACAAGTCCAGAAGACATCGTATATGAAGTCTAAAGATTATAAAAGAAACCTTGTCGTTAGTAAGTGACAGAATTGTACATAGGCGACTCCATATTTATGTATGTCTAAAACATAAACACCTACGTATACAAAGACTTTCCGATGTACTATGTCCCTTCGTATCATGACCCTAGTGACTGAGATTATGAATATTCAACATGTTTAGAATCTGTGGACCGAGGAGTCTATGATGTCATAGACATTATATGTCTCTAATCTGACCTAATAAGCATTACAAGGAGGGTCGAGATTTTGAGGTACTAAAGTGGTATATTTGTTATCATAAGACTCCTCGGACTACCCGACACCAGGTATCCCAGTGTTTCTCAACCTATTCTGACTTCTCTGAATCGTGTACACACGCGCGCGCGCGTGTGTGTGTGTGTGTGTCTGTGTCTGTGTTCTAATCAAATGTAAAAATTACACGTGAGCGTCAAGTTTACCTGTGTGCCTACTTGTGTGTTCATGGACTCGTCGGTACAGTTGGTCGACACCCTCGAAGTCTATGAAAGGTAGAGGGAGGAAGTCCTTTAGATTATTCGAGGGACATTGTCTGTCGTCCTGTAAGTACTTGTTATTTGTGTAAATTGTTCTCATTTTACTTGATTAATCCTAAATTTCTACATTATGACAGACAAGAAATTTTTTTTTTAGAACTGACACTTCGTTCTCGGTCTTTCTTCGACCGCTTTTCGCCTGCGACCCTGGTGTCCTCCCAAAAGACCAATTTACTTTCCTACTTCTTGTGTGAAATTCTTGACAGGAATTTATCTCCTTCACTGTGAAGAAAAATCGGACGTCCTGTCTGACTACAATGTATTTATGAGACGTACTGTTACACCTTTATGTCTTTCTTCGTTTTCGATGTCAAGAAACAAAGACCCGAGTCTTAGATCTATTTTACGGTGTTAATTAGATGATTCGTCTTGTAGTAAGCCACATTACTATTAACGATTTTGTCATGTTTTCGACGGGTCTTTCGTCTCGGGTCTTTGTCGTTCTTAGCCCCTAACCTTACACAGTAAATCTGTTGACAAAAAGAAACGAGAAATTGGTTAATGTTGTTTAGGAGGGAGGGAATTCACAAGGAATATAGGTAAGTAACCTCGTAAGATCTACATTGTCACCCGGAAATTGAAAAAAAACCAGTACCCAATAAAACTCTTAGACTACTTTTGATGACTGAGAAACAGATCTTTTTGTGTGAACTCATACTTTTTTGACTACCTTTTAAAGTCTCTTCAAAAGATCTGGGAGACTTCGAGTAAGTACCGTCTCTCGTCCATGAACTATTCAATTGACACTCTGGTTAAGTCTCGTCAGGAAGTCAGACGGGGTATGTGCAGAGATCGGAATAAAGGTTGGTCGATGGAAGACGTGAAAGGTGACGGGTACTAAAGTGAGGGGTAAAGGAATATCGAGACGTTTTTATGGTCATTGGGAAGACAATGGGTAGGTGTAGGGAGTAGTAGAATTTCCTACCATGTTCTGAACAGAAAAGATGACTAAAAAGAGTAAAAATAAGGTTGGATCCATTGGAGAAGGAATTAAAGATACTTACACAGTTTGTGGATCTTTAAGTAATACGAAAGTGAACTTGAATAAACAAGTATCGTTCGACAATCAAAATATGACTTTTAATTGAGTAATCCAATCCAGAAGAAAGGTTTAAGTTACATTCAATTAGTCTACCGAAATAAAGAAACTACGGAATATTATGATCGTCCGACAGATGTATAATCTTCGTAAGTTATGTAAAGTCAATAATTATTAAAGATCTCATAGGACGAAGGGACCACCGAGTCTACCATTTCGCAGACGGACGTTACGTCCTCTGGGCCCAAGTTAGGGACCTAAGCCTTCTAGGGGACCTCTTCCTTTACCGTTGGGTGAGGTCATGAGAACAGACCCTTTAGGGTACCAACCTCCTCGGACCATCCGATATCAGGTACCCCAGCGTTTCTCAGTCTATGCTGACTCGCTGAAGTCAAGGTCAAAGGCTCATAGGACTACTAGTTCTCTTATGTTCTTCATTACTCAAGTCAACCCAATGTCTCCCGGGTTAAGATTCACGCACTTCTTGTTTTACCCCTTGGTGGCTCAAATTTTTACCTCCCCCGTAAACACTAGGACGTAAGATTTATAGGGTAGATCTGTATTAGGATTAGACCGTTAGACTGTTGTGTCTGGAGATGGTGTAAGGGGTTAACTTATGAAGAACTTTAGTTATGTGTTCGATTTACCGGGTAATCGAAATAGAGGTGTTGTGAGAGTATGAGAGCTATAGGACTAAATTTGAAGGAGGACCAGGGAAAGGAGTGAAAATCAAGTGGAATTATATGAGACTACATCCTATGGACCGTCAAAAAGACCCGTCTCTAAGGAACAATTTTTACGGTACACGAGACTAAGTACAACTCCAAATTGTCTTTTTTGTCTTAAGACATTTCGTTAATAGGAAGTTAATTTTTTATTTTGTGAATTTTTACGTTTTATTTTATTTTATTTTATTTCAGTACACGAAACCCTCGAAATCCATTACAAAATCGGTGGTTACTCAAGACAACGAGTCAGTACAGAGTGAGAAACGTTGGGGTACCTGACGTCGTACGGTCCGAAGGGACAGGTAGTGGTTGAGGGTCGCAAATAAGTTTGAATACAGGTAGCTCAGCCACTACGGAAGGTTGGTAGAGTAAGAGACAGCGGGGGAAGAGGAAAACGGAAAAGTTAGAAAGGGTCGTAGTCCCAGAAAACTTTACTCGGTCAAGAAGTGTAGTCCCCCGGTTTCATAACCTCAAAGTCGAAATCGTAGTCAGTAAGGTTACTTATAAGTCCTGACTAAAGGAAATCCTACCTGACTGACCTAGAGGAACGACAGGTTCCCTGAGAGTTTTCAGAAGAGGTTGTGGTGTCAAGTTTTCGTAGTCAAAAAGTCGCAAGTCGAAAGAAATATCAGGTTGAGAGTGTAGACATGTACTGATGACCTTTTTGGTTTCGAAACTGATCTACCTGGAAACAACCGTTTCATTACAGAGACGAAAAATTATACGATAGATCCAACCAGTATTAAAAAGAAGGTTCCTCGTTCGCAGAAAATAAAAGTACCGACGTCAGTAGTAGACGTCACTAAAACCTCGGGTTCTTTTATTTCAAAAGAGTGACAAAGGTAACAAAGGGGTAGATAAACGGTACTTCACTATCCTGGCCTACGGTACTAGAATCAAAAGACTTACGACTCGAAATTCGGTTGAAAAAGTGAGAGGAGAAAGTGAAAGTAGTTCTCCGAGAAATCAAGAAGAAGTGAAAGACGGTATTCCCACTAAAGTAGACGTATAGACTCCAATAACTATAAAGAAGGTCGTTAGAACTAAGGTCGAACACGAAGTAGGTCGGACCGTAAAGTGTACTACATGAGACGTATATTCAATTTATTCGTCCCACTGTTATATGTCGGAACTGCATGAGGAAAGGACTAAACCTTGGTCAGACAACAAGGTACAGGTCAAGATTGACGACGAAGAACTGGACGTATGTCTAAAGAGTCTTCCGTCCAGTCCACCAGACCATAGGGGTAAAGAACTTCTTAAAGGGTGTCAAACAATACTAGGTGTACCAGTTTCCGAAACCGTATCAGTTATTTCGTCTTTATCTACAAAAAGACCTTGAGAGTAAAAAAAACTACTAGGTTGTCTACAACCGTTAAACTAGAGACCAAGGAAACGGAAAAGATTTTGATCGAACTTGTAGACTTTCAAGTCTCAAGTGTATGACAACTTCGGAGCGAACCTCTTAAAACTCGTAATGAAACGATCGTACACTCTACTCATGTTAACATACCATCAGANGGTTGAGAGTGTAGACATGTACTGATGACCTTTTTGGTTTCGAAACTGATCTACCTGGAAACAACCGTTTCATTACAGAGACGAAGAATTATACGATAGATCCAACCAGTATTAAAAAGAAGGTTCCTCGTTCGCAGAAAATAAAAGTACCGACGTCAGTAGTAGACGTCACTAAAACCTCGGGTTCTTTTATTTCAAAAGAGTGACAAAGGTAACAAAGGGGTAGATAAACGGTACTTCACTATCCTGGCCTACGGTACTAGAATCAAAAGACTTACGACTCGAAATTCGGTTGAAAAAGTGAGAGGAGAAAGTGAAAGTAGTTCTCCGAGAAATCAAGAAGAAGTGAAAGACGGTATTCCCACTAAAGTAGACGTATAGACTCCAATAACTATAAAGAAGGTCGTTAGAACTAAGGTCGAACACGAAGTAGGTCGGACCGTAAAGTGTACTACATGAGACGTATATTCAATTTATTCGTCCCACTGTTATATGTCGGAACTGCATGAGGAAAGGACTAAACCTTGGTCAGACAACAAGGTACAGGTCAAGATTGACGACGAAGAACTGGACGTATGTCTAAAGAGTCTTCCGTCCAGTCCACCAGACCATAGGGGTAAAGAACTTCTTAAAGGGTGTCAAACAATACTAGGTGTACCAGTTTCCGAAACCGTATCAGTTATTTCGTCTTTATCTACAAAAAGACCTTGAGAGTAAAAAAAACTACTAGGTTGTCTACAACCGTTAAACTAGAGACCAAGGAAACGGAAAAGATTTTGATCGAACTTGTAGACTTTCAAGTCTCAAGTGTATGACAACTTCGGAGCGAACCTCTTAAAACTCGTAATGAAACGATCGTACACTCTACTCATGTTAACATACCATCAGACTTGTAAGAAACCGTAACGGAAAGAAACCCTGACCTTACTTTTGACTGGAAAAGGTCAGGACTCCGGTAACAACTTAAAAGGTTTAAACGACCGTATAACTCACGTCGTGAAAATGTCGTAGTAGAAAATCCTAAACTTTATCGAGTTGACCTTAAGGTAGTGGAGGTGATCGAAACAAGCATCACTACGAAGGATTTCAGGTGAACTGAAACGTAAGGTCCTACAGACCGAGATCCACTCACTAATGTGGTGACACCAATAGACCCAGTACTTCTAGAAAAAACATATCAAGAAGACACATAAGAACGGTGGAGAAGAATCATAGAAGACGAAGACAATACAGGTATGGTAAAGACAGGAAATAACACGGGTAGAAACGTACTTTACAAGGGAACCATAGAGATTAAAAGAGCTTCTCTAGAGATATCAGAAAGGGTAAGATAACAAAAGGAGATAAAGAAACGTCACTAGTGACTCCTTCCGAAAGAAGAGAGAGGACGACAAGAAACCTTGAGAGGATTCTTACAGTCAAGAATTGGAGATCGCAGACAAAGAAAACACCCTTTATAAAGGGGCAGTTACATGGCGAACATCAACCACGACAGTGGTGATCCACCTCCACGGAGTGACTGGTTCTACCTGTAGACCTCGCGCTACTGCGGTAGTCTCCGAAAGTGATACCTAATCACTGAGTAATTATGACTTTTCTCCTCTATTTTAAGTTCTCCCATTTTTCGTGCGGACAGTCGTTCGTATGAACCACTGAATGACCAGGGAGAAGGTTACGTAGTAGTCGTTTCCTCTTTCTCCCTTCTCACTGTTGGAAAGAAAGAGGAAAGGGACGGGATTAGGACAATGACTTCTGGGGTCTGGTCCCCCAGACCTCAAACCTCTTTCTGTGGGAAGTCAACCGTCATCACATTTTTTCTTCAAAGATTCTCAGGAGTCTCGTATGATTTTGAGCTATTTTGATTAAAGGAATTGAAATGGACTAAAAAAGTAAATCGTGACTTCTGTGTTTATAACAAGACTAACGTAACAAGATTTAGTTGATCACGCTTATGAAAAAAAGGATAAGATGACGGAGACCAGTTTGCCTTAGTTCCTGAAATGAAAGTTTTATTTAATTCACGGAATAAAAGGAAAAGTTGAGACATGATAGGAAGTCTTATTGACCCTGATTCATAAGACAATTGTATAGTCTAAAAGAGAAAAGTATACAGATGTATTTTTAGAGGTTAATCTTTTGTGTTATTTTTAGACATACGTATTTCTCTCTTTACTGTTTTAAATAATTGTGCTTATAGGGTCTCTATGACTACATGTGTATGGAAAACTGTATTTAAGTCACTGTTACATTTAGCCGAGAAGTCTTTGTTGTCGTATATCACCTTGTTCAAATAGTACAGAATCAAAAAAGTAATAAACTCGGAGAACTTCTTTTCGAAGACCGTAGTAACATGGACCGAAGTCACAAAACTAACGATGAAAACACCAAGGTAAGGTACAAGGATCTTTGTTGGGTGTAAAGTGATAAAATTGGATATATATAAAATTCTCTAAATGTTGTTTGAAGTTACTCGTCGTCATTCGAGTGTATAAAGTTGTATAGTATTTACTACCGGAAAATTAGATACCGGTTTGTTACTTTCTTTTGTTTTCAAGTCCGAGGAATGGGTAGGTATGAAGTGGTTTTGTAGGAACAGGATCAAATTGGAGATCAGCGTTTCTAAGAGCACCCTAAAGGGTTCGTAGAAAACGATCTGGAACTCAGACCCCAAAGTGTCAACCTGTGTGTCAACAATTGAATACCGTATTTGGTAGCCGTACAAGATCTATTTACTTATTTGATATGACATTTACTTATTAAATGTTTTTGACTCCACATATATATGAACATGGTCACAAAAATTTTCAAATATAGTGTCCTTTACTTTTGTACTACAAGATAGTCAAATGATGTTTTCGTGTTTGTGTTTTTACTTTGACGTATTTTCTTTTGTATGTTCTTCCCTTTGTAAAATAATTTATGTAAAATTCCAATAATAATAACTTATGAATACAGGGTCGATAGCACGGTTAAGTCGTGAAGTGTTTAAGTATATTTATTTCCTTAGAATCTTTTGAATTCGTTGAAAGAGTTCCGGTGGGTCATTTGTACACTACCTCTACCCAAAATTTGGGACATAGTCTGACGAAGGTTTCAAGACAAAAACTAGTGACATGAAATAAAGAAGGGGTTTCTCTTACGATGGTAATTGTCGATAAAGATCTTAGGTGTTCACAATTCTTCGTGTTATTTTAGTTCCTTTTTGAAGAAATTTCCTGACTGAAAGTTTATTTCCCTCTGTATTTTTGTCCTTTGAGGTTTAACTGTTACCAAACTGAATACTTAGGACAAATGTGTGTAACGCAAGGTGAGTTGTTCATTGGCGTGTGTAGGTGTAAGATTGTTCACGTTAATGTTGACTACGATGACGACCATTACACGACTCAGTTACAGTTCTGGCTACTAACTGAACTATCTGAGTTAGACGTCCATCGACAGTGACTTCTTCTTTGACAGTACCTTTGAAGGGGAGGGGATCATAATTAGTAAATTTCTGAACGTCTACGTAAATACATAGTTAAACCTCTAATTTGTAAAACTCTGTCTTCTGAGATTATGACTGATGACAAGTTTCTAGCCACTTCCTTACTATTTACAGATATGAACGATGTCGAATTAAAAGATACTTTTGTTTTACGTGGAAGTCTAGTGTAAAGTAATCTTAGTGTGAAGTGGTTCAGAATACACCAGGGCGGATACGACTCCTTCCGTTGGGTTGTCCTGTGTACTATTGTCGAAAAATGATTGCACAAATCAAAACGGATGAATCATTTATAGGGTTTTATTTTAAGACGAAAAGGCAAATAACAGTGTAGATAAACCGTGCAGTATGTCCTCGGGTTGAGTCCACCATTCATAAAGACGAGAAGTAAAATTTTGATTTTATGTGACCCGTGTAAGACGTACTCTTCATCGTGTGATTTGGCATTCTCCGTACTTCTGTACCTAGACAGGAGTATTTTAATTTGTGTTCCTTCGTTGAAAGTGGACGCTTCATACGTGCATGGACACATCACAAAATGGTCAAAGACGTCTCAAAGTTTGACACGAGACCAACACTACATCATAGGTGGCAACAGTTCAAAGGATTAAAACATCACGAAGTGTAACAGTGGGGAGTGGAGTAGGGTCAGGGCTTATCTCTCCCTTATTCGTGGATCTTCCCTTTACCTGTGAGAATGACATAGAAGGAAATTTATGACGGACTCCTTTTAAACTATGAACATAATTGTTATAAGTATGGAAATCATCAAAGTGAGAGAGAATGATTCTTTTATGGAGCGACTAAGGGTCCTAAGTCTTCATTAGAAAGTCGTAGAAAAGAGGGGTAAAACGGTTTTATGGTAGACCCCCTTTCTTTCTCATCACAAGACTCAATCTTCTCACATTCGTAGTCTTTTTACTTTGTGTCTATAGTCATTCTTACCTTACCCCATCCCTCCTGCTGTTTCTTATTTTGGGTCGAAACTTTATATCGTCTTGTTTTACCTTGTGGAAAGAAATTATTCTTATAATGTTCATAATGACAGTCTTATATAACAGTATCGAAAAGGTACATGATTGACGAGTTGTCCAAAGAACTGGAGGTACACCATCAGTCTTCTTGTCATTCGTGTCTTCCTTTCCGTTCTCACTGTCCGACGGAAAGTCTGTTACTGTCTACCTTTATAATTGTGATGTTATCCCTCACTTTCCCGAAGGGACCACAGAGTCTACCATGTCTGAGACTGACGGTTACGTCCTCTGGGTCTATACTAGGGACCTCTAAGCTATGCTAGGGGGTCTAAGCTAAGGACCCAACCCTTTTGGGGCACTTCCCTTACCGTTGGGTGAGGTCATAAGAAAGGATGTCTTAGGGTACTTGTCTTTTCTGACCGCCCGATCCACAACGTTTTTCAGTCTGTGCTAACTTATTAATTGTGTGTATAACTTTCTCATTTGCACCAAGAGACCGTCGTCACTAGTAAACATAAGTCAAAACAACAAGTTAGCGAGTCAGCACAGGTTGAGAAACGTTGGGGTACCTGACGTCGTGTGGTCCGAAGGGACAGGAAGTGATGCAGGGTCTCGAACGAGTTTAAGTACAGGTAAGTCAGACACTACGGTAGGTCGGTGGAGTAGGAGACAGCAGAGGAAGAGGAGGATTTAAGTTAGAAAGGGTCATAGTCCCGGAAAAGATTACTCAGCCGAGAAGTGTAGTCCACCGGTTTCATAACCTCGAAGTCGTAGTCAGGAAGGTTACTTATAGGTCCTGACTATATGAGATCCTAACTGACCAAACTAGAACGACAGGTTCCCTGAGAGTTCTCAGAAAAGGTTGTGGTGTCAAGTTTTCGTAGTTAGGAAGCCGTGAGTCGGAAGAAATACGAGGATGAGAGTGTAGGCATGTACTGGTGACTTTTTTGACATCGAAACTGATCTACTTGGAAACAACCGTTTCATTACAGAGACGAAAAATTATACGACAGATCCAACCAGTATCGAAAAGAATTTTCATCTTTCACAGAAAATTAAAGTACCGACATCAGTGGTAGACGTCACTAAAGCGAGGGTTCTTTTATTTTCAGACAGTTCCGAAGGTAACAAAGGGGTAGATAAACGGTACTTCACTACCCTCGCCTACGGTACTAGAATCAAAAAACTTACAACTCAAAATTCGGTTGGAAAAGTGAGAGAAGAAAGTGAAAGTAGTTGTCCGAGAAATCAAGAAGAAGTGAAAGACGGTATTCCCACCACAGTAGACGGATAGACTCCAATAACTATAAAGAGGACCGTTAGAACTAAGGTCGAACATGAGTCATTCTACGTTCACTTAGTATGGGTTTAATAATCTCTAGGATCACACCCAAACTAAAACACTTATTTTCACGTTAAAAACGACACCTCCTCGGTATCTTATCACCTCTTCTGTTTTCCTTTTTTAGCTTTCATTGTTCACGGTTTCGTATTGTCTCTCAATACCTGTGTGATGTGTAGTGTTTATATTCGTCTGTGACTGACTCGTGGATGATACACGTCCCCCGACACAATTGACGACACTATGGTTCATAATGAATACCTAGGGTCCGTTTGGACGAAACTGTATTTCCATGTCCGTACAGAGTAGAATTGACGCAAAACGTCTACGACAGAAAAATTTTTGAATTTCAGACATCGTTGGGACGAAACTCGTTGAGATAGTTTCATTAAAAAGGTTTTCGTAGACGATTGAAACACAGTGACACAGTGTGTAAAACGACTGAACGTTATAAGGTTTGTAAAAAAAGGTGAATTCTGTCACTTAAATTAACTGTTTACAACACACACTAGACTGACGAGATAATTGAGAGATAAAGGAGAGACGTACGGGGGCTGAGAGACTCTGTGCGTTATGACTTTAGTCCGAATGTTACCAGAGCTTCACAAGACTCACTTTCTTGTCAACTAGTTACGTCGTTTAAAGTGACAAGAAAATTCTTTGACGGTGTCGGTGGGGTTGGAAGTCGTTGATAGTGGGTCTGGGCAGTCGTCGGTAGTTGTACCTCCGTCCTGGGAGGTATTCGGTTCGATGATACCAAACGACTTTCGAATCTACTACCACTCGTATAAAGTCGTTATTTCATAAAAATTTCTTCCATACATGACAAAAGAGATCTGTGTTCGATAACGTGTGAATTGTCTGATGTCATATCACATTGATATTGAAAATATACGTCACCCTTTGGTTGAGTGAAATGACATTATAAATGAAATGTTATAAAGGTTTATACGAACATTACAGTGACTTCCACTTGAAATTGCAAAATTTTCAACATTCTTACCATGCATCTTGAGGGTAAATGGGAGGTGGGTCCAAAGGACAATTGTGACGAAACAGTATAAGAGAGAAAGGGACACATGCACACACACACACCGACACACACAAAAGAAGACTTGACTTACTGTCAACGTTTGTACGACTTGGTGACGGGGACTTGTGGGGTCGCACGTGGAGGATTCTCTGTTTCTGAGAGGGTGTGGCGGCACCTCCTTCGTGGATTCAGGTTCCTCACTTGTGTCATTGTGGTCGACTCCTATTCAAAGACTTCACTTTCTCAGACACCTTATAATTCTCCCCGATTACGCTACAAAAATTTCACTTTTTTTTTTTTTTTCTTATCCCTGATCCGTATTACGTCATAATATTTACGTTGAAGTAAATACAAGGACGACGTTCGTTTGTGATACTGTAATTAATAATTAAGAGTTCGTAGTAGAGGATAATTATGCTATGTAATCGACATAATTCTGACCGTACATTAACACACACACATTTTAACACCGATTCGTTTTACACGTAATTCTGTAAAATTTTTAGTTGTATTAATTATTTTATACTTCACCTCGGCATGAGAAGTCGGACTTACCTTAGGCGGCCCCGATGCATTAACGAACCCTACATCGGCAAGAAAGGACATCGCTAACTAGAGCGGAGGGTGGTCAGAGGAAGGGACGTTGTGTGTCTTGTTGTCAGTGGTGTTTCGTCTGGCGTCGGGTCCTGTGTCAGACGGCGTCACGGTAGAACATAGACTTTACCTGTGCTCTCCAATGAAGGTCAAAATTAAATACGTAAGCAAACTAGTTCTTAATTTGAGTTTCTTTTATCATAAATTTTTTATCCAATGTACTTAATTCCTTTATTCCGATCGTTTTAGTGTTTACACATAAAGACGAGACTTAGTTTTTTGTTTTGTTTTTGGGACTTTTTGTTTTGGGGAACGGGATTTTTTTGGTTTTGGGTGAAATTAAAATGAATGTTCTAGAGAAAAAATGTATTGAGAAAGTTGGATTCTGTTATTTGATATGACTTATTTTGTTAAACCCTTCACATAGAAAGTCTAATGAGTCAAAACTCATTTACAAAAGAGGAAATTTTCGAAATGACTCTATAGTAAACATATGGTATTCTAAGGGGATTCTAAAAAACTCAAAACGTTGGTAGTGGTGATAGTTAAAGTCTTGTAAAAGTAACGGGTGGTTTTCTTTGACACATACGTAATTCTCGGTGTGGGGTAGACCTGGGAAGGGGTAGTAAAGATTGGTGATTCCTCGAAAGACAAAGATACCTGTACGGGTAACACCCCCGTAAAGTACATTTACCTTGGTATGTTATACACCAGAAAAACTGACCGAAGCAAATGATTCGTATTAAAAAAGTCGTAAATACTCCCAAAAAAAATTTTAACGACTTACTAGAAGAAAAATTGTCACGTTTTGTCATCACAAGGAAAAATCAGTATAACCCCCCTCCCCCCCTTCAAGTCTACGGGATCTTGAGAACATCGGTTTTATAAATCGTTACTCGCTATTATTTTTTAAATTAAGGACCTTGTCATGTGTAAATATTCTTACAGTAGGTACTTATAGGCTTATTCTGATTTTAATTAAGTCTTGTACTCTACATGTACAGTAAAAATTGTACATTCGGAACTTGAAAGGGACTTAATTACCTTACCTCACATATAATAGTTACTCCTTCTATGTACCTAAGACGACGATTTCTAATTTACGTACAAACCGAAGTGGTCTCCTTTTCATGACTTTTGTGAACAGATGTGGCTTTAAAATATTTACGGACTCCACTTAAACGAGAGGTTTTTTACTTTACCTTTTAGGAAACCTAAAAGTTTACAAATGTTTGAGTTCGTGAACGGAACATCGAAGGACCATATATAATTCATGTAAGTCTGTGTGTTTGACTTTTGAGACTGGGACTATTGGCAAGTCACTAAGTAAGTCTGAAAGTGACTGATAGAAAAATTCACTGTCTGGAATGTTGTCCCACATGGTCCTTGTCCCCTTTTCAGGAATTGAAGTCCATTGAGACACCTCCCGTCGTAGACAGTTGGAGTCGTAATGACTACGAAACCGACCGATTGAGAAACAACACACCCTGACAGGACACGTGACAGTCTACAACTCATTGTCGGGGTCGGAGATAGATGGTCTTCTGTCAACGTCGTGGGACCGACATTGTTGGTTTTTGCGGAGGTCTGTAATGGTTAACCGGGGACCCACTAAGTCGGAGACCGACTCTTGGTGACCACATTTTCTTACTGTCACTTCACTTCAGTGAGTCAGCACAGGCTGAGAAACGTCGAGGTGCCTGACATCGGATAGTCCGAGGAGGCAGGTACCCTAAAAGGTCCGTTCTCACGACCTCATCCAACGGTAAAGGAAGAGGTCCCCTAGAAGGGCTGGGTCCCTAATTTGGGTCCAGAGGGCGTAACATCCGTCTTCGAAAATGACAGACTCGGTGGTCCCTTCTCGGTTTTCTTACTATCCGTTCACTATTTGATGTTAAGTTTGACACCACCGTCGATATTGACTCGAATCGTGTCCGATGATACACTTGTAAATTCTCTCTGTGGGTTAGGTCGTCCTCCACCCCTGACCCGGTTCGTCCCTTCCATCTTTCTTTTAGTTCCTTCCAAAGGAACTCTTTCCTGTGTCCTTTTATGTGAAACTTGCTGTCTACCCCAATCGATCTATGTCCTTCTTTTTACCTCTCTGTTCTTCAGTGTAAAGTCTTTCTTCTTTAGTGTACACATTTCCGTGTCTCTTCCCCTCTTGGGACCATATAGGTCTCGGGGCTCATTGACTCAGACCCTCCCGTCACCTCACCCCTTCCCCTTCTTCGAACTACTTGTTACGGACGAGAATAACGACAAAGTAGAAGTGTCGTCACTCGTCAATGACTTCCTGAAATTTCTTCTTTCTGTCCTAACATAAAGTACAAGAGCTTGTTATTGACCATCGTTCACCCTTATTCCTACCTTCCTTTGTACGGACCTACGTTTGTCTGGTATTTATAGATAAAACTCTTCAATGTTTCACCGACGACACGGACGATTACTTTACTACCCTAGACAAAAAGCATTGTTCGTAACTTGAAAGATTCCACCTAGTGATTTACTGTCTTTCAGACTCTCAGTGTATCCGTTCTCTGTCAAACCCTGACGTCCCCGAGGAGTCGGAAAAAGAACAAAAAACTCTTTCTCTATTATAAAAATTTGGTGAACCATGAATCTCTTTTCCCTAGTATCTTTAGAGAAATATTTCCAAAAAAAAAAAAAAAAGTTCATTACATGGATGAAAGTATATAAGGGAGTTAGGAGTAAGAATTTTGACAAATAACGTCTTGGTGTCGTTGTGTCAAACATCTTCAACATTGAAAACCGAACTTATCATCAGAAGACGGTACACAGATTTTCTTGGTTGTATAGTAGGTTGGGTCACCCCTCTCTGGGTGCGGGGTGGTGAGAATAGAGACTTAGTAGTTGATTCAGTCACCAAAGTCACATTTCATCCGACGGTGACCATAAAGAGGGAACATTTTTTTTTGAACATTGTGAATGCACAACAATTAATAAACTTTAGCAAGTGGAAAGAATTTACTTTCCAGAAGACATCAAGATCGAAGTATTAGTATATTCCGGTGTTTATATCATTGTGGTGGATAACCCCCTTTCTTTCTGGTTCCATTTAATATGTCTGTTTATTTGTTGTGTCTTTAGATAATCATTTTTGTGACGGTTACTACTATTTCTTTCGAACTCGTGTCAAGAGACGGATCAGAGGTCTTAGTTAGACGTTTTCAACCTCTAAACCCGGTGACTTCAAAAGTTCAATTATTCTACTACAGAATTCCAGAAGGTACTCTGATGATATGACATGTTTAAGATTTTAAGATATCTCGGTCTCTTTGGAAAAGTTAGAACTAAGTATGAACGTTGTAGAGATCGAACTCTTCACTACACCGCTAGCTACTAAATCAGTGATTCAGCTGAGAACGTTGGGGTATCTGACACCGACGGGTGGTCCGAGGAGACAGGTCCCCAAAGGGTCCCTTCTTATGACCTCACCCAACGGTAAAGGAAGGGTTCCCCTAGAAGGGATGGGTCCCTGACTTGAGCTCCAAGGACGTAACGTCCGTCTTTAAATGACGACTCGGTGGTCCCTTCGGGTTTAAGTTTAGTTAAAACCCCCCGTCTTTTTCGTAATCGTTCATAATATTTGATGACCGTACCTAGTAGAGTTTAAGAATTTTTGTTGTCCACTTGTAAAGGTAGGAATTATGAATGACACATCGTGTAGTAAATGACATATCGTGTTCCTTGAGATGATAGATACACCCTTGTCGTTCATTTTTCTCGTATATATTGACTAAGTGGAACGACATGTCGTCTTTGTCGGAACATTTAGTTGATATGAGGTTATTTTTAATTAAATTTTTCTGATTACTAATTGTCATTATTGATCCAAAAATTAATTATAATAAATAATATAAATTACGTCTCTATTTTTTGTCATACAAGAAGAATCTTTCATTTACCATACGGACCATTCCTAATATTTAAGTTTTTTATTAGTACAGTATATTTAGTGACATACACCTACGAATTCTCTAATCGTTAAATTTATTATTTTAATAATAGACGTTCCCCTTCTTGTCTTAGAGTAAATAGACCGAAACGAGGACTCCGGGTCGGTACATAATTGATGGATAGACTGTAGAGTTACAGATAGTTCGTAAATGTTGAATACTCCATGTTTTATTTCCACAACTAAAAAGAGGAGATTGGACATAACGACTTCAGAAGTGATAAAGTCCTTTGTGATGGTCGGTTAGTCCATGAGTTTCGGTTAGGGTAATTGTCATAACGGTCAAGATGGGGAATTCATGGAGTAGGTGAAGGAACAGGTAAAGTCACGAAGGTAGGATTAGGTTCCTACAATGAAGACAATAAAGAGTGACCCTCACATCATCGGGTTGAGTAAGAGATAGACGAAGGGATATAGGAAAGAGGTGTGTCGATCGGTCTCCCTCACACCCCTTAAGTCTCAATGCCCCTTAAGTTAGCACGTTTAGGACATGACTAGAGAAGTTATCGAAGGAAGACTGAAACTTATCTTGGGTTTGAAGTATGATACCAGAGACACACACACACAGTGAGTCAGCACAGGTTGAGCTGAGCTTCCGGTAGACCGAAGAGACAGGTACCTTAGAGGTCCATTCTTATGACCTCACCCCTCGGTAAGAGAAGAGGTCCCCTAGAAGGACTGGGTCCCTAGCTTGGGCTCAAAGGACGGAACGTCCGTCTAGATACTCCAGGACTCTTTAGGACTGAGAGGTTAGGGAGTAGTGCAGTAAGGTGGGAGACGGACATGATCAGGAGTACTGACGATTCCGGTGGAGGACTTGACGTAAACGACGAGAGAGAGGGGTCTTTCGAACAAAGGATCAAGACGTGTGTAAATCCAGTAAAAGTAGTCGGTCTGGAGTCGAGTTTGTTAAAGTAGAGTTCTACCAAAAAGGAACTAGTAAACTTGTCGGAAGTGGTTAGAAAGACCAATCGAGGAAGTGTCATAAATACTTGACAATTTAGTAGGACAAATCAACAAAAATATTAATAATAGGTTGGGAGGAATATTACATTTGAGGTAATCTCGTCTTTGGAACGAAGAGAACGAATGTGGAGAGATATGACCTGAGTTGTGTGTCTATGAGTAATCATTTACTTATAGGTACTTACCTGATAAAGTGTATTTGTGTGACGAAATCCATTGTAAATTAGTAAAACCTAATGATAGCGAGGTCTTGTACATTATGACTTTTATTTGAATAAGACCACTACCTCTTTATTGGTAGTATTGGTAGATAATGATACAATAATATGACAATTCATAAATCTCAGTTCCCCGGCTTCAACCCTGAGATTGACCGAGAGACTACAGGTGTTGAGTTCACTTGTCAGATATCTACTCACAGACTATAAGAGACCAGTGATAAAAACAGAACCTCCACTCGTCTCCATTCCCTGTGTAAATATCTGGTTCGAACATCTTCTCTAAGAAGAAAAGAGGGGGTTTCAACGACTCAAACTACGACCGTCGACAAAGGGGTTCAGATTCCTATTTCTCGTATGAGGTTCTCGGCGTTCTCCCTCTCTGGTTTCTTTGAACTCAGGAACTACTGTACTTTTTTGATGACCAAGTTCCTTAGGATCTTTGAGGGGATGGAAATGTTCAGTCAACGTGAAAACAAACAATGAGTTCCCTTTTCGTTGGACCATCCCCTGGGAAGTGTCTTCCTGATGAAGAAAATTTCAAAGACTGATGGAAAAAAATGTCGTAAAGACCGAGGTACTTTCCGACAGTCGGTAGTGAAGACTGACAAGAGACTTCTGTAGCGTCACATTATTTCAAAATCTTATCCCGTAATTTATACACAGGAGGACGAATAGTAGACACTGACCCTTTTTTTTTTTTAGTGAATTCGACACTCGGAGTCCAAAAAGAAAAAAGTTAGTCGTCATGGATTGTCTTGACATGATACTAGTGCTTTAACGGAAATGGATTGTGTAATTTATTGATGATATTATGAAATTATTACCGGTCGTGAAATATTAGGAGTCTTCAACCATCGTAAGATCTCCCTCCCCCTATGTAAAAATTAGAAATATAAGGGTTACGGACGGTGTGTCAGTCGTGGGTCATTAATAAACTTTTTACTTAATCACTTCACTAATTACCATTGTCACACACACGGTCAGTGAGTCAGTATAGGCTTAGACGCTAGAGTACCTGACAGCGGACGGTCCGAGGAGACAGGTACCTTAAGAGGTCCGTTCTTATGACCTCACCCAACGGTACTGGAAGAGGTTCCCTAGAAGGACTGGTTCCCTAGCTTGGACCCAGAGGGTGTAACGTCCATCTAAGTAATGGTAGACTCGGTGGTCCCTTCGGGTTGATTACCATATTTGGTCATGTATTAGTGGTAGTCTAATGACGGTTTAAAGACTCTTATTATAGGTACATCTCAAATGAAACATACAACCTCTAAAAATCAAAAGTGTACTTGAATAAAATTTGTGGGGTGGGGATGGGGGGATGGGGGAGCATTGAATGAAGAGAATGTCTTGTGGTTGAACTACAGAGATAACGGGTTCCAGTGTAAGAGTTTGTTTATCTGACAGGTAGATTTCGAGTGGACAATTTGGTCGTCCTATACTTGGACCACGGTGACTTTTACTCCTTCTACGAGGGGGTTTACCACAGTGGCGGCTCCCGGGAGGCTTACCACAGTCCCTCTCCGACGACTTCGACCGTCTACACGAGAAACGCCTCCTACAACCACGGTGGTGTCGTACGAGACGAGGCACCACCGGCTGAGGACATGGCTGCCCGAGACCGCACGAAAGACCAGATATAAATTACCTACCTGAAAACAAGAGAAATGAAAATTACGTCGGGTAATAGTTCGGATGGTTCCACTATTCCGTTTCACACTCTTCGTCCATAGTATTTCCTACGAAGTCTTCTCCATATAAAATCGTCGACGGAAATTTGGTCCGTAAAGAGAGGACGTTTTTTCTTTGTTGTTGTTTATTTGGTTTTTTGGGATCCGTCGATTTTTATTTCAGAGAGGAGTAAATAAAAATAATGTCAAGACGATTGTATAGTAAGATTAGTACAACAAGAGGTCGAGTTAGTGGAAATTACCGAGTTACTGTTGTACGGTGTCCCATGACCCTTTTGGCACCCGAGACTTCAGTCTTCGGCTTCAGACTTAGGACCGAAGGATGAAAGATCACCTCACTAAAATCCATACAACAAATTGAAGCGACGTTGGAGTCAAGGAACTTTTTTCTTTTGTTATAGTGGATGAAGTATTCCAAAAGGTACTCTTCATTCAAATAAATAGTGTTGAAGATCTGATAGAGACCATGTGTCGTCCGTGATCGTTTAAGACCGTAAAAAGGAAGATGGATATGGTCGAGACACATTGTCTTTGTCTTAGACTCGGCATAGATATTAAAATAAATAAAAAAGCAATAGATACTAAAATCTAAAAGGTCATTTGTGTAAATTTTTTATGTTTGTCCAGTTTAATTAAGATCATTATATATAAAGTTGTACAGTAGTCATACTTGTTACAATTACTCTAAAAATATGAGAAGAAAACATGATTTAACATCTTTAGACTACGCATGAAATTTGAGTGTCATGTGGAGTCAAACCTGGTTCGTGTAGAGTTCACGAGTTGTCCACATACCCCGATCACCGATGAGGTGACCTGTTACGTCACGACATAGAAAAGGGATCACTACCTGTGCGGGAGTTACGAACGGTTTAGACTAAGGTCAGATAGAAAGGGTGAAATGGAGGATAGTAAAGGAGTGAATAGAATACGTATTTTGTCTTTGTCAGAGTCTAGAGTCTCGACCTTACAGAAATCTAGTGATAGAATTTTGGCCATATAAGTCTTCTGCACTGTTCTTTCGCGTCATATCCTTGTACTAACCCTGACCTTCGAATTCATAGATGACTTTTGTGATACTCTGTTACTGTTCGATTTATATACTTTCCGTCAACACAGACTTTCGCAGTCTTCCTTACATTCCATCCAACCAAGTATTACGCCATCAACCTTTTCTTTTCGGAAATTTCGTATTACACTTTCAAAGATCTTTGGGACTTCCTTTTCTGCTTCTCTATATACTAATTGAACCCCCACCCCCCGTCCATACCCGTATCTTTGAAAATTCACTTTGATTTCTGTACTCTTCATCCCTTTTACAGAGACATGAACGAGTACGAGAATGAACGAGAGAGTTGTGTACTTACATGGTATATTCTTAATCAACTCCAAGAATTATATCTGTTCCCGAAGGGAACACCGAGTTGACCATTTCTTAGGCGGACGTTACGCCCTCTGGACCCAAACTAGGGACCCAACCCTTTTAGAGGACCTCTTCCCTTGCCGATGGGTGAGGTTATAAGACCGGACCTCTTAAGGTACCTGACATATATATCAGTCAGGTCCCCAACGTTTCTTAGTCTGTGCTGACTCGTTGAAAGTGTGTAAGTGTGTTATGTCTGTTGAGAATGTGTACTCTTTTATGTGTATCGGGGAATCTTTTTAGACTTACGGATAGTTCTCTGTTAAGTGTGTACTTTGTACTTTCCGGTTAATCGCATACTTGTGTACAGGTTAGTGGGGTTAGAAGTTTATTTACGTTTAGAGATTTCCATAGGAAAAACGAATAGTCTGACCGTTTAAAACTGAGTTATGAGTTCCGACTCCGTACTTAAAATTAGTAGTTATATATGGGTGTTTTATGTAATTCAACGTTTTTTATAAAATTGTAGACATGTCTCCTAAAAGTGATAATGGTTATAGACTTCAGATTTATACTTCTTTTATAAAATTATTACTGTATCTGAAACTTTTTTGTCGTCGACATACTACCTCTTTTTTTAATACTTTCGGTCTTACCCACGATTGAATGAAATTTAACCTATTGTTTGGTTAGCTTTATATAGTGAAGTATTGGTTTCAGTGACATGGGGACTGGGTGGGAGTAAAGGTTAAGGTCGAAAGAATCAAAGAGTAAAAGTGGAAGAAATGAGGCCTAAGGGCAATGCCAGAAAAGAGGGGTATTCTGTAGTGAGGATTGAATTGAGAAGGAGACATTCAAGCTAGAGGGGGAGGCGGGGGTGGGAAGGTCAAAAGGTAATGAAGAGAATTGGACAGGAGGTCAAAGAAAAAGAATTAGGTCTTATAAACCAGGTTGATCAGTGTTTATGTGTCCTCGGTAGTGACGACCGAGGACATCTTTTTATTAATATTTACACCTTACACTGAAGATAAAAATTCATTAGAAGTCCACATTTTACATAAATTTTCTAAAATTACCTAAGAGAATCTTTGTATTGTACTAAATTTTATGAATGTTCACTTTCGGAGAAAGTCCAAGGTTCGATGATCGAATGTCTATATAATAAATAATCTGTGAGATTTCTCTCGGTTTCTACGGTTCTTTACCAAGAAAAAGAAATTTTTCCAGTGTTCATTCATATTCTTTTTAGTATCATAACATGTTACACTTTTGGGACCTCCTCCCGTACCATTAGGTAAGGTCCTAAGAACGGACCTCTTCGGGTACCTGTCTCCTCGGACCGTCCGAGATCGGGTGTCCCAAGGTCTCTCGACCTGTGCGGACTTCACTTAATCGTACGTACATACGTGCGTGTTACCCTTTTGACGGTCTCACTTTTGTTTTTTACGGTCTCGTCTCCATGTATGCTTGTACGACCCTTATGGTGGCTTCAATAGTCGAGACGACCCTCGAACCCTTTCTTTAAAGACGTCTGTCACCGTGACTCGACCCAAAACTTCCCGACCTCTAAATCCTTTATTATAAGATCTTCCTTTCTTCACACTTCTTACCGAGGTTGCAAACCTTTTCGTTCCACATAGTCCCTTGTCTTTTGAGACACCGTCTTTATATTCCCGCACAAAAACTCTTACCACCCTGTCCGTCGATCAATCTCCTCTTAAATGTGTGTCCCAATAAACGATTCTTCATTGAAAATCTAAATAGGTCCCTCGTGACCTTTCAACTCTAGGAATTTTTCGACTTCTCGTCTTTTATACACAAACTCTTATTGATACCACCTTCGTGCTCAATATCTGACCTTTCTTTATTACTACCGTCAATCAGTTCAGTATTTTGATAACGTTTCTAGGTACACTCCTTCATGTTTTCGTCCTTATGACACCCCGGTTTCCACTCCCCCTCTACTCTCCATTTGTGATTTGTGTTATTAGTTCAAATCTACTCACCGAGCAATACCCACCTACACTTCTTTTTCCTCAGTAAATTACCGTGGGGTGAGGTCATGAGAACGGACCTTTTTAGGGTACCCACCTCCTCGGACCACCCGACGTCAGGTACCCCAGCACTTCTCAGCCTGTGCTGACTCGCTGAAGTGAAAGTAAAAAGTGAAAGTACGTAACCTCTTCCGGTACCGTTGGGTGAGGTCACACGAACGGACCTCTTAGGGTCCCTGCCCCCTCGGATCACCCGACGGCATACCCCAGCGTGTCTCAGTCTGTGCTGACTTCGCTGAATCGTCGTCGTCGTCGTCGTCGTACGTGAGGGATGTTAAATAACCTGTGAAATTTTCATAACTGATTGACACACTATTTCCCGACCTACTGAGGTTTCAAAGATCAAACTTGACTTGCCTTTCGTTGTGGTATTGCCTCCAACTCTTTTCTCTTTGTCCAAAAAGACCTGGTTGTACAAGTCAAAGTCTTCAATCAAAATCCCCGGACGGCCCTTACTACAACGTTTTAGCTCACCCCTTGACTATTATTTTAGATTTTAAGTGTTACTCCGTCTTTGGTCTCTTTTTCATTTACTTTTATAAAAGTGTCACAATAATGTGGAAAACCTCTATTATTTTGAGTGGGTTCCATGTCTAAACCTCCCCATACTTTTTAATTATGTCACGAGGTCCTGTGGGATGTCTATTCCCTATCCGTCCGTTCCTTTAATCCTTCGTCGTTAATTCTCAGTCCTCACGAAAGTATACATAGTTTTGTGTTGGTCTTTCCTAATAGTAACTAAAGTTCTACCCCGTCTCCCTTTACCGTTGGGTGAGGTCACAAGAACGGATTTCTTAGGGTCCCTAAGACCACTTAGTGGTCCCCTCGGACCACCCGACGGTAGAGACCCCAGCGTGTCTCAGTCTGTGCTGACTTCGCTGAATCGTCGTCGTCGTCAAAGTTGACAGAGACATCGGGAAAAGAAAAAAGGAATTTTCTTTATACCATTACTCGATTCACACCCATTGTACATTAAGAAAAATAATCAAACTTCATAAATTATGTAAAAATTGTTCATCTTATCATTTCACTCTTGTCGCTCTATTCTGAAAGTTCTTCTTTTACCGATTATTACCATCTCTGGTTGTACTTTAGTTCACCGTAAATTTGACTAAAATTTTCCGGTTGACTAATTATTGGTCCTCGAATGACTACTGAAAGTGTTCTCGTAAAGAATCGTAGTACTTCTCTTGTCTAACTTCATTTCACTTATTATTGATCGGGTACCTTTATACCATTTAAGACCTTACGTTGTAGAATCATTCAACTCTTACATGTGAAAAATTTTTCAAATTAACTAACCACTAACGAAATGTTATAAATAAATACAGTATGTAGTTGTATTTAATTGATATCCATACGTATACGGGGGAGGGAGAACTTAAAGAGAGGATTGAGGGTGGGGCGAGGTCTAATGATGTCTCGGGGTCAGACTCAAGGAGCTCAGTATGTCGTTCAAAGGTGGCCGACAGATAGGTGTGTGCAGTACATGCACGGAGGTACGACGAGAGAGGTAGGTAGAGTGGGAGAGGACGGAGAGGGGTGGGCACGGGCGTCAGACGAGACAGACGTAGAGCTGACGACGAGACACTCATCGAAGTAGTGACGGTAGAAAGATCTAGGGTGTCTACCCGCAATTATAGACTATAAAAAGAAAGACTGAAGTGACACATTCTCCGAGATCCAAGTAGGTGAAGTAATCTTGACTGAGTTTACTCTCTTGCATGTGAAAAATAGTTTTACAAAAGATACTAAAGAAACAGATCAAGTGTCTAGGAAAGGAAGTCAGAGTCACATTAGATGAAGTTGTCTGTGACTCAATGGGTTGTCGGTAAGAGGAGGACGAAACTACTTTCTTGGGACTAAAACAAGTGAAAGGAGGGTAATCTGTTCAGGAAGTAAACAGGTCGGAGTCCTTCATTTATTACTGACTAAATTCGGTGAGTATATCAGCATAGGGAAACGGTTAATTGACACATTCGGTGCTTGTACCCGAAGGTCCTTCAAAAAGAGTGGACATTTTTCCTTACGTTCTGTCTTTATAAGGTAAAGGTAAGGGATCTACAAAAATGACAAGAACGGATTTAGACTCTGATGTTGTGTGGGCACACTCTCCTCCTGTATTTGTATGACTCTTTCCCTCCAGTCCTACTCTTTTCCTTGAACCCAGGAACTGCGACGACGAGTCCATAACTTGACACATTGGGATATTAAGTTACTTTATTGGGTTTCTTTACGAGGTTTTTAGAAAAATACACTCTATTTCGTAGATAACATTTTCAGTCAAAAGAACAAACCAAAAGTCAACGTCACCTTTCCTAGAATTTATTATTCGATGAGTTGAGTGTACTGTTACCAATTACGTAATTTAGGGAAAAGTTGTATAGGTCCATGTTGTCGAAGCTTTTTTGACTAGAGGAGAGTTTCATAAATGTATTTCAGACTCGATAGGAGTTTCATAAATGTATTTAGACATTTTAAATATCAGATATTTTCATTTGTATAAAACCCCCCTGAAGAGACCACCGGTCATCGATTCTAGAGTACAAGGGTTACGTTCCCCGAACCCAAACTAGGGACCAGTCTCTTGACCTAGGGTGTACAACGTTGATTCTCAGACTTACGATGTTGATTTTTAGGTCGTTCACGTTGATTCTGGACCACGTCGTCGGTTTAATTAATTTACGTTAATTTTTTTGAGAAAATTCGTTTGTTAAAGTATGTCTATAAACGAACTCGTATTCCACGTGTTTGTAAACGACTTTTTCCGCCGAAATGGAGTTAAACTTACAATGAAATTCTAAAAGACTATTTATACTTAAATTTTAAATCTAATACCTTTAAAGAAGGGAATCTAGGATAGTCTATCAGAAAGAATGTTTTTAAAAAAATTAGTTGAAACTCCATATTAAATGTATGTTATTTTACATGGGTAACTTTCACATATCAAATCAACTCAAAACCGTTTACAGATAATATTGACACACCAGTTATGATATTAATGTTATATCTTATAAGGTTAGTGGGGGTTTTCTAAGACAACATGGGAAAAGGGTTAATTGGATTAACCCTTGGGGTCGGGATTCGTTGGTGACTAAACAAAAGAGATTGATGTCTAATAGAAGAGATCTCAAGGTATATTTATCTTATTAAGATATATATCAGCAGAAACACAGACCGTACAATTGATCGGTAACACCTCCGTCGATACGAGTGGTGACATAGTGGTTGCGAAATGATCCGTGACACATCGACTCTATGAAGGTATGACAACGGATATATCCATCAAGTAATTAAAAATGACGATTCATCTTAGGGTGGTATATGGCATTGATAAATAGGCAAGTGAACGACTACCGATAAACCCAACAAGGTCAAACCCCGACAATATTTACTTCACCGACATTTGTCAGGGCGTGTTCAGAAACCCTCCCATCTATACACAGGAGAGGGGGTAGAGGAGGGAGCAGTAGAGGTAGTTAAGGATCCTTACCTTAACAGACTAGTATATTTCAATTTATACTACTATTCTTCGATGATTTGGCCAAAGGTACCACTGACATGGTAAAACGTAGGGGTAGTCGTTACTTCCACTTAATAGATGTTGTACCTTAAGGACGTTGACGGCTCTACCAACAGGACAAGGACGGCAGCGTAGGGGAGTGTCCGAGAAGAGTTTAATAGTCTGGATCGGAAAAGAAAGATTCATAAAATAATTGAATAAAAACCGACGTGACCCAGAAACCACGACGCGTACCCAAAAGAGCTCAACGCTGATTACCCGAGTCATCAACACCATGCGCCTGAATCAACGGGACTCCGTGTGACTTAGAAGGACCTGGTGCCTAGTTTAGACCCAGGGGACTTAACCGTCCGTCTGAGAGTGAGTGACCTGATGGTTCCTTCGGGTTCGATCGGAAAAGCTAATATTTAGTAAAGTGTAGTGAGATACGGTGTTAGGCAGGTTCTGGAACGCAACGTGAGTCTTATTTTCGGTCTCAAGAGTGCTACCGAAAGTTCGAGGGTGATACCTCGAGGGCTGTGAAGAGGAAGGAGTAGAGGGTGTTGAGACGGGAATGAACGGGGTGCCGGAACGACAGAAGTCTACCCGGTTCGTTGGTGGTAGAACTCGGTGACGTGGAAGAGAGACGGACCTTTCGAGAAGTCGACGTATTGACGGACCGAACGGGGAGTCGGAGTAGTCCAGAGACGTGACGCTAGTGGAAAGAGTTCTTGCAGGGACTGGTGGGATGTATTTCGTCGTTCCGTTGTGAGGGGTCTCGTGACGGATGAGGGGAAAATTGGACGAAATAAAAAACTATCGTGACTGTGATATGTTTTGTATTCCCGACTCTCGTGTCTGACAAGGTAATAAACAAATGACCTACATGTCGTGTCACGAATCCTTGTCTGAAATCTTTGTCTTACAAACTCAAGTTTCAGACTCATGTGACGAGTCGTCGACACCCTCAAAACCGTTCTATGAGTTGTAAAGATACGGAGTCAAAGGAGTAGACATTTTACACTTATTATTTTCGTTTCGAGTTCCCAATGACACTCCTAATTTACTTAATTATATACATTACACGGATGTTGTCACGACCGCATATTATTGGTGATTACAAACGATACTACCATTACTGATTCCTATTGCGACCGAAAGGGGAGGTCATATATTCTAACCCGAAAAAAAAAAAATTAAAATGACTCCATATTGTGTATACGTCTTTTCATTTATATTGGTTACATGTCGAGTTACTTACTCGTGTTTGGTTTGTGGTTATATGAATAGTGGGTCTGGTGGTTGGTAGGATGACCTTTATATGGACTCTCTTCTGACGACCCAGTGTCACAAGGGTCTCACGACATCGTTAAATATTAGGGTAGTCGTCTAACCCTCTCAACAGTCGCGAAGGACAAAAGTGGTTTTGAACCCATAAAAGTCAGAAAATTCTACATAGACAAGACCACTCACACATTGTTCACCAGAGAGTGACACAAAATTTTAAAGTACAAGTATTAATAATTACTTCACTCGTGGAAAAGCATATAAATAACCGATGAAGAGAAAACACTTTACAGATAAGTTTTGTGAATAAGTGAAGACATGTCCTCACAGAGAAAAAGAATAACTAGATATTCCGTAAAAGACATCATAAGGGTCTTGGATCTTTTATCACTTTCACAATCAGTGAGTCACGACAGCCTGAGAAACACTGGGGTACCCGACATCGGGTGGTTCGAGAAGACAGGTACCTTAAAGTTTCCGTTCTTATGACCTTACGCAACGGTAAGAGAAGAGGTCCCTAGAAGAAGTGGGTCCCTAACTTGGGCTCAGAGGACGTAACGTCCGTCTGATGGCAGACTCGGTAGTTCCTTCGGGTAATTATCGACGTTACGTTCTCTGACCCCAAGTTGGGGACCCAGTCCTTCTAGGGGACCTCTTCACTTACCGATGGATGACGTCATAAGAACGGACCCTTTGGGGTACCTGTCTCTTCGGAGCGTCTGATGTCGGGTACCCCGGTGTTTCCCAGGTTATAGGTTGGGTTCCTCCAAGATTGCACTTATTAAAAATATTTCCTTTGGAGACAGATCTTGGAACAGCTCCTGTTCAGAAAGTTACCGGAGGATGATGGATCTCTTATTCTTGGTTGAGGAATTGAAGGGGTTATATGAAAGGGTTGGTGGACGATTAGAAGGTTTTATATCTAGACCCCAACCCCCTGTATTTTTTCGGTTAGTCTGAAATGATGAGCTTAGTCTCTCGTCTCTGACAGGAAATCCGTCTCATTGTCCTATACGTTTTCGAGTGTCTATCCCCTCTTGTTTCACCCGAAAACTTTAGGATCAAACCACGACTTCTTGTTGGACCTTTTCATGCTTCCCTTTCTGTCCGGTCTTCTCAGTCGTTGTCCCTCCTCTCCGATATGATGTTCCTAGAAGATGAAGGAAGATGAATTGTGTTCGACGAAATCTACGTACTCATAAGTAAATTGAAAACAAGTTTCTTATTTAGTGACTTAGCATTGGACTAAGACTGTATGAGAAAAGTTGTTGAACGGATTGTAAACAAAGAGAGGTTTCCCGGTTCGTATCGTTCGTAAGATCTTTATGAACATCCAAAAAGGTAAAGGAATAGTTAAGGTATTCAGTGTTCAAAAAGTTCAAACATAGTCCGTGAATATATAGTCTCAATGGATGTCCCATAGTCTTGTACGAAACATTGTCGTACAAAGCCTTTCGACCTCGTTTGAACTCTGCCAGACACTTTGTGTAGGTCGAGTCAGTAATCGTTCGTCACGAAGTGAAACCTGAGATACGATCCCCTAAAACAAATCTACTATAAAATGTGAAACTGTCACAAAGCACAAAGTTCTTATAAAAAATAATAAGTTAAACTAGGGTATTATTAGGATTACAATGCTCCCCCTTTTCATCCATATTAGAGGTGTAGAAAATAAACTTCTTGGACTTCAGACCCACTCACTTCAGTGGACGGGTTCCTCTGCTTCGATCTTCACTCGTGTCGATCCCTTGACCCAGATTTACAATCCGACAGGAGAAAGGGGGTGAGTATGTCGGAGATCCCCACGAACTCGTATTGTAAAAGAGAAGAAACTGTTCAATAATTTATAGATCGACAGTCTTTTACGATGTTTGTACTATTGTAATAACCGTCAGTCGAAGTGACGAGGTGGGTGTTGTGTTTAGATGATTGAGACTTTTGACGTTGGGTGGGGAGAGGTGGTATCGTTACAACAAAATAATGATCACTATCTCTGAGTTGTAAGAGTTACTGAAGATAAAAACTTGATTTTTTTAAAAAATTACATATAATAAGGGTATTTGGTTGAGAACGTTCAATTGGTCGACACTATAACATACGATATAAATCGTTCCCCCATTTTTCCAGAGTAAACAGGGACACGAGATGTCTAATTTTTGTGTAAGTCACTAGAAAAGAGATTCAAAGTAAAAATTTAGGGGAGGGAAATCGTCTTCATGTCTTCTATTCGTCCTGTGTTTTCTTATCTTTTGTCTGCCTCTTCTCCTTTGTAGTGGGGCGACTTCCCGCACATGAGACAGATCATTTCGTTTGTTTCTTGAATTAAAAGGTTCTCAGTTTCCTCTTATCTTTCACACTCGTTACCTTTTGGCTCGAACGTCAGTGTGACTGTCGTTAGAAGATGGTGGAAAAAAAAAAAAAGGGGAAAAAAACATGAAATCTATGGGTTTGTTCACTGGAATTTCTTTTTCGGTTGAGTAAGATTTAAGACCCAATGAGGGGTACCAAAGAAATTACTTCAGACCGTATCCTAGTTGGTATTCCTGGACTACACTTCTTATGAATTTTCCATAACACAATCCTT
Source organism: Capra ibex (assembly GCA_006410555.1). Lineage (NCBI taxonomy): Eukaryota > Metazoa > Chordata > Mammalia > Artiodactyla > Bovidae > Capra > Capra ibex. The sequence goes on from SJYO01013871.1 coordinate 34,057,714, forward strand.
TATATCATTGTTTAATGTTTAATTAAATAATGAACATAAATCTTCGTAGGAAGAGATTTGTTTAAGTCAGTTGTGAATTTTTTTTTAAAAAAAAATTAGAAGAGTCCAAAAGTAGGAAATGGATGACAAGAAACAGTTCTAAAAACTGGATCTTTGATGTCGTTTGTTATTTTATGGTGAAAGTTCAGGAATACCTTAAATTTATGAGGAGTCTGTAACATACTTAAGAGAAACGTAACATCAAAATGTGGAATTTTTATATAGTACGCTGACAAAGATGTTATTACATATATGGGGAAGACAAATAGAAAAATTCTGAGTTCTTTTCTTTAATATATATGAGTGTAAAAATCTTTGTAGTAGAATATTTTACCAGGATCTTGAGAAAACGAAAGAGGTTTAAGGACATTAGTAAAAAAAGGTGATACGAAGACGACACTGTTATAAAACTTAAAGTTACGGACAAAATCAGTTATCTAAATTTTGACGTTTCAAATTAAACATTTATTTTATGTGTTGACATTTCTACTTTACTTGTGTCTAGACCTCTCTCCCTCGAAAACCGTTGTCTTCATTGTCGTTCCTTATCAGTCCACACAAAAGTTTTTAATTATATTCAGTGTTCCCCTCCTTGCACCCTTCTCAAGTTCCTTCGTTCCGCTCTTCACTCAGTCAAATTGGACAAAGGTGGGAATTCTCTGGACCTTGGAAAGACTAGAAACTGTGGGAAACCACGTACAGAACACGGGACATTTTAGTATCAGAAAATAGTCGTTATTCGTCTTCGACACAGGAACGGAGAGTTTGAGTCCGATCGTAAAGATCATCTTTCTCTCTTCAAAATTTTTTATGTAAGATAACCATAGGTTCTTAAATTGACATCGTACCCTCCCTAATCCCCGTCCTCCTCTTCTCCTGCTGGCTCCTACTCTACCGACCTACCGTAGTACTTGAGCTACCTGAACTCAGACTCACTTGAGACCCTCTACTACTACTTGTCCCTCCGGACTACACGGCGTTAAGTACCCCAGCGTTTCTCAGCCTGTACTGACTCGTTGACTTGACTTGACACGTATAATGCGTCCAAATTTTGACAAATAAATTTTGTTGACGAATAAGACTTTGTTATAATCTCCATACCTTATTAATATTGGAAGAAAATTTTGGGACAGGAAAAATCGAATAAAACGATGGATTGTAGGGAAGAGTTTGTTCTACAATATAATGAGGTACTTCGTTTGTCAAATGAAACGAAATTTTACGAACAAAGTTTAAGACTTAACAGTTTATACAATTTTTCTATAATTTTTTTAAAAATTGAAGGTGCTTCTTTTAAGACAGAACAGTCGTTATTAAAAAAATTGATACCAAAACAGTATATTATACATGAATTGTTTACAAATAAAAAGAGAAAGAACCGTGACTAAAACTTCGTTTGTTTTCGATTATGTTTAGAGATCTATAGATGATCCATTTTCCTATACAATGCATGGTTAACACGGAAATTTATCCAGACAAAAAAGAAGATTTTTATCTTCAGATGTCTTATCACCATTAATGTGTCATCTTACCGTTTCTGTTCGTTACTGAAAGATCACTAAACGACTTTCACTTGTACTGTAATAATAATAAAAAATTATAATTACCTTTTCAGAAAGTCTAAAAGATTTCATAGTTTCAAGTGATCTAAGGATGTCCGTAAGGGGAGGTCTTTGTACTTCCCACTTCTACTTTCTGATCAAAATATCAGAAATATAGGTGATCAGTTTATAGGTGACAGACGCCCTCCGAAACAATTGACCCTGTCGACAGAAGGTCCCTAGAGTTTAAGTAGTGCAAGTTTTACCTTGAACGGTAGAAAGGGTGGTTTTAGGTGAGAAGGGAAGACAGTGGTCCAGTCACTTACCACTCATGTGGCAAGATCATGGGGCGACGGAGTCAGTCTGTAGGCTCTCAGTAAGAATTGAGTGTGGGGAGGGTCCGGGGTGTATAGGTAAGTCAGTGATGATTGACTGGTATATGGGACATTAGCGGTTGTAAGAAGGTGGAAGGGGAGTTGATTAATGATGAAGGGAACCGATAATTAGTAAATGACAGACCTAATAACGTTTTCGAAGGAAGCGACTGGAAGTGACGGAGGTCACATTTCTCAAAGAGGTCAGAAAAGACCCACATTACACTTCCTACAAACACAAAAGACTTCTCTTTTAGATAATCCTCGGAAGTTACAGGGAGAGGTTATGAGACAGGGAGAGGTTATGAGAAAGGTTATATTTCAGATTTAAGGAATTACACTTTCTCTTCGGGAACGTCCTAAACAAAATAAGTGGAGAGGACCGAGTGGAGAAAGGTTAGTACAGGAACGAGAGGCGTATACTTAAAAAAGAATTCTAGAACTTTACATGGTAAAAGAAAAGTATTTACGAACGATGTTGGATGGAGAGAGGAATACCAGTCGAGTCACTGATGAGTCGGAAACTGAGAATTTCCAAATTCCGTAGAAGGGACTGGAGAGTACACGAGAATATTATGTAAAGTAAGGAAGGGGTTTCGTACATGATTTAACGGTGACGGACGCCCAGAGACGACATCGAACCGGATCACAGATCGGGTGTTTACTACCGGTTATTTATAGAAGTCACTCATTCTTAACTGAAACCCTAATCTGTATGTAAAGTTTAGACCAAGATAAAGAAACATCGATGACCCTAGGAACTAGTTTAATAAAGTAGAGAGGATTTCGGGTCAAACGAGTAAAAAGATCTCCTTACTATGGATAGAACGTTCCGACATTCTTAATCGACTATGATATACATCTCGTCGATGGTCATGGGATTGTTTTCGTTTGTAAGTGAAATCAATTCTGATAAGACCGATGTTCCTGTCTTTAAGACCGATGTTCCTGTCTTGATTGATCTCTGATTCGTTTAACCCCCAAAATTTATTTCCAATGTCGTCACAGAGTACTTTAGGTTGGGTTCCAGTATTCTTTTTTTCGATCTTAGTCCTCGGGTTCAGTATTTGTTAATGAAACAAGGAAAAGAGAGAAGGAGAACCCAGGAGGAGAGAGACGAGTGAAGGAGGGTTATAGGGAGAAGAAAGGAGTGGAGGAGGAGAGGAGGGACGGATAAATAAGGGAGAGACAAGGTAGGGGAAGGACATAAACAGGATCAAAGAGAGAGAGTGGATAGACAGAGTAGGAAAAGACGACACCGTGTTACCGAAAACCCGAGAAGTGTACGACCTTGTACCTACAGTTGTCAAGGTGACAATGTTAGAAGTAAAATCTCGGTCTCCCAAGAGTCATAGTTAAAGTTTAAAAATTTCCCGAGGCCGGGGATGACCCAGTCGATGGACGGAGACCCAACCAGAGATATCGGTTCTCCACCATAATGGTGGACTTGATCGTCAAGGCAGAATTGGTACTTTACCACCTCTTCCAGGATCTTTTACTCTCAGAACCGTTAGTTTTACGAACCCCGAATAAGGTAGTACACTTTCGATAATTGTAAATCTCTCGTAATAAAATGAGTTTACTTAATAGAGGTTATTCACATATAATCATTAATCAGTTTAAAATTCAATATGAAGAAACTAAAATTTAAAATATACTTATTTTTAACACTATAGTTGTATATATTCTTCTTAATTGAGAAATAAAGATTGAAGGACTTGAAGACTAGAGTTATTGATTACTACGTTTTGTCTGATGTTTCCAAATAAAAAATAAAGAATAACGGTGTGACCGTTATTTTGTAAATGATATTTTTACAGTAGTAATTATTTAGGAGTAATAGTACCTAAGGTGTACACGTTTTATTGGACGGACAATTCTAAATAACGGTTGAGGGTTTGGTTCCTATTGAAGACCACGAAACCATCTAAAAACGTCTATCCTCGTCTCGACACTTTTTACTCAACGGTCTAGGTATGGAGGGGTTGAGTCCCGTTTGTTCCGAGAGTATGATATTTGTTCATACGAAAGGTGTCGAATAGATCACGGTGAAAAGAAAAGAAACGTAAAAACACAAAAAACAACCACTGTAGTGAGAGATAAAGACTCCGGTAGGACAGGTCGTACCCCATAACATCAAGGGATCGGTCCCTGACTTGGACGGGGGGACGTGACCCTCGGACCTCAAAGTTGGTGACCTGGTGGTCCGTTCAGGGTAGTGACAAATCTTGTCCTAGGGCCCACGATGACGACCTCACTACAGATGACAAAGATTCGTGTTCGTCCCACACGGAAACCTCTTTTACACGACCTATTCGAAGTAAATCTTGGTTCAATATCACGATAAACATTCAAGTTCCAATGACTTAGTTATTATATGTAATTTATTCCACACAGAAATTTGTCTTCGTGCGTATTTTGTAATATGCAGCTCGTCGACTGTTTTGCAGTATTGGTCCCCGAATGTCCTTGGATTGGAAGATAAATAAAGGAGATCCTCGTTGCCGAGTCATAAGTGATTTGTTCACAAGTTCCACTGAAAGATCTTATATTGATGACGTTTATTACTCTTTACTGACACGTATTAATAAAACTATCTTTTCTAAAAGTATTCGCTCAGTTTTCAATTTGAAAAACTTTTGACTAATGTATGACGATTTAAAGGTTCTTATATGAAAATTTATTACATTAGATTTTACAAAATTTCATAATTTCGTAAAATCTAACATAATTTATGTAATTTTTACATATCGAATAAAAAGATAAAATTTTAATATAGAAATTTACAGAATTTTGGGAGGTTATTAAAGATATGGTGAAAACGTAAAAACTCACTTGATTTTGAGTAAACTCTACAATGTGACATAACAAAACGGGGTTTGTCTTTTCATAACTTAAACGATCGATACACAAATTAATAGTTAATGATTTTGTTTTTAGTCATTGCATCGTTTAGTTCTTATCCATCAACTCTGTAAGTTTAGAAAACACATAAATTATGATGTGTGTAAATGATGTAAAGTATAAAAAATTATTTACTCATTTCATTCATTATATGTATTCCATTATGTGACTTTGTCGACGGACTAATTCGTATATCCATTTTATTACTTAAATTAGTATTAGTTCATTTTTACAAAGAGGACTAATCTACTGTTACTATTAAAGTTTTTCTCGATTGTAAGTGACTTGTCATACAATATCGATGACACGAATATGAATGTTACCTAATAGAGTAGATTAAAAGTTTTGTGAGAATTTTTTTGTTAATGACAATGAAAGGAAATGTCTACGTTTTGGACTATGTGTCTCCCAATTCACTGAACAGGTTCTAGTGTGTCGTTCATTCCGTCATTCTGAGATCTCGAGGTACCGAATGGTGCTTGTAGAAATTTCAAAGTTCAACATATTTACACAGAGATAAAAGATAAAAAGGTATGATGGACGTTCTATACCAGACTCCATAAATAATGTTTACTTTAAGGAACGAGACTTAGGTCCAAATGACTTAATCTTAAAGACCTTTGTCTTGAATCCTCGGATGTAAAATAGTCTGTCGGGGTCCACTACTCATCCGTGAATAAAAATTCATTACTACTTTCGGTGATAACAATTTATATACTGATTGGGGAATAAGGATACGTACCTATAAATTGTAAGGTACTTTGTTCAATTGATGTGTAACGTAATTACTTAAAGACTGACCTGTGTTAAAAGAGGATAACAGTAAAGTTCGTAACTGTTGTCTTATGATATACGATATTTTGTATTTCTTTACCCATGTGTTTTTCATAAAAAAGTTGAAAAGGATTTATTCTACTTATGTGTTTCCAAAAGTACTAGGTTATGACGAAGTTCCATCTTTGTTTTTGACTTTAATATTTTATTTTTATTGTTGAAGGATGGTTTAATCACTCGATGTCGGTTCCGACATAAGTCTCGTTTTAAGTGTCGGAATGTGTGGATAATGATTTTTCCTTAATGATGTTTATTTGATGAATTTTGAATCCCTTTTTGTTTTGGTTCACTTTCACTTTCGGTGAATCAGGACAGGCTAAGAGACACTGGGGTACCTGAGATCGGAAGGTCCGAGGAGACAGGTACCTTAAGAGGTCCGTTCTTATGACCTCACCCGACGGTAAGGGAAGAGGTCCCCTTGAAAGACTGGATCCCTAGTTTCGGTCCAGAGGGTGTAACGTCCATCTAAGAAATGGTAAACTCGGTGGTCCCTTCGGGTTCATCGGTGATCTTTGGGGGTTTCTCCTAAAAATAAATATTTAATATGACTCTAAAGAAAAGGACTATAAAGATTAATCAAAAAGAAAGTTGAAATAAAGTAATAATATTGCCTTTTTGAATGTTACGCTCAATGTTTATTTTTAGTTACTTTATCTATTTGGTGATTTAAAGTAGAATTAGGTCTGTACTTTTCCCTCTCATGTCCAAATCCACACTCTTATGATCTCGTTCTCTCCTAGACTTTTTGATATTCGTCCTTGAAACATGTTGAGAGAAGATTATTTCGAACTTGTTGATCTACTTTCTCCACTGATCCGTTTACCTTTAGTTATTTTAATTAAGTCGATTTTTCTGTTTTTTTTCTTTGTTTTTTTCAATCATTGAACCAATTTTCTGTCCTCTGGATTTATTTAGTTATTTCTACTTTTGAGAGAGTTTTTAAGATACTTTTTTTAACAATTTATACAGTACCCGTTTAGTGAACTGTGAACAGTTCTTCTTTAATCAAGATACGAGAAAACCCGAAGGGACCACCGAATCTACCATTTCTTAGGCGGACGTTACGCCCTCTGGACCGAAGTTGGGGACCCAAACCCTTCTAGGGGACGTCCTCCTTCACCGTTGGGTGAGGTCATAAGAACGGACCTCTTAGGGTACCTGTCTCCTCGGACCGTCCGATGTCAGGTACCCCAGTGTTTCTCAGTCTGTGCTGACTGACTGATACGAGAAATTAGAGACCTACGAAACTCTTTAAGGGAAGAATGAAAAATGACTGTAAGTCATGGACTGTGACCAAACCCCAACGATACCTTGTTCGACCCCTTTGTCCCTTTATAGATCACTTCTCAAAGACTGAATCCGGTTAGAAGGGTGAGAGTTCTTAGAAGAGAACCCTCACTTCACTCACTTCAGCGAGTCAGCACAGGTTGAGACGCTGGGGTACCTGACATCGGATGGTCCAAGGAGACAGGTACCCTAAAAGGTCCGTTATCATGACCTCACCTAACGGTAAAGGAAGAGGTCCCCTAGAAGGGTTGGGTCCCTAACTTGGGTCCACAGGGCGCAACATCTGTCTACGAAATGGCAGACTCGGTGGTTCCTTGTTTATAGTCAGCGATCGTTTAATTCCCAAAAAGAGTCCTGTGGACGTGACTTTTCGGGAATTTTATGGTCGGTAGTTGTTGGTCATCGTCGTGAGAGAGGAACGGGTAGTGGTCTACACTGGTGACTGACGTCAAACCAAAAAAAAGTCTGAATCTTAAAAATAACTCTCAGATCTGGTCGGGTCGTTTACGTGACGTTTATTATTTTTGCATATAAAAGATGGAAAATTAGAGTTTTATATAGATTAAATAGAAAACTAAAAAGACTATAAAGACCATATCTCTAAAAGATTCTCTCACTCCGGTAAACAGAAAAATCCCTACGTTAAAAGAATCAAGATTTACAGAAAAGTTGTTTGTGACCCATTAGTTTTCTCTGGAGGAAGGTCTAGTAGTGGATCCAATGAGTCTTTAAGAGGTATAAGTAAGAACTTAAGTTTTTTGTGATGACTCTCGGATTTTCACCTCAGTGTCGTCACTTGTTTTGGTTCGAGGTCACGAGTCCGTCGAACATGAGAATGACCCTTATCACCGTCTGTCGTGACCCGTAATTGACATAGGGTCGTGATTCATGAGACCGTGTGCTATTGGGTGAAGTAGAAATTTTGTTGGGGCACTCCATTTGGGATGAAAAAGAAAAGGAAATTCCTACTCTTTTGACTCCGTATCTCTAATACATTGAACGGGGTTTAGTTTCTATCGGGGTCCGTCGGACCGAGGTCTCGTTACTACACTCAGTGTATACATTGAAATTTAGAAGATCGTCGGTGTAAATTTTTCCGCTTTTTTTATCCCCTTAAGGGACCACCAGATCACCAGTCCTGAGACTCGAAAGTACCGGCTTCCGGACCCCAAGATAGGGACTAATCCCTTTCCCGTCGTTTTTTGTTCGTCTACTCTAATTGACATTATTGAAGTCAAGGGACCACTGAGTCTCCCATTTCGCAGACGGACGTTACGTCCTTTGGACCCAAGCTAGAGACCCAGTCCTTCTAGGGGACCTCTTCCTTTACCGTTGGGTGAGGTCATGAGAACGGACCTTTTAGGGTCCCTGTCTCTTCGGACCATCTAATGTCAGGTACCCTAGCGTCTCAGCCTGTACTGACTCGTTGAAGTGAAAGTCAGCGAGTCAGAACGGGGTGAGACGCTGGGGTACTTAACGTCGTGCGGTCCGGAGGGATAGATAGTGGTTGAGGGCCTCAAATGAGTTTGAGTGCAGGTACTAGAATCAAAAAACTTACAACTCGAAATTCGGTTGAAAAAGTGAGAGGAGAAAGTGAAAGTAGTTCTCCGAAAAATCAAGGAGAAGTGAAAGACGGTATTCCCACCACAGTAGACGTATAGACTCCAATGACTATAAAGAGGCCCGTTAGAACTAAGGTCGAACACGAAGGAGGTCGGGTCGCAAAGAGTACTACATGAGACGTACCTTCAATTTATTCGTCCCACTGTTATATGCCGGAACTGCATGAGGAAAGGGATAACCCTTGGTCAGACAACAAAGTACAGGTCAAGATTGACAACGAAGGACTGGACGTATATCCAAAGAGTTCTCCGTCCAGTCCACCAGACTATAAGGGTAGAGAAAGTCTTAAAAGATGTCAAATAACACTAGGTGTGTCAGTTTCCGAAACCGTATCAGTTATTTCGTCTTTATCTACAAAAAGACCTTGAGAAAAAACGAAAAAGCTACTAGGTCGCCTACAACGAATTGTATGGGTTTTATAATGGTAAAGTTGTACATAGTTGTTTTTGTCGATTTAATAAATGTAAGAAAGATAGTATAGTTCAGAAATGTTAGACCCACATAAAGTGTAGAGTTACACCTGGTCGGTGTAAAGTCGGCAAGTTGAAGGGTACACCGGTCCTCGATGGACTGTGTATCATTAATTGTGATTCCTTGTACATAAACGAAAAGGAGGGATAAGGACCCGCGAAGGGAACATCGAGTCGACCATTTCTTAGACGGACGTTACGTCCTCTGGACCCAAGCTAAGGACCCAACCCTTCTAAGGGACCTCTTCCCTTTCCGATGGGTGAGGTCATAAGACCGGACCTCTTAAGGTACCTATCATTATATCGGGTACCCCAGTGTTTTTCAGCCTGTTTTGTCTCGCTGAAAGTGAAGTGAAGGGATAAGGATCGGGTCTCGAGGATTTTGGGATCCTTAGAGGACTATTCTCGTTATTTTTCACTTCCTTGTGGAAGACAATGAATGTTGTTAAGGGACTCAAAGAGAGTCACCATTGGGGAGTCAAGTCAAGTCAAGTCAGCGAGTCAGTACAGGCTGAGAAACGTTAGGGTACTTAGCGTCGTGCGGTCCGGAGGGACAGGTAGTGGTTGAGGGCCTCAAGTGAATTTGAGTGTAGGTAGATCAGCCACTACGGTAGGTCGGTAGAGTAGGAGACAGTAGGGGAAGAAGAGGACGGGGGTTAGGGAGGGTCGTCGTCTCAGAAAAGGTTAATCAGTTGAGAAGAGTACTCCACCGGTTTCATGACCTCACAGTCGAAGTCGTAGTAAGGGAGTTTTCTTTAGGGTCCCGACTAGAGGAAGTCTTACCTGACCAACCTAGAGGAACGTCAGGTTCCCTGAGAGTTCTCAGAAGAGGTTGTGGTGTCAAGTTTTCGTAGTTAAGAAACCGTGAGTCGAAAGAAGTGTCAGGTTGAGAGTGTAGGTATGTACTGGTGGTCTTTTTGGTATCGGAACTGATCTGCCATTGGGGATCTTTCGGGAATTACCACCCCCCTCCGACCTACGGTCTCCTTGGTTGGTCCAGTCACTTCACCACCTTGAGAGTCTGGGTGGTTTGTGAGGGTGGAACGCCCTCCCTTGTCTTCGACCTCCAACTTGATCGGTGGTTTCCAGTTACTAAAGTAGTCACTCACTCAGGAAGTCAGAGTACAGGTTGAGAAACGTTGGGGTACCTGACATCAGCCGGTCCGAGGAGACAGGTACCCTAAGAAGTCCGTTCTTATGCCCTCACCCAACGGTAAGGGAAGAGGTCCCCTAGAAGAGTTAAGTCCCTAGCTTGTACCCCGAGGACGTAACCTTCACTCCGAGACATTTCGTCGGAGATCTTTTTAGGATTGACTTCCCCAAGTCTCTAGAAGGTCCGTGACTTCGCTGGACCCCCAAGACCCTTCCACCGAGTGGACCTTCGGGGTTTGGGAAGGGGTGCGGGGAACGGGGAGAAGGTAGTGGGCAAAGGTTCGATATAGGAAAATATTATTTGGTCCTCGGTTCATTTACTTGAAAAGGACCCAACAATCGGTAGGGTCGTTTATTGGTTTGGGTTTCTCCACCTGAACTATTATACTTACCTTCCATTACTTTATCTCTATTTACTCCACTCTTAAAAGTCCACTTGAGAAGTCCATATTAATACGAAACGATGGTACATCAAGGGTCCATCTATCCTTTCTTAGACGGACGTTACGTCCTCTGGGGCCAAGTTAGGGACCCAGTCCTTCAAGGGAACCTCTTCCCGAACCGTCGGGTGAGGTCATAAGAACGGACCTCTTAGGGGTACTTGTCTCTCGGGCCCCCCAGAGTCTCAGCCTGTGCTGACTGACTGATTCGTGTCACGTACAGATAAATTTTTGTTAAAGAGGTCTAAAAACCATGAACTTTCAAATATCTCAAGGTGATTTAATCCAATCCCCGAAGGGTTCTTCGAGTCACCATTTCTTAGGTGGACGGTTACGTCCTCTACACCCAAACTAGGGACCCAGGCCTTCTAGGTGACTTCTTCCTTTACCGTTGGGTGAGGTCATAAGAACGGACCTCTTTGGATACCTGCCTCCTTGGACCGTCCGATGTCAGGTACCCCAGCGTTTCCCGACCTATGGTGACTCACTCGCGTGCGTGTACGTGCGCGTGTGTGTGTGTTTAATCCAATTTACTATCCTTAAGTGACTTATGGGTCTAGGAAAGTTTATTCTATTTTATAACTTTGTAATGGACGTTTTGATCACATTCAAAGGGATGAAGACGGAAGAATACTCTCTTTTTGATTTCTATGAGTCCAAGTAATCTTTATAGGTTGATTGTATTATAACATTTAGTTGTGAAGTTAACTTTTTTTTTTTTTCCTGAAGGAATTACCAGGTCATCAATTCTGACACGAGAGTTACGTCGTCCCGGTCCAAGTTAGGGACAGATCCCTTGATTCTAAGGTGTACGGTCCGTCACGTAGTGCACCGGTTCTTCTTTTCGTTTAATACAATATTCCTTTACTTACAAAGACCTCCAATATCTTATGTAAGCAGTCAAACGTTACTCTTTTACCACCATGGTCTCTCAGGTATTAACTAATGAAGAATCAAAAGTAGTCTTTAAATCCAAAAATTCTCAACTCTTAAAATTAATTATATACTTTAATTTCGATTTTTAATTATTCCTTTTGTAGAAACATACGTTCATTTTTTTCATATTCCTTACCTTTACGTAAAACAATTTCCTTTGTTTCATCCCCTGTTTAATTATACCTATCTCTTTCAACATCCTCTAAACGTTCTCTTTTGATTTCTTAGAAATCTTTCCTTAAGATACACACCAGTCCTGATTCTGATCTTACTTAAAGTGAGTCAATTACTTAAAATTATAATTTCCGTTATACCATGTTTTGAACTTACAAAAGAAACAATTCTCTTGTTGTAAAAACCCCCTCCTTTATGACTCGACGATTCAAAGGAATGGAAAATTCATTAAACAATCTTAGAAGAAATAAAGGACAACTTTAGAAAATAACAGTAAAATAATTTACTTTTCACGTTCATAATAAAGAGTCGCTGGACACTAGGATAAACTTCGAACCGTACGTTGTAAAGGTAGGGGGTTTGACCCCATCTTGATGTAGGACAAAGTCGTTCTTCATCGGTCTCGTCGACAGTGAGGTTGGGGAGTTTCTAAACCCCTTTCAATTTTGTCGTCGCCCCGAACTTTGATTCAGGAGGGTTTTGGTTCAAGGTAATGGTGCAAATCCTAATTAGAGAAATAGGTTTTGAAATAGGAAAAAAACAGGGGAGACTGGCGTTAGGACACGATTGACTTGTGATTAGTTGGCCTTAGTCTATGGATGTCAACGATAACATCTATAATAGTCATCGTATGTTCTAACCCAGTAAAGAAATCCCGTTCTGTCGATTGACTGAGGACTCGGTACCTGGTGGACCCCTCTCTTAGTATTTGGTTTTTGTAGGACTGAGGGTTTTGATACTAGGTCTTTACAGTGTTCTGGTACCAATTAGGGTCGGAGAGACAAGAAGGGGAAGTTCTTATAGGGGTTGAGGCTCTGGGTGAGGCCACAAGAACGGACCCTTAGGGTACCTGTCTCTTCGGACCGCCCGATGTCTGGTGACCACAGTGTTTCTCACCCTGTGCTGGGTCGTTGACTTGTCGTTTGAGTTCTGGTTCAACGTCACCGGGACTCCGGACAGAGGGTGACGGAACGCGTCACGGGGAGTAGATTAGGACAAAAACGATTGTTGAGGGAGACAGTCTCAAACGGAAAGACGTGACGTCTGTGTGGTCGAGACCAAAGTCTCGGACCCTGTAGAATATGCTTTTTTATTTATTCATCATTAGTTTTGTTCTACACCTATATAGCATCATATGTCCTTCGTAGGACTTCTCCGAGAACGAACGGTTTACATCCTACTTTAACTCGATGTTTTCCTTATCGCTGTGATTACCTAATATTGGACTACCGATTTTTCTTTTAGGTTTTTAGTGAGGCTATTGTGTCCTCTCACTTTCCTTCTAAAAGAATCTCTTGGGGTTGATTATTTACATCTTCCTTAATGTCCCAATTCTTTTCGTAATAAGACGTCAGTAGTAAAGTTATTGGTTAAACCCTTTCGGAGTGTAAGTACCTTTGATTTTGATAATAAGGTACATAGTTGATAACTACCTCTTCTTTTTTTACGATTGAAATGTCACCTCTTCGGGCTGTCTATAGTGTAATGGTTTCGTCTGAATTATGACGGTTATTGTCCTGTCTGATTGTTCCCCACGGAACAAGGACTGTCCGAGATGTACCGTCCCGTGTCGTGGGGCTACGTCGTAAGGACGGGCATTAGACGTAGACTAGTGCTCCTTCGTGTCTCTTTAGAGTTGCTCCATGTGACACGTTTCGTTCGTAAGACTGAAAAGTTTTTATAGTTGTAGTGCTTTCTATTTCCGATCTCTCGATAGGTCTAACTTCCTCTGATTTCTCTGTATGGATTTACGTTACGCGACCTAAGACCTAAAAACGATATTTCCTGTAATAACCCTATTAGTCTTTTTACACCTAATACCTGACGACGTAATCGCAAAATCCCGACGATCTTTTCCTTCCTTCCTTATTTTCTTTTCTTTTTCTGAATTTTGTTGTCTTTCATAAGAGAGTGTCATTCCCTGTGATTGTCAAGTTTTAGTTCCACAACCGTCCTGGTACGAGGGAGGTTTTGAGACCTCTCTTGGAGAGGACGGAGAGGATTGAAGACCAACACCCCCCATCGGGCACCCCGAGGAACCAAACGTCGGTGTAGTGAGGTGGAGACAGGGAGACCAGTGTACTGTGAAAGGAGAATTGTCCTGTGGTCAGTATTACGTGACCCCGGTGAGATTAAGTCATACTGATGTAGAGTTGATCTAGTGTAGACGTCTGTGGGACGAAGGGTTAGTCCGACGTAAGTGTCCACGACCCCGGATCTTGAAGGTCGTCTTGCGTTACGTTGGATGCTAATACCAGATAATCTACTGACGTAATACCCCTACAATTTTCGGGGCTTAAGCTAAACTACCATGACACCCACATATTCTTTTACAGAGACGAAATTCCTTATGTGTGATATCATGAATCCCATTGCTCTTACTGTAAACGTTCATTGACCCCTCCTATGGGTGGAGGTCCCCTTATAAGGACTGGGTCCCTAACTTGGGGTCAGAGGACGTAACGTCCGTCTAAGAAATGACTGACTCCGTTTTACAATCGTTGTATAGACCCACTCCCTCGAGCTCCTTAAGAAACGTGATAAAAACGTTGAGAAGGCATTGAAACTTTAATAAAGGTTTATTGTTCAAAAAGATTTTGGTGTGTTCTTTATTATGGATACTTATTCGAATTGTTTTTTTACAAGTCTCAGATATAATTTTTTTATTTTGAGACACCCTATATTTCTTGGAACTATTTACCTTGGTACTGTGAATAAAAATCCATCATTCTAGGTAATAATACTACAGGTAAGAAGGGATTTATTTAGATTTATTAATTGTCATAGATGTAGTTTTAGTGCTACAAGTGTACTTCTTCCTCTACGTATCTTGTCGACTCTTTAAAGACTTTTCTCTTTTTTTACTCCTTTACACAGGGTGATCATTGGTGTTGGAGCACCAAGTCTCTTATTTGAGACGTCAACCTTTCGACCACCGTCAGGATATAACATTGAACTTATTTGTATTGAAGAGTTTCGGATAAAAAAGTGGACGTTTTTATTTCTGTAACTCTTATGAATTGAGTCAACGAACGAGACCGTCGTGTAGGCGATTCTACACTTGGTCTGTCTCTTCTGCCTGTATCGGGGGTACGTTCCTGTTCGTGCAAACACTCCCCGAATCCCGAAGTCTCTAAATTTCCCTTCTTTTTTATTTCTTTTAGGAAAGTAATTTGTTTTGCCGATGTACAGTCTTGTAAATTCGGTCTAAAAGTTTTCTTTTTTTCTTACGGATTGAGTCCCACAACATTCTTTGTTAGTCCATTTTATTCAATTTTCATAAACGACAACACTACCTGTGTGTACATTTATTATTAATCGACGACGAGGACGACGACAATAGTTCCAGTGGTAATGGGAGTAGATCGATACACCATGACCGGTTTCCTGATTTGTGATTTATAGTCTTTTATTTCTCACGGGAGTTTGTTCGGACTCTCATCCTTAGACATTTACGATCTCCACCGTAAGATATAGTCACGCTTTTTCCTTCTCTAAATTATTTGTGGACCACACGAGGTAGTGTTAAAATATTTAAAGTCTCATTTTTCGATCTGATAAACGTTATATTTGGTTTTGTTTTTGGGTATTTATCTTAAAAATTTTGCTGACAGTCAACACCGTTCATAAGAATCTTATGTTTTAGGTCTTCAATGTTTTCCTTTTAATAAACGTTATTGAAAAATTCTAATTTCTTTTTATAATCTGTTTTATTTCTGTTCGTCTCTATACTCCCTTTACGAACGGTGTACTTTCTAATCATAGGTAACATATGCTTGTCAGACATTTTGAGATAGTCTTTTTCTGTAGGGTTCTTATTTTAACCGTTTCCAATGCTCGTTCCTCAAGTGGTGGACCTTTTTACGTGTCATCGGAAGTTGACTTTTTCGTTTATTTTTAACAAGTGTATATACTGATTGTTTTTGTTTTGTTACAAGTGCCTGTAATACCCTGTTTGTGGGTACGAGTATATGAGGTTAAATAAAAAAGAAATTTTTTGTTTTGGGTCTTTATGTATTTTTCTCGAGATTCGCACAATTATAGGGACTGAGACTTATAGTAGTTTTTCTATTTCGTTTCAAATATCCCTGTAATCTTCTAAATTAACGTCTTTCCCCTTTTATTTTGTCTGTCTCTTTCTTTTTTTTGCACCTTTTCCTTAGTGACCGGGAACGGAAATCTTCCTTTACTTCGAAATAGTCCGGCCTGGTGAGTGGTTGTGTCCTTTTCATGGTAACTGTCTACTGGGTCTCATAAGGACGTTTGAGGTTTTCCACCCATTTCCTAAGGTATTTCGCGACGACCTGTTGATTGACAATTTCCAATGAAGAAACATAATTATTGTAAGGTTAACAAATATTTACCTTTGACAAATTATTTGACTGTCTTAAGACAGGTCTAAGTTTCCGTTGAAAGTCACAGACGTAAATAATTTTAAGTGGAAAATTCTGCAGTAAATTAAGCAAGAAAAAAACTCTACAGACAGAGGTACTAAAGATAATGACCACCCCAGGACCCTCATAGTCTTTACAGAAAGTCTTGGAAGGTTACCTAAGAAACTCTGGATTTTCGGACTGTAGTCTATTTCGATCTACGGGAGAATGATAGAGGATTGATCAAAGAATGTGAAAAAATGATCGAAAAGGTACTTTCTTATAGGAGAACAATGTCTTGAATACTCTAATTTTTGTTCTGTACAGTCGAGAAAAAATGATGGATAATAAAGTTGAAAGACTTGACATCTAGACACCAAAGAAAGGAGACCGACACCTAAATAGAGATTCTCAACAGATACGACAGTCTAAAAGGTAGAATATTCGTAGTTAGTAGGATTTTCAGGATGAGTAGGAGACTATTATAGGATTCTCCAAGAACTGGGAGAGAAGGTGAACTGGAAATAATGTTCGAGGAGGAAGACTGAATTCAAGATAAGTAATTTTTTTTTTAAGTTTTAGTTTTTAATTCGGGGTCCTCTTCATCGAATTCCCTCGTCCCACCCCCACCCCCCACCCTCCCTTTCACGCGGAACTCTAACCCCATTTCCCTCCAAAATCGAGGTTACATTAAAGGTGGATGGTGATGGGGTTAGTTTAAGAAACTATGTCGATTAATGACAGAAAAGAGTTAATGATTTTTACGATATTTTTACATCTATCTTCAGGGTAAGATAAGACTGAGGGAGGCCAGGGTCTCACAAAGGATTTGAAAAGTATATTTTTTCAGATCCCGTAAAAATCTCAAAAGTAATGAAATCCACCATTTGACGGGTAATCTCAGAATTTGGTAGTAATAATCAAACGAAGACCTGAGTTTATTTCACGACGTGATTTATACGGTCGTTTATACCTTTTGAGTCGTCACCGGTGTCCTGACCTTTTCCATTCAAAAGTAAAGTAAGGGTTTCTTTTCGTTACAGTTTCTTATGAGTTCGATGACGTGTTAACATGAGTAGAGTGTACGATCATTTCGTTACGAGTTTTAAGAGGTTCGGTCCGAAGTCGTTATGCACTTGACACTTGAAGGTCTACAAGTTCGACCAAAATCTTTTCCGTCTCCTTGGTCTCTAGTTTAACGGTTGTAGACGACCTAGTACCTTTTTCGCTCTCTCAAGGTCTTTTTATGGATAAAGACGAAGTAACTGATACGGTTTCGGAAACTGACACACTTAGTGTTATGTGACACCTTTTAAGACTTTCTGTACCCTTATGGTCTGGTGGACTGGACGGAGAACTCTTTGGACATACGTCCAGTCCTTCGTTGTCAATCTTGACCTGTACCTTGTTGGTTGACCAAAGTTTATCGTTTTCCTCATGCAGTTCCGACATATAACAGTGGGACGAATAAATTGAATATACGTCTCATGTAGTACTCTTTGCGACCCGATCTATTTCGTGTTCGACCTTAGTTCTAACGGTCCTCTTTATAGTTATTGGAGTCTATACGTCTACTGTGGTGGGAATACCGTCTTTCACTTCTCCTTGATAACTGTTTTCATTTTCTCCTCTCACTTTTTCAACCGAATTTCGAGTTGTAAGTCTTTTGCTTCTAGTACCACAGGTCAGGGTAGTGAAGTACCCTTTATCTACCCCTTTGCCACCTATGTCACCGACTGAAATAAAAAGACCCGAGGTTTTAGTGACGTCTACCACTAACGTCGGTACTTTGATTTTCTGCAAATGAGGAATCTTCCTTTCAATACTGGTTGGATCTATCGTATGACTTTTGGTCTCTGTAGTCAAACGGTTGTTTCCAGACAGATCACTTCCGATGCCAAAAAGGTCACCAGTACATACCTACACTCTCAACCTGACACTTCTTTCGACTCGCGACTTCTTAACTACGAAAACTTGACACCACAACCTCTTCTGAGAACTCTCAGGGAACCTGACGTTCCTCTAGGTTGGTCAGGTAGGATTTCCTCTAGTCAGGACCCACAAGTAACCTTCCTGACTACGACTTCGAGTTTGAGGTTATGAGACCGGTGGACTACGCTTCTCGACTGAGTGACCTTTTCTGGAACTACGACCTTTTCTAACTTCCACCCTCCTCTTCCCCTGTTGTCTCCTACTCTACCAACTTACCGTAGTGACTGAACTACCTGTACCCAAATCCACCTGAGACCCTCAACCACTACCTGTCCCTCCGGACCACACGACGCCAAGTACCCCAGTGTTTCTCAGCCTGTACTGACTCGTTGACTTGACTTGAGTTTATAACAACGGACTTAATTCTTCTATGGTAGATACAGGTATAGAAAGTTTATTTATAAGATTGGTACAAATGTGTTGATTTAACATGTCAAAGTCCGTTGATGATCCAATGAAGGACAGGGGATGGTTCCGTCCCGGACGTTGAAAAGGTGATTTTTCGGGTAGAGGAGAAGATACCACGCTGCGACAGTGACCTTCTATTGACGGGACGGTTCCTGATAAACAGAGTCAAGATGAAAGTTGGTTTGTGGGCGTATACTATGGTAGTTACATTCCCTTTGACTGTTCACGGTCTGAAGAATTCTCGTACCGACGGTCTCTGTATCGATCCCTGAAGGGACCCCCGAGTCTGTCATTTCGTAGACGGACGTTACGTCCTCTGGGTCCAAGTTAGGGACCCAACCCTTCTAGGGGTCCTCTTCCCTTATCGATGGGTGAGGTCATAAGAACCAACCTTTTAGGGTGCCTGTCTCCTCGGACCGCCCGATGTCTGGTACCTGAGCGTTTCTCAGTCTGTGTTGACTTTTTAATTTTTTTTTTTCTTTTTCTTTTCGATCCCTGATACTATATTTCTTTTTGGGTGAATAACTTTCATGAAAAGAGTGGAGAGGAATGTACAGAGTTGACACGAATGTAAATGTGCAGTGACGATTTAGTTTAGAGTCAAAGAGGTGGTCTGAGCTCATCTTACAAATAAACTTAAGTAGGACTCGTAGTCACGGCAACAAATCGTGACCCGGACGGTGACGTTCCTCAGGACTCCAATGGTGTACTCAAAAGTCACTCCTCGACCGACGATTGTAAAGAAAGAGGGTACGGGTGCGATCTGTTTGTGACAGTCGTTTGGCAACGTGAGAGGGTACAATTTTATATATATATATATAATTTGTACACAGATGATACACAATAACTAGATCTATGTACCCTATTGAAATCATTTGTTTTCGTTCTAGCGACGGGAGCACCTCGAATGTAAGATCACCGTCGGTAAGGTTCGTAAATCTCAACCGTGTCAAAAAACGACAAACCGACACGACGGACCGTACGTCCCTCCGGTCGAGGGTTGGTCCCTGTCTTCGACACGGGGGACGTCACCCTCGTATCTGTACATTGGTGACGTAGTAGTCCTTACAGGGACCGTGTTGTACCATTTTGGATAGACGGTTGGGAGTACCTCTGAGTTATACGTGTCCGTCATTACCTTTTGACGACCACCACTATATGACATCCATAAGATACACCCTATTATTACGATGTTGTAGTTGGGCATAAGGGTTTCTTTTGTGACGAGGT
Source organism: Capra ibex (assembly GCA_006410555.1). NCBI lineage: Eukaryota > Metazoa > Chordata > Mammalia > Artiodactyla > Bovidae > Capra > Capra ibex. The sequence continues at coordinate 34,077,491 of SJYO01013871.1, forward strand.
CGAATAATTACTTCTATTTCCCATGTAAGAATCTACTCTTTTACTTTCTTTATTTTCCTTCGGTTCCACCACTTCCTTTAGTGACGGTCACATTGACCTGTGTCACCGGTTTCTCATCGTTTGTTTTAAAGGTAAGTCTCGAACTCTAGTCTAAGAAGTAGGTCTCTCGTTCCTTAAGTACCTTGTTTGTTATTCTAAATTTCCTTGTTTGGTCATACCTTCTTAGGATGACCTAAAGGAGATCTTCCTTCACGTCGAAACTTCCGACCACCCAGACGTGGTTCCAAGTCCTTTAGTGACAGGAGGGGTACCTCGTTTGGTCTTTCAAATAGAGGAAGACGTCGTACTCGGGCTTTGCACTACTCCTGTTACATCTATTCTGTCTCGAAAGTCGGTAAAGAGGGTTGAGTAGATCCTTATTTAGTACAAGAGTCGTCTTTTCTTCCGTGATGACATGTCGAGCCAGGTCGAAACCTCAACCTTTTGACTATGTTCGTAGTTGATGTCTGTACATATACCCCCTCCCCACGACTGAAATATCTGTGTCTGATATATGTGTGAAATGTTTGGGTTTGAATGTTTTCTTGTCGTAAAGGATGTCAACTCAATCTCATCATTGGGTAAAGACGTACGAAAAAACAAGAAGACTAATTATTTAAACTTTTTTTTAATAAATTGTCTTTTTTTAAAATTACATTAATAAAACAAATCGATGTGACATACCGAACACTCTTCGAATACTCTAGAATCAAGGGATTGGTCCCTAACTAAGGCCCGGGAGCCAAGATTGGTGACCTGGCGGTCCCTTAGGAACTACTTAATTTAAATCTATCCCTTCTTTTTGAACTAACCTTTTTGTACACTTGTGACAGAGAAACGTTAGCCCGACATGTAGAACAAAGTATTTTTTCTTTGTCTTACGAAACCTTAATCATGTAATTAAAAGGTAATGTTTGGGTTTGTGCATTTTCCTTTCGTAAACGATGTCAGATGACATTATTCGGTAGAAAAAGTCGTGTATATTATAGACTGGAACTGTGGATAATGCTTTATACGTGGTGTTTCGATGAAGGTAATTTTTCTTTTCAGATCCACAACTTTTAAGAGTCGGGGTTATGTTTGCGTGTGAAATTTCTTTCTTTTTCTATTCTTTAGGCGGAAAGGTAGTGACGAGGAATTGGGATTCCTTCCGCAGAGTGTTCTTTATGCGAGCGACAGTCAGTAAGTCCGTGTAGTTGATCAGTGCACTGGAGTCGTTTAAAGTATAGGAACAACTAGGAGTTAAAAGGAAACACACATTACTTTCAGATAGAATGTGTACTAAGAAGACACAAAAACTTTTTCGTAAAGTTTCTAAATTCAATTTGTACTATTACATATCGTTTCGTATACAGTATTTTGTCCAAAATAAGGAAGGAATGGGTTGCGGATTCTCCTCCTCACTTACCCATACTCTGTCTATTTTCCTACACTTTTTCTTTTAGTATCTGAGGCGTAAGGCAGGTGACGGGTCAAAAGGGAAGACGGAAGGAGCAAAAGCAAAGAGTAAGGGTCAGAAAACTGGACGAAGGTAAAAAGTGTGACAGGATGTCCCAGCCTCGTCCTCCGTTCGAAGTCATGTTCGCCCGCCCTCCTTGATCCCTTCGAGGACAGGAATCTAGTTCGAATCTCAGGAGTGTAGGATTATACCTCGAGTATCGTCATTAAAAATTTATCACTTTTCGTTCCTTCCACCCCTCTCTCCCACCGACCGTCTTTATGTCCAAGTGGATGACATATTAGTCTCGTAAACCATCCGGTCCATAAAGGACACAAGTGCCTCGGACCACTCAATTTTTTTGGTTTGGTTTGGACTTTCATTAGTCTTGTATAAACGGTAACTTTGTGACGATATTGACATATTGTCCGAAAATGTCCATTTGAGATTACCCGAAGGTTTTTAGATTGGTTTTTCTGTTTGGGATGTCTTTTCTTGAAAAAGGTCTTTTTCATAAAAATGAAAGTTGCAATGTTGACATCGAAGGAAAGAAAAGGAGGAGGAGAAAAAAAGGGAAGGAAGAGAAAGATAAGTTATGAGACGTTTGGAATTTTTCGATTGGTAAAAGTTTACGGGTACCGAACAAGATTTATAATTAATGTGTATAAATTCTTTTTATAGGTCTTGTTAATCAGACGGGAAAACAGTTAATTTTTCCATTTAAACAAAATTGTGATTACCGAGAAAAGGACTGTGTTACCCTGTTTCCACAGTAGCTCAGTACTGACAATTGACTGTAGTGTTTATACTCGAAGTTACTTAGTCATTCAGGAGTGAAAGGATTAAAATGACGTTTTATTTAGACTTTTTTTTAAATTTTCGGAACGAAAGTTTACACAAAAAATGATCATTTTGAAGATCTGTCCACAACCCCTCAGACACATACACTCAGTGATTATGGACATTTCTCGATTGTAGATCTTTTTGTAGTTGAGTTCGGAAGGACGGATCTCTTAAGTCAAATGATCTTAGATTTAGATACGTCACGTTTCTTTTCAAAGTCTACATAGTGTGGGATTATGGTAGTTTTTAGTCTCTTCATGAGATTGCCTAATAGTGTGATTCTAGTTAGATTTTTTAAGTATTGTCGGAGGATTAATGTCGGTCGAGGTGGGTTGACACTTAAGGATCTTTCGTTATCAGTACGACGGTGGTAGAAGTATTGAAGTTTTGACCGTGACACAAACGACGTAGTATCCAAAGTATTCCCGGGTGAATAACTTACCTTATGTGACGTAAACGAACTCCTTCAGGTCACAATTCAGGTACCCAGTTAAAAATTGGGATTGAAAATGAATATACTATAGATTAACCTAGAGTTTAAAATCTGAGGTTTCGTAAAGGAATTGTAAAAATAGTTGTATTTTGGCAAGTTGACATCATCTCAGTGTATTCCGCAATCTTTTGTACACCGGTTTGATATGGGGGTAAAGTTTACCACTCTGACTCCGGATACCTCAGGTGACTTAACTGGTTCTGATGTATCGAATCACCGGTTCTTAGGTGAACGGTTTCGTCCTCTGCGCCCAAGCTAGGGATCCAACCTTTCTAGGGGAGCTGGTCCTTTATTGTTGCGTGAGGTCACAAGAATGGACCTCTTAGGGTGCTTGTCTCCTCGGACCGTCCGACGTCGGGTACCCCAACGTTCTCTCAGACTGTACTGACTCACTGATTTGTGGTTGTGTCGAGAAAGGACAGTCTTCACCTCAATTTTAGGTCCACCGGAAGGTGGAAAATCAGGACAGGAACAATGTAATACAATGGAAGAGACGAAAAAAGGTTTACGAACTGACGACAATAAAATTTTCATAGGCATTCCACCTTTTATAGTTATGATTAACGTAATCTCATTTACAATTCTTTAGGTAACCTCTTCCCTTACCGTTGGGTGAGGTCATAAGAACGGACCTCTTAAGGTGCCTGTCTCTTTGGACCGCCTGATGTCAGACGCCCCAGCGTTTCTCTTCCTGTGCTGACTCGCTGATTGTGTGTTCTTTAGTTATTGGAACGGTACCTTGTCAAAATTCATAACTGAGTACGTCGCTTTCGGTGACTAAAAGAGATGAAGTAGGTTTAAAGATGAATTACGATTCTTTGACTTTCTATGCAATTTTTTTAAGTTCTTCACTGATAGAGGACATTAGTCAAATCTAGTTGCGTAACAATCCTTGTCTCCGACTTTGGTCTGTTAGAAATTTAAAGTCACCAGTCAGAAAAGGAGGGTCATGAAGGACACAGGTGGGGTGGTTATTAAGTCGTCTGTATGCGATACTGGATACGTAAGAAAGTATACAATGTAGTTCTTCTACTTCTAAAGAAGTAGCAAAACAGGAACTTATATACTTACAATAATTCAGTATTAATATTATGACTGACAGTGACTATGGTTTACATAAAAGAATCTTAGATTCTAGAACCCAAAAGTTGTAAGTAATTTTATCATTTTTTTTTTTTTTTAATTGTATTTGAAATGATTTTTGATCATGTTGAAGTTGTTGTTTCAAAGGTCAAATACAATCTTTATATTTTTACTAGAAATTCAAGTGTAAATTTCAACTTTGAAAAATTTGTCAAAATATTTTCACTAAAAGATCCGGTTTTGAAACTCCCAATTTTTAGATTTCTTGAACAAAATTGTAATCGAAGACTTTTTCGTAATTCGATGAAAACGTTTTAAAATCATGGCCATACAAGAACGGACCTCATAGGGTCCCTGTCCCCTTGTATCACCCGACGGCAGATACCCTAGCGTGTCTCAGCCTGTGCTGACTTCGTGGAATCGTCGTCGTATGGAATTTTTGTACACACCTGTCAGACACATATATTTGAGCATATTTATATGTGACTTGGTGTAGGGACATATGTTAAGTTCTAAATAATTCCTAAATAAGAGGATCCCTGACTAGAGTTTCTAAGTACAGTTTGTTGACGAATGGAGTCCAGTTCATATAGTGCCAGTACTCTTCTTTATTAATCCTTCCTTCTTGATACGAAGCTATGGTCCCAAGATACCCTCGTGTCTCTCACCCCCAGTTGTGTGGTCACAGAACATCTCATACACGGTGTTATTGTTACAGTTCACACGTCAGAAGCCGTGCAGAAAGGAGGAAAACCGATACATTCAAACTCTCGATGAAGAGGGTTGTGAGAGATAGGGGATGGGGTTTGACTGGTTTAGAACTTGGTGATTTTAAGCTTTTGGACTTGATCGTTCCCCTTGATGGATCTAGAAGGTTACCATACCATTTCTCCCCGAAGGAACCACCGGCCTCTGTTCCCAAACTAGGAACCCACCTCGTCTAGGAGACCTTTTCCTTTACCGTTGGGTGAGGTCATAAAGACGGACCCTTTAGGGTCCCTGTCTTCTCGGACCGCCCGATGTCAGGTACTCCAGCGTTTCTCAGTCTGTACTGACTTGTTGTTGTTGTTGCCATTTTCTCTCCTGTTCTACAGCGACGAGAGACGAACCGTATTAGTATTTGACTCTTTATAAAGTCTTGGACGTTGTTAAACGGGTGTCGTAGAAGGTCCGACCCCGAACGGTATATGTCGACTACGACACATACACAAACGACTACAGGTACAAGAGTATGGGGTCCTTGTTTCCTTCTTGTCCTTTTTATTAGACCCCAAGGGTGAACTTTTGAGTTCGTCAGTGTCCCCTCTACGGGACATGTCGATCGAGATCTTTATTAGGGAGAACTTCCAGAAGGTGAAGGACCTTCTTTTCGACTCTCAGGTTTCTTGGACACATAGTCGAGACGGTGGGTGGTTTGTTGTCTTTGTCGTCGTCGTGAAGGTTCTCTGAATATCGAATTTCGTCGTCTCATACACCAAGTATATTCGAAGTCTCTTAGACTTTAGGGTAGATATGAGTTTATTCCCCGTGACGTCCCGTGACGATACCACCCTCCGCCCCACCCCCCTTCGTGCCGAGTCAGGTAGTCATTGGAGTAACATGCAATGGGACATGAGAGTTGATATCGTAAGGGAGAGACGGGACCTCCCTTCAAGTTCTAGAATTTCTTATTGTGGTCCATGTGGGTTCGGTCTCGTCCTCCACAACGATATTTCAGACGATCAAGGTTCTGTTGTCACCACGACGACGTCGGTTGCTAAGGAACCGTGTGTCTGCACAATTTTACTATGACCGTCGCCGTGGCCGAGAAGAGAAAGTGGGAGACGACAATGATATCGAGGAAAACGATTTAGACGGAGACTCAAATCTGTCCTCAACCTACCAAGTATTAGTAGGTCGTCGACGTCGACTCGTTCTCCGTCGGATTAACACCGCGACCTCGTCGACTCTCCTTCTTTTCTCTCTGCTGTATGGGGTGACGTCGGTGTGTGTTCTGCCGGCGTGTGTGGTGGTTGGTCTATGGTTCTATGAAATTCTCCTTGTCTACTGAAGGAAATTTCTTTTCGTCAACATGCAGCGATCTCCTTGAACATAAACACAATATCTGGACAAATTTGCACTTGAGTTCCACTGGATTCGGTACGTCGTAAGACTTGTTACCTTCTAGAATTGATTTTAAAGGACATTTATAAAGTGTGTTGTTTCGGTCGCGGTGTTTGTAGTGGTAATATTGTATTGACTTTCAAGGACACTACATTCTTGCACCGTGTCTGTACTAGAGAAGTTGAGACGAAAAATGTCGTTCCGTTTCTTTCTAGTGCCGTTGATATCGTTGGGTAAGGTATGTCGTTCATTTCGTGTTCCGTTACTAAGTGTCGTAAAGTCTTTGAGGTCATAGGACCACAGTGGATTTGTTTTGTGATAGAGAAGTCCACGACAAGCCGTGTAGAAGTACTTCAGACTCATTTGATTTTGAATAAAATTCGACTATTAAAATTCTATAGGAATTCTTATAGTCTTGCGTCCGACTTTACTGACTAGACTTCCTAATGACAAGGTCTTTTGACTTTTACCTACTTTTCTGGATGACGAAACTACGGTGTCAATTTTAAAACTCAGAATTAATGGTGTTGAACGACTTTTTATCCCATATAAAATATAGGCTACTGTCTTGTCACAGGTGATCAAATTTTTGTATGAGACTAATGGATGATAAACGGTACATGTTGTACGTTTTCACTTCTCCTCAATTTCGATTTAGACCACAGGACAGAGTTTTATAATTACATTAATTATACAATAAATGTACGTCTTCATCAATGTATGTGGACGACCAATAGACGGTCAATGGTAAATTATCCAGATTGGACAAACGTTTACCAGTTGGGTTCGTCACAAGATTTCAGTAGTTTATAATTCAATAAGGTACTTCAGGAAATATTTCGTGTAATGTGTATCCGAAGAAATTTTTCCTTTTTTTTTTTCAAAGTGTATCTGATTTTGTGTCTAAGTCTTTTCGTTAGTACCGAATTACTTGATGTGTGAACGTAGCGGGAACATCGGTGGTGGTCCACTTTCTTGTAGTGAGGTCCTCGGTCCAGGGTTAATGTCGAAGGAGGGAGAGATTAGAACCATGAAGAGATCTTTAGTGAAGGAACGTCCAAAAATTTTTTTATGTATCAAAATAGTGGATTCAAACGTAAGGTTCAGTTGGTCTGGAACACGACGAGAAATTTGTAAAAACTATAATCCGACGACGAAAAAAAAAATCGATATTACGATTATCCTTGATTATTCGGGACAGATACGATTTCTCTAATTAATCTAATTCTCGATTTACGTATATATCTCTTTTACTGTAATAAATGACGGATTTCTCTACGTTTTGACTGGAGATAATATATTTGTTCTGAATCTGGTACATAGTCATTACAAAGTAAATGTGGCCAAGTGACGATAAGAAAATTTTGTAAATGATAAAATTGTGTTGTATACTTCAAAATAAACGTGTAACCAAAAAGTCGAACTCTTGGATGACTAAATATTTTTGTTGTTGAACTCGGTACATAATTATAATGTGAAGTCGGTATTCTGTTTAAGGTGGATAGGGTATTCTATCCAGTTTCGACATTAAAGTGAAAGCCAATTTGTCTTTCCTCAGTTGAAACACCAAATACTTCAGTCGTTTTTGTATGACGTTTTAATTTCGATAATATTGTAATACCACCAACGTCGTCTCATACATAAAATTCTCGGGAAAATATAAAATAGGACCTTTGCACCTATACTTGACAGAACATAAATCTAAGTCTCGTCAGTAAAAAAAAAAAAAGTTTAAATCCTGGGTTACTTAACAGTAGATTGTAAGTTTTAGAGGTGACTTCAAATCGATTATAGGTTTTTAATTTTATGTTAATTTATAGGAAAAGAATTTCCCAGTTGATACCGTCCCCAGATTATATAATCGTTTTGTCTTATTTTATATTTATAACTTTATGTTGAAAGAGTGTCTTATCTACTTTTGGGTATGAATTACGTATGTTCTAGGAGCCGAACATTATGTCCTGTGAAGTAATGGACAGGTAACTTTCACAAAGGACAGGTAACACACGATTGGTAACACGATCAATTCTTAATTTAAATGGTGAAACGGAATTTACGGATATCAGTGTACATACATAATCATTATAAAAGGAATCGCACATCAAAATTGTTGTCTATTAAATTGTCCTACCGAATTTGTGTGAATCTTGACAGTTCTTTTGAAACAGTGACGTAAGGACGTCGACGTTACGTGCTTGTATGGTGTTAGTGTACACACATGCACTCTAGTGGATACACGTGCGTGCATGGACACCCTTGTGTGTGTGTATTATTTACCGTATATGTATTTCACACTAGGGTCACCTCTGACTTGAAAAGTAAAGAGATTGTTGAATGTTTAGCAATCTGGTACACAGCCCGACACGGACAAAATTAATTAATTCGTCTTTCATTAAGATGGGTTAGGCTTGTCGGAGCCCAGGGTGGGTGGTGTTTTGTTTTAGTCAGGGATGCAGCCTGAACTAAAAGCTTCTCGAAGAATTTTGTTGCGACGGGGTACGGGTTATCTCGCTTTCGACCTTCGTTAATGGTTCTTCTTTTTGTGTGTAATTTTGTTCTAAAAGATATTGTGTACGCCTGTCTCTTGGCTTGGTTCCCCCCTCCGCCTCGCCGTCTTGCCGACATTTTCACGTGCAACTTTTGCCGTATAAAGGGTTGGGGGTTGGGTTTTGTTTCCTTTTGAAATTGTACAACGCCAAAAGTTAGTTTGGTTCACGTCGGCCTCCGAGGGGGCGAGGGGGCGGGGTGGGGGCGGGCCTGAGGGCCGTGTCTACGGCACCCGTGTCGGCTGGGCGCCTGGGCGCTGGGGCCCGGCCCTTCCCGGCGACGGGGGCGGAGGGTAAAGCCGGGCTTCCCCGGGGCGGCGGGGGAGCGGCCCGCCGGGCGGTTGGAATGTCTGCGCCTACGCCCTGAGGGCGGCGAGGCCCCTGGAATCCAGCCTGGACCCGCCCTGGCCCTTCCTGACCTGCCCCGCCTCTGGCTCGTCCCCCGCTCGTCCATCGCGGCCCTTCCTCTGTGCGGGCGGCCCGACCCCCTCCCCTCTTCAAAGGGGGCTTGAAGGGCTGAGCCTCGCCGCCCCCGCCCTCGCCGCCGCGGAGGCCCGCGCGCGCCCGCGACCCGGATCGCGACGCCCCGGTCCCAGCCGGCGGAGGCGGGCGCCCCAGGGGCGGCCGAGGAATGGACGCGAGGCCGGCGCGAGCGTACTCAGCGGCGTCGTCGCCCCTACCCACCGCCCCTCCCCCGCCGCCCGCCTCTGGTCCGGGCGCCGCGGGCGAGGGCAGGAGGTGGAGGACCAGGGCCCGCGGCCCGCCGTCGCTGCTGCCGTGTCGGCCGGAGGCCGAGAGGTGAACTCCTCCTCCCTTAAGGGCCCGAGGGGTGGGGCGCCGGAGTGCGAGGTGGAAGAGGGGCGCGCCCCGGCCGGGAGTGAGGGCCGGGGCGGGGGGTACGGCCGGGCCCCCCGCCCCCGATGGACGCGCGCGCCAGTGGGCGAGTGGCCTTGAGCGCGGCGCGGGCCGGGCCGAGGTCGCTGGGGCGGAAGGCCGCGGCGGCTGCGGCGGCAGCGCGCGGGGAAGCCCCCCGCCCAGCCGGGAGGGCGCCAGCGGCAGACGACGCTCTGGCTCAGCGATTAGGGCTGGGTTGTACCGCCGCCCCGGGCCCCGCCGAAGGGCTCCGCCGAGTCTGACTCCCCCGCACTCCTCCGCCGAAAAGAGGTGCGCCTCTCGTCCGGGTGTCGCGGGGGAGGGGCGAGCGCCTGGGGCGCCGACGGCGCGCTCTACCTCACCCGACGGGCGGGGGAGCGAAAGAGCGCAGGGAAGCGGGGCAAGACACATCACGGCTCCCGAAACAAAAGCACCCCCTCCTGGTCCCTCAAACCCCCCCGACCGAGAACCGAGGAGCCATGATCCGAAGGCGTGGGACACAGCACCCATCATTTTAGAGTCAGCGCGGCGCACTCGGTCCCCCCGCAAGGATTGTGGGAGTAGTGGGCGGACTAACGGCAGGTTTTTGCGAGCGCAGACCGGCGGAAGGCTGGGCCCCTAGGACAGGTCGGGGCCCTCGAAGGACAACTGACATCCAGCTTGGTCGGAACGGCCCTCTCCCCTGGCTTCGGCTCAAGACAACCGCTAAGAGGGCCATTACCACCAAACCCGAATTCGAACCCTGGCGCACCAGAATCCGCTACGACCGCTACAGGGTCGCCTCCCTGACGCCCCGGCCCCCGCGGCCTCGCCCGCCGTCCATAATGACAGGGTAAACTGTCGACACCTTTGACTCCAACGGTGAGGCTGGTTCCGTCTCGTGGGTGGTTTATTCTGAGGATATAAAACGACGGCCAGCGATCTGCCTTTCCCCTCCACAGGTCTTCCTGGACCTTAAGATTTTACACCCGGTCAGTCACAGTCTTTCCCGACTCACGCCTCAGAGAAGACGACTTTAGTGACGGGACAGTTTGAGTTTAATTGAAAGAGAAGCATAAAGGAGAAACCACTCCAATAGTTTTGATGAGTACAACCCTGACAACCAAAGGAAACACCAAAAATCGCTTTAAGTCTTAGTAGGAACTATTTGTGTTTTACTATGTTAGTATACACAGTCATAAGACCATAAGATCCTTAAATCCTTTGATATATTCCCATACTTTTTTTAAAAAGTCGAGTGATCTACTTGGTTTCTATCCGAATCTGTAAATGTAATTGATTTTCCACGAAATTATAATCTACACCGATGGTTTCGGAGTAAACGAGAACTCACAGTACCCGTAATTTTTAAAGCACAACAAAGTGGTTGGTACCACCAGGTGACCAATTCTGACGTAAAGGTGACGTCTTTCGTCCTCCAAGGTAGGGATTAGGTCCTAGATTCTCGGAGGGACGGAGAACCAAACCGGTTTTATTTATTTACTTATTTATTTGTACAGTACTTTGAATTGTACATTGAAAAAAGATTGATCTTTTATTTAAGGAACTTGACAATTGAAAAGATTTGAAGAAATATTTTATCTCTAATATAGAAACAGGATTTGAGTGGAAGTTTTGTTTTTGTTTTTGTGGAGAGTCGAAGTATTTTAGTTGAGATTTTATGATCAATTTTATACGATTTTAGTGAAGATTTTATGATTTCAGTTGAGGTATTCCCCACTCCGCCGAAACTTTTAGAAGACATACCTCAAAATTTCCACCCACTCCCACAGTTTTAGAGAGGTACAAAGCAATGTAAGTGAATAGGAACAAAAGAAGAGCAATTGCTAGTAAAAATAAAATAAAAAAAAAAATTGGAGTAAGGGACAAAAAAGAAAACCTTAAAAGTAGAATTGTAATTCGAAGTCAGACTTATAAGAACGTCTGAAAAGTTGCAATTTGAGTCACCGAGTAAATAAAGATCCGTATAAATTTTGTTTACCCTGTCCTGAGAAACCCACCAGGTCCCCAATTCTTAGGTTGACGGTTACGTCCCCTGGGCCCAAGTCAGGGACGAGGTCCTTCTGGGGGTGTACGACACCTCGTTGATTCGCACTCGCAGTGTTGATGACTCGGGTTCCCTGGTGCCCGACGTGATTTTCTTCGGTGACGTCTCTCTTCTGGCGTGGACAAATCGCGGACGATGGACTTTCACTTTCGACGAGTCAGGACACCTGAAACGTTGGGGCACCTGATGTGTCAGGTACCCTAAGAGGTCCGGTCTTATGACCTCACCCATCGGAAAGGGAAGAGGTCCCCGAGAAGGACTGACTCCTTCGAGTCTGGATTCCTAACTTGAATCCAGAGGGCGTAACGTCCGCCTAAGAAATTGTCGACTCGGTGTTCCCTTCGAGGATGTTGATCTCTTTAGATCAAAGACGAGAGATGTTGATCTCTTTAGGATGTGTATCGTTACTTCTGGGTCGCGTCGATTTTTATTTATGTGTGTGTTTGTTTGTCCTGTTTCTTGGAGTCCAGAGTGATTCAAACCAAATTATCTTCAACGAAAGTTCACTAAAGACAAGTAAACACTTTTCCTGTTTACTTCTTCGTGTCGGAGGGTGTCCCGTCCCTCTACACGATACGTAATTGGAATACCCAATTCCCAAGTCCTCAGTATTCCTCGGGTTTAGTACCCCAGGGACCCACTCAGACAGCCTGTTTCGCCTTTCGAACTTTATTTACTCACTTTACACAATTCAGGAACGTTTTCACTTTGCGTTTTAAATTCAAATAATTATGAATGTTAATGAACTGACTACATGTCAAATGTCATGTAAACCTCAAAATCGACCCGGTGAGGGAGAGTGGGACCTTGTAGACTAAGACGGTCCTTTACCAACACAAACCATATTTGGAGAGGACGGACGGCAGTCAGTAGACGACGACGGCGGAGGTAGTGAGTCCGACACTACTATTAGAAGAGAAGGACAATTGATCTCTCGGAACATAAGGATGTCCCCCACGTACGTGACCAGAGACGAGAAATAGGAGTGATGGTGGGGGATGGTTTTTTACGGAAGGTGGTCCGAACTTCATGGACGGGTTTCGAACCGTGAGGAACCCAGGTGAGACACGGAGTCCAATAGAAGTGGTGGGGTCCGAACGGAGGAGGTGGACCGGTTAATCCCGTTTGTACTCCTCGGGAGATTCGTTTCTAAACCTTTTAGTCCGTTTTCCTTTAATAAGTAGGAACTTATAATCCGAGTAACACGGTTCGAGGCACCTCTCCACGGTATTGGGTAGGTAAAGACTATGGAAACAACAAAGTGTCTGACCACGAGTTGACCCGTTACGTAACCTACACATTCCTGTAGAGGCTGTTACTTATCTGTATTCTTTACCGTCAGAATGTGCTCGAAGTCGTTTAGGTTGGGTAGAAAAACGGGATAAAACAACGAGAGAGGTCACAGATTAAAGAACTGGTGGACCAGATACTAGAATCTAAAGGAGGTTCGAGGTCCTGTTAAAAAACCTTTAGATCAGAAACGACAACCTTAGATAAGATCCCAGTAGGACCAAATAAAGACACTGAAGTCAAGAAGGATCCAGAGGACGTAAAACCAGGGTCCCGACAATGTATATCTGTTCGGGGATGGTCGCAGTCGTCAGAATGGGGGTGGGGGGTGGGGCGTGGTGAAACGGATAAGGATTCATAAAATAAACCAACGTGCTTTACCGTACACTCTAAAATGAAGAGGTTGGTCCCTGACTTGGTCACGGGGGACGTCCCCTTCACGCCTCAGTATTAGTGACCTGGTGGTCCCTTCAGGGACGGACAAGGATCTGTAACAACAAAAAGAAAGTGATTCAACACAGACCGAGAAACGTTGGGGTACTTGATGTCTAACAACCCGGGGAGACAGGAGGTAATAGAGGGTCTCAAACAAGTTTAAGTGCAGGTAACTCAGTCACTACGATAGATTGGTAGACTAGGAGTCAGTGGGAGAAGAGGAAAACGGAAGGTAGGAAGGGTCGAAGTCCCAGAAAAGGTTCCTCGGCTTCTCCGTCGAGAAGCGTAGTCCACCGGTTTGATAACCTCGAAGTCGAAGTCGTAGTCAGGAAAGTTACTTATAAGTCCCAAATAAAAGAAATCCTACCGGAGAAAACTAGAGGAACGTCAGGTTCCTTGAGAGTTCTCAGAAGAGGTAGTGATGTTAAGCTTTCGTAGTTAAGAAGCGCCGAGTCGGAAAAAATACCAGGTTGAGAGTGTAGGTATGTACTGATGACCTTTTTGGTATCGAAACTGATATGTCTGGAAACAACCGTTTCACTACAGAGACGAAAAATTATACGACAGAATCCTAACAGTATCGAAAAGAAGGTTCTTCGTTCGTAGAAAACCAAAGTCCCGACGTCAGTGACAGACGTCACTAAAACCTCGGGCCCTTTTATTTTAGACGGTGACAAACGTGAAGAAACGAAGATAAAGGGTCCTTCACTACCATAGTCTACGGTACTAGAATGAAAAAGATTACAATTCAAACTCAAAGTTCCGTTGGTCGAAGTTTTGACGATAGTATCCTGTCTCATTCCTTGGTCCAACCCTCGACCCTTCAGACTCCAATACCGACTCCAAGGATCCATTAGATCGGAATCGGTACGGAAGTCTGAAAGGACAGGAGTTGGACCGAGGAATGAGACAGGACACTGTCGTTAAAGCTTCGACCTACCGTGAACCGTAGAAGAGTGTACGGGAGGTGGAGTGTCTCATGTCGCCTGTGTGTCTGACGTCACCTGTGGAAAACTTCCACAGACACCTTGGGTTCCAGGAGAGGAGACTCTTGGGGCGGAGACGGTTATCGGCCACACATCGGGAAACCAGACTCATAGGGTTGACAGTCCGAGATCGAACTTTAAACCTTAAACCTCCTTCACTGTGTTTCCACTGAGTCTAATAAGGACCACCCCTCCACCTCAGCTCCCAGGTCACCGTCATCCACTCAGAGGTCCCCACCCCCGTCCCCTCGGTCCTCGTCGTCTGTCACCAAAAGTCTCTCTCTTGTTTCGTCTGAATGTCACTCTTCGGACACACGTCCATTCTCGAACATCCTGGGGTCACCATTGAGATGAACGGAACTCGGTGTGCATTCTGGGGTTCTCCCCTTGTGTCGACCGGTTAGTCGGGGTGGAGACCGACGGGCCCCCTCAGTGACGAAAATCTAGCGTCGTGTCTTCGTGTATGTATGGAAAAGAGGATCTCGTCGCCAAGGGTCGGGAAACCCGTGGTCTGGTCAAAACACCTTCTGTTAAAAAGGTGCCTGGGTCCACCTTCCCCTACCAAAACCCTACTCAGTTCACACAATGTAAATAACACGTGAAATAAAGATAATAATAATGAGACCGAGGTAGAGTCTAGTAGTCCGTAGTCTAGGACCCTCATCCACTGGGGATAAGATCTTGTGGTGGAGGTAGGAGTTTTCTGAAGAGTTGTGTCGTTAAGTCCGTCGTCTGTGGACTTTAACTGTAATCTACAACTTCGGGTAAACGATCGAGACGGGATATCCGAACATTAAAGGAGGGTCCTAGATATAAACGTTAAGGACATCGGTAATGGGTCACCAACCGGACTATGTAATTCGGCTACACACCAGTCTTATTCAGTCACTGAGACTGTCACTCAAATTTGGGGGCTGATTTTAACGATGGTCTAACGATGAAGGACCTTTAGAAAATGTTTACCCAATATCTTTCATCTTGTATTGAAACGAACTTCCGTTCTTCAATCTTACAAATGGATGTAGTTTCTAAATCTTTTCTTTGACGTTCAGTCAGTCCGAGAATAGAGAACTTAATTGACTGTAGTCTAGTATTTTGTATTTCCTGACCTTAGTCCCTTGAAATATAAAAATTTATAAAACGTTCGATTGAAACGTTAGACCAATTTTTATGCAAATCTTATTTAGACACAAAAACTTTTGGAGAAATCCGGAAGAAAAGCATAAAAGTCACCATATCTAGTAATAAAAAATGTAGACACTCGTTAATTTTTAGTCTGTTCTAGAATAATACACTACATTTGGTATTACGTAAAAATTAGGAAATCGTTTCACGTAAATACGAATAAAATGAACATATACTTTTCCCGAAAAGTCATGAACTTTATCGAGAAGGAAGATTCCCTTATTCACAATCAACGAGTCAGCACAGACTGTGGAACACTGGGGTACCTGACATCGGATTGGTCGAGGAGACGCGTACCTTAAGAGGTCCGTTCTTATGACCTCACACAAAGGTAAGGGAAGAGGCCCCCTAGAAGGGTGGGTCTCTAACTTGGTCCCAGAGGACGTAACGTCCGTCTAAGAAACGGTAGCTTGATGGTCCCTTCGGGGAATTCCCTTATTCCATGTGTTGTTTATAAGTTGCATTGGGTGAGGTCACAAGAACGGACCTCTTAGGGTCCCTGTCCCCTCGGACCACCCGACGGCAGATACCCCAGCGTCTCAGCCTGTACTGACTTCGCTGAATCGTCGTCATCGTCGTACAAAACTACTTTACAGGACACTTACTTAATGACACTGGTTGTTATGTCTATGATCATAACGGACGTAGAAAGTGACTTACGAGTATTTGTGGGACCTCCAACCGTCATTATAAGGGTAAACTTCTAACCTAGGGAGGTCGAACCTCTCCAATTTGTGGTGTGTCGATTATTCTCCTTTACGAGTTTTTGGACAAGATGTCTTTCAGTGACACTAACGTATTTTCTTAAAAAGAAAAAATCACAATAAAGTTACTGATACATTTTGACGTAAATAAAGAGGTTTAAGATTTTATTAATTTTAACCATTTGACGGAAATATTAATCCTTTACGTTTATTTTTTACACCCTAAGACCCTGAAGGGACCACCACGTCACCAATCCTGGGTCGTGAAGGTGACTGCACCCGGACCCAAGTTATGGATCAATCCCTTGATGTTAGGGTGTTCGACGAGTCGTACTGGTTTTTTTATTTATTTGTTTTTTAAAAAATTTTTGTCACACCCTAAGACACGAAGGGACCACCGAGTCTGTTATTTCTTAGACGGACGTTACGTCCTCTGGGTCCTAGGGACCCAACCCTTCTACGGGACCTCTTCCGTTACCGTTGAGTGAGGTCATAAGAATGGACCTCTTAGGGTACCTGTCTCCTCGGATTACCCGATGTCAGGTACCTCAGAGTTTCTCAATCTGTGTTGACTCGTTGATTGGAAAAGTGAAGTAAAATATAGAAGTATAAGATAAAGATTAGGACGGAAACGACAGTACACTTTCGGTGAATAATTTTTTTACACCCTAAGATGTTTAAGTATCCTTTAAGAAATAACCCATTAGAATGTAGGGATTCTTTCTCAACCCCCGTTTGAATTTTTCTACATACTCTAATCGGAATTTTCTTACTTAAGTTAAGTCTTTCTTGTATACGTAATTCGTATTGAAAGACCTCTAATCATACACCGTAGATAGTTCCGTCAGAAGGTTACTGTAGAGGGAGTTTGGCACCAGAAGTTGACTTCTTGGTTTATAGACTTTTTACTGACATACATGTCGTATATATTAAATGGAACGGTTTATGTTTCCTACATACAATTTAGTTGTAATTCCAAATGTAAAATTAGACGATTCCAATTCATTGACATCAATTTGGAAGTTTCAGTTGAATTGAGTCACGAGTGTCAGTCATTTATCCAGTATTGGACAGGCAGGGTGTGTTTTTTCTATGTTCGTTTTGTCTTGTTTTTGTTTTTTTTGTCCAAGTTCTTCCTTCCCTGTATACATATGGACACCGACAAAGTACAACTATATACCGTCTTTGGTTGTGTTATAACATTTCGTTAATAGGAGGTTAATTTTTATTTATTTAAATTTTTTTTTAGCACCGATTTTTGGGTTTGATCCATTCCAACAACTTAGAAAATTTTTAGTCGAATAAGTAAGTAAGTATTTTGTAAATATCTTATAGAGGATTGTTTAAGACATATAAAGTCAAATACGACATAATTTTCTCTAGAATACTAGAATAATTGAACTTCTTACCTTTTTAGTTATCGTCCTATGACAGAAACATAACCTTAAGTTGTTTGGATTTATAATTCTAAAAGTTTCTACAATACACCTAAAAAAAAAGTCTCTTTTTCCTTAATGATATGATGGTTTAAATTACAATTTTATGTATCAAAACCTGTAAAAGTAATCTCTGATTATTTTAATCACAAATATCGATTAAATTAAAAAATTTCTCTAAAACAACACAAGTTTTCTCGATCGGTGATAAAAATTTTAAAAGAAAATCGAAATGACAGTAGTAGTGAAAACAAAGAAATATCACCTGATCCCGAAGAGTCCCCCGTGATGACCATTTCTTAGATGGACGGTTGTGTCCTCTACGTTCTCTACACCCAAGCTAGGGACCTAGTCCTTCTAGGGAACACCGTCCTTTACAGTGGGGTGAGGTCATAAGAACGGACCTTTTAGGGTGCCTGTCTCCTCGGACCACCGATACCCAGGTAACTCGAAGTTTCTCAGTCTGTGTCGACTTGTGTGTGTGTGTGTGTCACCCGATTAGATGTCGATAAAGTTTAAAAACTCGTGGCTCAAGACCAGTAATTAAAGACACCCGGGGACACGAAGACTTATGAACTTTGGTACAAATGATTTCTTAATTGTTGGCACCTGACTTCTTAGTCACATGTTACTAAGTATGAAATCTCCTACGATAAATTTTTGAGGTTTACACTGATTAAAGTTTCATCTCTAGAAAAAAAAAAAAAAAAGCCTGTGGACCATTAAAACCGTATTTTATCTTTTAACCGTAAGCACGAGTAAAATATATTTTACTTAAGGTTGTTCAAATTCGTCTTCGTCTCAACCTCTGATTCGTTCCTTACAAAACTTTTGGTCTGACCTTTAAAACAAATATAATCTCACTTCGGGAAATTTTTAAATAAACTTGAAGACAAGTCCTTTTATAAATCTAAGAGGAAGCGGGAAAATTCCTGGATAACAGATCAACACCTAAAATAAACTTTTGGAACTTTGTCTTTTTTTTTTTTTTTAAGGAGGAAAACATTTTTCAGAGGTTCGGAGTGTATAAGAGAAATTTTTAGTGGTCAGAGTAAAGGAAACTCTACTACTCGATATGTAGGTTTCTTGTTTCGTAAAGGACTCAGACAAATCACATGTACGTGTATTCTAATCAAGGACTCACAAACAATGCATGAGAGTTCTTAGACCATCTTTAAATTTTTGGTTTGTTTTTTCAGTCTCTTATGTCTTTAAATATATTTTGGGACCCTACTATTTGTCGTGTCTTAATACATTTCAGGATCGTTCCTAAACTATTTAAACCAGTAAATCTTCATGTATATTTTCGAAATGAATGGAATTCCATTAGTCAAACTTTTAGGTATCTTTCGATACTGTCACCTCTCTACAAACCTGACCCTTATTTATAGTTAAGAACAGTTTAACGATCACCCATACCTTAAAGAAATTCCCACTTCTTTTATAAGACCTTACACTATCATCATTACAAACGTGTTGGAACACTTATATGATTTTTGGTAACTTAACATGTGAAATTTCCCACTTAAAATACCATACATTTAATACAGAACTAATTTTCTTTTAGGACCAAGGTCTTAAAATACGGGAAAACCTCGAGATTAGGAAAGGGGGGTCCAAATGACTCCATATTGTGTATTGTAACACGTTATCCCCTCTGGACCCAAGCTAGGGACCCAGTCTTTCTAAGGGATTTCTTCCCTTACCGATGGGTGAGGTCATAAGAACGGACCTCTTAAGGTACTGTCTCCTCGGACCACCCAATGTTA
Organism: Capra ibex; assembly: GCA_006410555.1. Classification (NCBI taxonomy): domain Eukaryota; kingdom Metazoa; phylum Chordata; class Mammalia; order Artiodactyla; family Bovidae; genus Capra; species Capra ibex. The sequence goes on from SJYO01013871.1 coordinate 34,096,761, forward strand.
GGTACCCCACCGTTTCTTAGTCTGTGTTGACTCGTCGATTATAGGTTGTCATTTTCAACACATTCAAGTTCTACATGTTACACTACTAAAACTACGGACATATGTAACATTTTGTAATAGAGTTATTTCAATCAGTCGTGTAGGTCGTGGTAAATACGATGTATCTGATCTAGTTTCGTTATTCATATTTTACGTACGATCCTAAAGTGAAAGTGAAAAGTGAAAGTACGTAACCTCTTCCTTTGCCGTTGGGTGAGGTGCCGTTGGGTGAGGTCACAAGAACGGACCTCTTAGGGTCCCTACCCCCTCGGACCACCCGACGGTAGATACCCCAACGTGTCAGCCTGCGTTGACTTCGTTGAATCGTCTTCGTCACCGTCGTTCCTTTATTTTCGATAATACATTAAAGGTTACTTTTCTCATCCTATGACCCTGTTGACTGATGGGTAAACCTCTTTCTTTTAAAAGAAGTTCTAAAAGACGTTTAAATAACCGGTAAGTATAAAGATTAAAACACTAGACAGGAAATCGTTGAAACAAAAATCCACACTGACAGAAATACTTAAAAATTCACAAGACTCTAAAACTTAAGAAATGAAAAGTATTTGCTACCCTTGTAAAGGGGGTTCAAAAGTGTACGGCGAGTTGAAATAAACACCCAAAGGAAAATCATGTCTCTTTGACTCTTGATAAAATCAGTTAAATAGTTAGAGAAGGAAGAGCCACAGAAGTAAAACAAAAAAATTAATTTTTTAATGCATAAATGAAACCGACGTGACCCAGGAGCACCGACGTACCAGAAAGGAACGAGATCGACGCCGCTCGCCCCCAATGAGAACGACCACCACGAGGCCGAAGAGTGACGCCACCGAAGCGAGGACCCCGTACCCGAGGTCTCGCGTCCGCAGTGACCAACGTCGTGTACACGAGTCGTCAACGCCTCGTGTGCGAAGTCGACGAGACTCCGTGCACGTTAGAAGGGCCTGGACCCTAGGTTAGGTATAGGGGACATAACCGGCCGTCCAAGAATAGGTGAGATGGTGGTCCCCTTAGGGAAGAAAATTTAGTGACCAGAATTTTTAGAGGAAAGGCTGGGATTTTAATAAATGTATGAAAAAAGGACCATAAAAACATTAAAAGAAAACGTAATTTTTTCAAGCAGGTAAACGGGCGACATGTCGTGTCCCTTGAGACGAGTCACAATACACCGTCGGACCTACCTCCCCTCAAACCCCCTCTTACCGACTCGGGGAAGCGACAAGTGAACTTTAATAGTCTTGTAACAATTGCCCTATTGGAGTTATGTTTTGTTTTTCAGGTTTTTTAAATCTGGTAAACTTATACAAACTACAACATCCTGTCCTTCATCGTTAAAAGAAAAAGAAAAGAGGGGCGTCACCTATCACTCAACGCGGTAATAAGAGATGGAAGGTGACCCTAAGGTAAATAGAGAAAAAGAACGGACCAACAAGACTAATCTTGAAAACATGATACGACTTATCCTCAACACTCTCACCCGTGAAAACAGAGTAAGGACTAAAATATCCTTTTCGAAAGGGTGAAAGTGGTCACTCACACTACAATCGTTACTCAAAAAATCTATATCAGATACAATACACTCGATACAGAGAAGATGTAAGCCAAAGAATTCTCGAAACTAGTACTTTCCCACAACTCAAAACAGTTTACGAAAAAGACGTAGATACCTCTCCTAGTATATTAAACATACGAAGTAAGATAATTACTCTACATAGTACAAGGCATCGATGAATTCATTCAAAGGGTTCAAGAATTGTGAAGTCAAAAAGGTAACATTTAACTTCCCTCAAATAATCTCGTTTCGAAAAGTATGACACCAAACGTTAAGGAACCACTCACCCTTTTAGTCAAATCACCTACCGTTCGTCGTAGGAAATTTTTTACTTTGTTTATATACTCGTATAAACAACGACAACGAATCAGTGGTTCAACACAGGCTGAGACGTTAGGGTTCCTGACATCGGACGACCCGAGGAGACAGGTACCTTAAAAGGCACGTTTACCTCTGTATCGTTTATCTAAAAAAAAGAAAATCCTAAAAATTTTTTTACACCTAGTAAAAATTTCAGAAATAACTTAAACAATGTTATAACGAAGACAAAAGACAAAACCAAAAAACCGGTACTCCGTACACCCTAGAATCAAGGGACTGGTCCCAAGCTTGGGTACGGGAGACTTAACCTTCGTCCCACAGAATGGGTGTTCTATCCACCTTTTTAAAAAAAATTAAGAAAAAAAAAAAAAAACATTCCTCATACCATACGTTACCTCTATTGTCAAAAACATTAAACCATATTCCTAGTATAGGAATTGTGGTTGAATTCTGAGTTCAGTAAAAAACAACTTTACTATTAAAACTGTTCTACTATTTTATTAATCTTACTGCGGTGCAGACGTCGAGACCACCACATCAATAGACCATAGTGACGCACGAAAAGAGGACGATGAAGTAGGGAGTTCAACCAAAGGGTTTCGGGGTCGTGTTTACCGACGGACCAGTAAAGGTCACACTCCTGGCACAGAATGTGAAAACATACAGGAGATTTCATAGATCTCGGTACGGTACGTACGTCTGCCACGATTTATACACGAACTCGTTGCTTATATATGTACTTCGACCAAACCTTCTCTGGATCCTTATGAAAGAAACAATCTTCACTTTTTCCTACGGAGTCGTGACCCTGCAGTTCTTGCTGTCAGGGCACGCCGTCACGGCTCTTCGTCGTCTGTCGTCCCGTTTTTACGTCATTTCAGGGGATGGATGTCTGGTCAAGACAAGACTCTAGCACAAGTAAAGTCAGATTGTCTTACTCGGGTCCATGAGTCGGTTGTGCTGGTTGATACATCATGACGGGACATTATCCAAATATTATGAACGTTGTGTTTATTATAAAAAATTATTTTGTTTGTGTGTTTTATTTCTCTTATGAACCTTAAAATGTCATGTCATGGAACAACATGATATGATGTCGACCGTATGTCTCCAACCGTAGCTCACTTGTCCGTTCTTCTGTGTGACGGACCTCCTCCCTCTCCTCCTCCCTCTACCATCTCGACTTCCTAGCAGTCGTTATCCTCTTCCTCCCGCTCGACGTTACAGTGAGGGCAGACTTCGACTACCTTGGGAGCGAGCGTAGAAACTTCCAAGCTTTGAACTTCCGAGCACACATCCTCCGAATGACATACATCTCCGCCGGGTTTCCGGCGGGTTCCTTTACTTCCGTTTGACCCTGGGCCTCTGATTCCCGTTCAATCCCTTCCCCACTACAGTAGTCTTGTTGTCATTCCCTTCTGTCAAAACCGTCGTCTGAAACTTCTTCTTTTTTTTTTCCTCTCTCTCCCCTTTTTCCTTTGTCCTTTTCCTTCAGACGAGTCGTGCGTCCTACTGTAACCCCACCCTCCCCTCGAAGGACAGTGTCGAACTACAAACGTCGTAGACCAGTGGAGAGTATTGTTCCTCTGAAATCTTTGGACTCGAAAGAGTTCGGCGGCCAAATGTTATGCAGGCCTAAGGTACCGGATTGTCACGACCGTCTGCCCGTGTAGGCTTCCGTCTTTGTTTTGTGTCTACCTTCTGTTTACACAGAGAATGTGACTCCGGTAAGGGTAATCAAAAAGGATAAACCTTTTCATATATCCGAAGGGCACCAAAACCTTAAATGATCAAAACACAACTTCACAAGGTTCAAAAGAAAATTATTTCACTCAACGTCTAGCACTGTACACCGATTCTCTGGCCGTTTCTTTTGTCAACAAAGGTTTCGATCACTAAAAAAGGCGCTGGATAAAAAGACAACGTAATTAAAAACGTTCTAGGGCGTGGAATGATGTAAATGTCATACCCAGGTTCAAAAGGCGTTGCCGTAACACGGGAGATCACAAAGAATCATATAGTACTGCCAATACAACCTCAAAATTTTTCACCAGTTTCCACGTGGCTGAACTTCTCATCCTTTCTATTATTCCTAAAGGTGGAATAGTAGAGATAGTCAGTCATCTTCACACCGATACAATACCATTGTTTAGAGTCACCGACTTTTTTTGTTCAAAAAAGAAAAAGAAAAAAAAAGATCGTCTTCCATAGTCCGTCCGACGAGTGTGGACAGATGTACGTCGTAGAACCCTAGGCCCAAAGGGCGCATAACACTTGAGACAGTGCACCCCTGAGCCGTCCTGTCCCTTTGTGTGCCTCTTCCGGACGACCGAGAGTGGACGAGATGGAACCTTTCTTTTGCACAGTGGGACGATGAAAGGTGACCGTCCTTTCACAGGGGTCGGGTTATTGGTCCGTCGGACCTCCCGCCCCTCTCTGTGTCCCCTCTGGACCCCCCGTGATCGCCGGGGACGATTTAGAAGATACCCTTGCGAACCCTTACTTGCGTACTCTTTAAGGTCGACATAATGAAACCCTTTATAAAAACTTCAAAAGGTCGTCCTCTAATAAGTTAGTTTTTCTCTTATTGTTATCGTCAAAATTACAAGTATTAAGAAATAGAAAGTTATACTGTGAGTTTTAATTTATAGGGAAGACACGTTCTCGTCTTCACATCCCTATCTGAAAAAAAAAATTCTAAAAACTACACCTGGTAAATTTTTTAGAAATAACTTAAACAATGGAATAACGAAGACAAAAAACAAATAAAAATTACAAAACCAAAAAACCGATCCTCCGTACACCCTATGATCGACGGACTAGTCCTTAACTTGGGTCTGGGGGACGTAATCTTCCACTACAGAATTGGTGACCTGATAGTCCCTTCAGGTTCCCTGTCTGAAAATTCAATGTCAGAGACAAGACCAACTGAAAACACACTTTATTTTACAGAGAAGGAAGGGATAAGAAACACTGTTGATGGGATGAGGATGTCGGAGGGAAGGAATCTACAAATTCAACACTAAAATAAAAATTGCTGAAGAAAGGTTGAAACTAAACCTTTCGACAATGAGTTCGACAAGAAAAATGACTATAGGGTAGAACCTCTATATATAACGTAAATAGACTCCTTCAAACGATTAAAATAGATAATAATCCCTTTATATAAATTCCTTTGGAATATCAATAAATGATTCATAACTCGAACTACCGAGAAAACTAAAAAAATTAACATTTTATATATATTGTAATTTTAGATGGTAAAATTGGTAAAAACAGAAAATAAATAAAATTTTTTCAAACCCGGTGTGGGACGTCGTACACCCTGAAGTCAAGTAGGCTCGTCCCTAGTTTGTTTGGGAGTGGGGAACATGACCTTTCGGTAGATTTGGTGACCGGGTGGTCCCTTCAGGGATTTGTGAGAAAAGACGAGACATCCTGACGACACTTCCAATCCTACTCACTCATGTACATTATGAGAATCCTGACGTGGACCTCCCGAATTCACACGAAACACGATCCATCGGTTCCCAACCACCGACCCAGAGGAGACTCCCTAATCTTCTTTGTAGGTCTCTACTCTCCAACAAAACCAAACTTTTGGTGACCCTACTTAAACCCTAACTGTCGCACCTCTGTACCTGAAACTAGGACGGAAGTGGTCTCATCGTCACACCAACCGCAGTGCAGGGAATGGAAGAGACCTATCGTCAAAAGAGGAACGACTTTACCCGCCCCCCGCGAGACTGTGGGGGTGCAAGCTCAAGCGCCTCCGACCCTAAGTCGTCATGGGGACGCGTCGCGGAAAGCTCCAGGCGCCCGCGGTGGGACACCATCTTTACCTATTTCGGTAGTTGTTCGAGCCGCTCTGACTTGTGCGTCCCTGGGTCAAAAGATCTACCTAAAAATAGATGTATGTCTTTTTAAAGAGGTCCCTGTCCCCCGGAATCGGCCCCACCCTCACGGGAGAATAATCTTATTTACCTCGTACTAGACCTGTACCGTGCCATCCGTCTTAGAGTAATACCGTTGCCCATATTGAGTAGTTTGTGGACTTATTAAATGTCGCACGAGTCGGGCAAGGTCTCTCATCCCTGGTTATTGTGAACCTTAGACAAATTAAGTCACGCAAAAAAAGACACAACTTTGACACTGGAACTTTTACTGAGATAGAAGTCTCAGTCCGGATCGAGTACTCAAAGACCCATATGAACAATTTAGACGAGACATATGACAAATACAGGACCATAAACAACTTGACTTTCAGTTCCAGTGAGACGGTACTCTGGGTTGTCGGAGAAGACAGAGATTTCCTAAAAATTTACAGACTAATCATTGTAACCTCTCGGCCCACATACTAAGTCTTTCCAATAACCCTGTTTGCGAAGTCCCTTACTGGAACCGAAGACTTAAAGGAAGGTACCCGTCTCTCCCACAAACGTTGTCTCCGACAGTCCTTTGTTCATATTATTTTTCTATTATCTGGTCTTCAGTCTCCCTCAACAAGACAGTAAAGTGGTTACAAACTTGAGACCTCCTTGTTCTAGGTACGGAGACGAAACCCTGACGTATATGGGAGAGGGATCCAAATTCGGATGAAAAAAAAAGGGGAGGGTCGTTTTGAAGTCTGACTTTAAAATGGAAGGCTTCTCGATCGAAGTTTTTAACGAGTCTTTTAGAGGACATGGAAATATAAATTCCAGTAAAGTAAGGAGGATACTTCTTTAGACACCTAATGTTTGATATAGTAGGACCCTTAAGGCACCACCGAATCACCAATCCTAAAACCCAAAAGTGGAGTCACCGGGCCCATGTTAGGGACCAGTCTCTTGACTCTAGGACGTTCGTTACGACACATCGGTTTTTTTTTTTTTTTTTTTTTTTTGTGGGGTCTTGAGGGTTGAGGGAGTTGTTGTGGTGGCGTGTCATAGGTTTGTAACAATATCCGACTATAATTTGGTTAGTTGGTGAAAACATTAGAATATCCAGTCAGGAGGGACCTCTTCCTTTACCGTTGGGTGAGGTCATAAGAACGGGACCTGTCTCCTCGGACCACCCGATCTCAGGTACCCCAACGTTTCTCAACCTGTGCTGTCTCGTGTTTTTTTTTTTCGTTTTTTTTTTTTGGGTTAGGACAGTAGGATGGGAAGTCGAGGAACGGGACGTCAGAGTCTAGATTGAAAGGTCGGTTTATATCTGTGGGTTTCTTTATCTTTGTGAGATGAGAACACACATGTTCCAACCCCATAAATATGAGTAAGCATAAAGGAAGAGGAAAGTGTTGTCTTCAACACGTGGGAGGTGAGTACAAGACCTAGGGCACTGGAGAATAGAGGAAGGAACGAACGAAACACGGAACACGAGTTAACACAGACTGAGAAACACTGGGGTACCTGACATCGGGTGGTCCGAGAAGACAGGTACCTTTAAAGGTCCGTTTTTATCACCTCACCCAACGGTAAAGGAGGACATCCTCTAGAAGAGGTGGGTCCCTAGCTTGGGTGCAGAGGACACAGAGGACGTAATACCCGTCTAAGAATTAGACGACTCGGTGACCCCTTTGGGATGGAGGATGGATATATAGTTGATAGTAGGAGAACATATAAAGGTCGAAGAGGAGGACTTGGATATCAGTCAGTACGCATTCACTAAGGGTAGAAGTTTCTTTCTGCCTTTGCACTAGGATAAGAGGTGAAGTCAGTGACAACCGTTCCTTAAGAGGTGAGGACCAGACTCAGCTGGGAGGATTGTCCCGTCCACACAACTAGAAAGACGTGGAGGTGTATCCTCTTATTAAGGGATATACTATCAGTATTTTGAAGGTTGAGTCAGTACGATCCCTCTGATAAGACGACGTTTCTGGTACCCGGCTAAGTCGTCGACCAAAAGACTGGAGAGAATGTATGAGCACACATTACTACGGTCTTGTTGGTCTAGGAGGGGACACTAAAGGAAAGGACTTGTAGGACTCTAGTAAGTGAGATGATTAATGTACAGAGTCTCCTCACTAGATTGAAAAGGACAGCAAAAAATCAACGATTCAACACAGGTTAAGAATAAGTTGGGGTACTTGACATCGGGTGGTCCGAGGAAACAGGTACCCTAAAGGGTCCGTCCTTATGACCTCACCCAACGATAAAGGAGGTAGTCCTCTAGGAGGACTGACTCCCTAACTTGGGTGCAGAGGGCGACCGTCCGCCTAAAAAAAAAAAAATGGTGACTCGGTGGACCCTTAAGTAGCGGACTACTAATTGAAGGAGAAAACACTGCCCTATCCTTCCCTTCGTTCCTTTTTAGGGTTGGAGAGTTGAGGGAGTCTCCGAAAGTATTCTACACAAATGTTTCCCTGCTAAAATCTTGTGGTTAGGTTCGGTTTGATTTAGGATTCCGCTGTCAAAAGTTAGGAAAAGAACAAGTGCGCAGACTTTTTCATTCACCACGACCAACCGCACTGGTCGTACCGGAGGCAATTGTAGTTCTTGTACACTCAAGAGGACTAGATACAAAGACCGGTCAGGACGAACTTATACATGTGGAGAGTGACGACACGCGAATCTTGAAGCCTAGACCTTGTTTACACTACTGGTTGGCCCGGGAGTAATCGAACGAATTAGTACAATCCTTTAAGTCCGTGACCCTACGTGTGACCGGGGATATTCAGAGTCGGTGTCCTTCGCACCCCACCTCTAACGAAAGGACCCCGGGTAATGAGTCTCTTACGAACGGACGTGGTTTACCTTTGGTAGACCGGTTCACTTAAATAACAGTGCTCGATTAGTGTGACAGATAAAAGTACGTCTAAATTTCCCGATCCAAAAAACCCCCCCTTTTTAAACCGTGAAATTTGGTGAATTCGGTAAATTTTTTTTGATTAAAGTCAAACTCTGTCTATAAAATAAAATATAAAAACCGATACGGTTGTCGGACACCCTAGAATCAAGGGGCAGATCCCTAACTTGGGAGCGGGAACCGTCACTTTCGCGGTTCAGGACTGGTGACCTGACGGTCCCTTAAGGACTCCATCCATAAAGTCTAGTTTAATTTTCACTAGTAAAAGGAATTATTCATACAAGCCAGGGAGTTATAACAACGAAAAGTTTTCACACAGACTGACAAGAATTGGGTTTATCATTCTATTACTACTATTTTCACGCTTCCTCTTCATCTGTAGAAAAGTTAGGGTACTCATTTGAAAGGTCGGTCACAAAGACCGTCTCCTAAGGTAAAACATATCATTTTTCTAAAATCTGTTAGACCTTTGTCGGATCTAACGAACTACATGATTATCGATAGTCAATGATTCGTATGTCTCTGAAGGGTCCACCACGAACACCATTTCTTAGACAGACGGTCACGTCCTCCACGTTTCAGTGCGTAAACTAGGGACCCACCCCTTCTAGTGGACCTCTTCCCGGACCGTTGGGTGAGGTCATAAGAACGGACCTCTTAGAGTACCTCTCTCCTCGGACCACCTTATGTCAGTACCCCTGCATTTCTCAGTCTGCGTTGCCTTCCTCGTGTGTGTGTGTGTGTGTGTGTGTGTGTGTGTGTGTGTGATTCGTGTCTTGCGTCCGAGACGATGTATATACACGACTCACAAAATGGACTCGATATCGAGTAAATTAGGCATGTGTCTGAAGGGACCACCGAGTCTCCAATTTCACAGACGGGCCTTACGTCCTCTGGTCCCAAGCTAGGGACCCAGCCCTTCTAGGGGACCTCTTCCTTTACCGTTGGGTGAGGTCATGAGAACGGACCTCTTAGGGTTCCTCCCTCCTCGGACCATCCGATATCAGGTACCCCAGTGTTTCTCAGTCTGTGCTGAAGTGAAAGTGAAAGTGAAAGTCATTTATGTCTCATCAATCGTCAAAATAGAATGTCCATTTCTGTGATTTCAAACTTCCACGTCTCAAGAAACGAAGGACGTACTACCCACTTTTGGGTCTAGCCAGGTCTAAGATTTCAGAGAAGGACCCTCGTAGAATCTACGTCTTAGAGTCCCGGGGAGGTTCGGGGGTGGACAACGCAAAATTATTCTGAGGGTCCACTTATCACACATGAGACACACACACACAATCAAAGATGTCAGCACAGACTGAGAAGCGCTGGCATACCTGACATCGGACGGTCCGAAGAGATAGATTTCCTAAGAAGGCCGTTCTTATGATCTCACCCAACGGTAAAGGAGGAGGTCCCCTAGAAGGGGTGGGTCCCTGACTTGGGTGCAGAGGACGTAACATTCGTCTAAGAATATGGGTGACTCCGTAGTCCCTTCGGGTCATACGGGCAATTACAAACCTCAATCTAATGTGTCGCTAAACTCTTCTATAGACTCTGGAGGGAGGAGACAGGGGGTGGGGGTTAAAAGAAGTAGTTAGACAATTTTATTGGTTTTTTTTTAAAAAAAATAAATCAACGACGACGACGATAAATCAACGATTCCACACAACCTGAGAAAAAGCTGGGGGTACCTGACATCGAACGGTCCAAGGAGACAGGTATCCTAAAATATCCGTTCTTATGACCTCACCCAACGGTAAAGGAAGAGGTCCCCTAGAAGGACTGGGCCCCTAGCTTGGGTGTAGAGGACGTAATCCGTCCGTCCAAGAAATGGCGACTCAGTCGACCCTTCAGGGGACGAATTAACGACAGTGAGTGGTCATGAAGTGTTTGTGACAGTGTAAATTCGGAGTATGGTTCGAGTATCATAGTTATGATAACAAGGGCGACGACGACGACGACGACGATTCAGCGAAGTCAACACAGGCTGAGACACGTTGGGGTATCTGTCTTCGGGTGGTCCGAGGGGACAGGGACCCTGAGAGGTCCGTTCTTGTAGTAAGGATGAGTATCCGTTTCTTTAACTCAGAATTCCTCTAGTCTCTCGATTATATTCTTAACCTTTTCATGATATTTATACGAGGCCACTTTAATTTCAAGTTTTACCATATTTTATAACGAAGAAAACTAAAGGGAAAATTGATTATATAGTATTATTTTTTCGATTTTTAACATCGATAAACAACTCACGAGTGTTAAACGAGTCGTGATGTCATTCACGGAATAAACTGGATTTATACACTTTGATAATACATTTACTTAAATAAGAGAGACTGTGTACCTGGTTATGGTATTTTGGTAAACCGAACAAATTAGTGTTCAAATACCCCCGGAGGGACCACCGAGTCACCATTTCTTGGACGGACGGTTACGTCCTCTGTGACCAAACTAGGGATCCAACCCTTCTAGAGGACCTCCTCCTTCACCGTTGGGTAAGGTCTTAAGAACGGACCCTTTAGGGTACCTGTCTCTTCGGATCGCCCTATGTCAGGTACCCCAGGGTCTTAACCTGTCCTGAATCCCTAATTTGTTGTTGTCGTTTAGAGTTTAAATACCCACCTTTCTTCCTTGCTGTCGGTAACTAATTGAGAATGGTCGTTCGGTAGACTGGTCGGTCTCTGAGAGTCAGTCCACACCCCGAGGGACGGTCCCTGTAAACCTCGGTGTACCCCCGGTAAATACCACCAGTACCTCGTACCCTCCGTGTGGACCGTAAATCACAGAATCCTACTCCCTACGGTTTACGACGACTCATACCCTAGAGTGTGTTGGCTCGGAGTCGATAGGGGTTTATGAGAACCGTGCGAGGAACTCCTTGCCTCCCTCTGGAGACGGTGTCAAAAACACAAATATTTTGTTCCGAGTTGGAACCTTTGTTCACATGACTAATAAAGGTAAGCGTTTGTGTAGGACGACGGTCTAGTAAGACTATTTGGGTGATCCTGTGTCTAATATGACTCTTGGACCCCCGAAACTTCGATAGTCTTCACGGTTACCAGTCTCCCTGGTACTCCTATCTCGAGAAGAGGGGAATGGATCGGAGGGCAGGGGTGGGACGGGCCACAACCTCGTAGTCTGTAGGGACCCTTCTCCTCCTGGTTAGACTCGTACTCGGAGTGTAGGGTGACTTCGTCCAAAAGGATCGTCCACCCCAAGGTACGAACTCGAGGGGAAGGAGGTACTGAAGGCCGACATCCTCAAGGACGGGTTCGGGGTCTGATTTCCCTTCCAGTCTTCGTACACACACACACACACACACACACATGAAGTGGAAAACCCCTTTCGTCGTCCTTCACGTGAGAGATGGGAATCCGGATTCGGGAAGAGGTCCGGACGATAATTGTCTTAAATACAATCCCCGAAACGAATCGATAATTGTTTCTCGAAGACAGAAAGGAAACCACAAGGAAGGGTGGCGCGGACGAGAAGTCAGTCGGACGTCTTTCCGCGACCTCCTCCCCCGACCCCCTGTGACTTGAACCTGATGGCAAGTCAACGTCCTCATCGACGGTACAGATACTTCGTGGGTGTCACACGGAGTCGCGAAAATAAATGTAATAAAAGAAAAGAGTTTTGTTGAGACTATCCATAACAGGGACTACACCTTCCTCTTTGAGACTATGTACTCATTGAACGGGTCCTAATGAACTAACGATCTATGTTCTTAACTTTGATTCCCTGAAAGGACCACCAGGTCACCAATTCTGAACCGTCAAAGGTGACGTCTCCCGTGCACAAGGTAGGGAACAGACCCTTGATTCTAGGATATTCGACACGTCTGGTCGGTTTTTCTTTTTTTTTTTTTTCACAACCTTAATTCCATCAAAAGATTCCAGACTTCTGTAATTTATCAAATTTTCTGTTTCGTTGAAGAAGACACAAAATACTATGTCTAAATAGTTGTTCATGAATTTTTTTTTTGAAATACCCATCTAAGACAACCGACTTTATTTTTGTGTACTACATTTTCAACACTTAATTCAAAATGAGTTCCCATCTCTTTGACGGACGGTTCCATCCTCTGTCTACTCTGCACCCAAGTTAAGGACCCAACCCTTCTAGGGGACCTCCTCCCGTACCGTTGGGTGAGGTCATAAATCTTAGAGCACGTGTCTCCTCGGACCGTCCGACGTCAGGTGTCCCAACGTTTCTCGGTCTGCGTTGGCTTCGTTGAATACGAGAGTGCGTGGCATGACTCCCGACATAGAGTCCTGTGTCCGAGAGTCTATCGAGACTCTTTAAAAAGACTTCTCCACTCTCTCCTCAGTCCTATATCTACTAAAAAAAAAAAAAGACCCTTTTTGTATCAATTCGTATTTTTCTAATAACGATTAGGGTTTCTTGTTTGTTGAGTTCAATTACTAAAATCACGAAAAGATGTATACCCTTCTAAGTCCTTAGACCCCAGTGACTTTTAAAAGGAACCTATTCATAAAATTGATAGATCTCTAGTCATATAAGTTTCGTGTCTTACGAAGGACAAAAGGAGGTACGATCAAGGGGAGTCCCACATGACAGTCACCCGCTCACGTCAGTGATTATCGAAGTAGGATCATCTTGACCTTACCATCCGTTCTAAAAAAAGAAATACTAGGTTTCAACATAAAACTCTTTTTTTTTTATGTGATAAAGAAGGGATCCTTACATCCGACGAGACTAAGAGACCGTTCCTATATTTGGTCCAAGGATTTAAAAGGGTTGTGAAAGTTTACACGGTAGACCTACAGACCCTAGATTTCGTATACATAAAAGGAGGTAAGTTGTTGTGTCTTCTGACCGTAAAATCAGTAAACAGTGATGTTTAACTACCGTCAAGTCGGGAACGGTCTTCAAACGAGTACTGTAGACTACTCTCTTTCTCTTTCCCTTTTTCTAAACACCTAGATTAATACAAATAGAGAAAAAGATCCCAGAGATTCAATAACCTAACACAACACAATTCACTAATCTCTTATTACAAGACTGAGTCCCACACACAAACGTATACACGCACACACCTATTAGTACCACCACAGTGATTCGACACAGTCTGAGAACACTGGTGTACCTACATCGGACGGTCCGAGGAGACAGGTACCGTAAAGGGTCCGTTCTTATGACCTCACCCGACGGTGAAGGAAGAGGTCCCTTAGAAGGGTTGGGTCCCTAACTTGGACCCAGAAGACGTAACGTCCGTCTAAGAAATGGTTGACTCGGTGGTCCCTTCGACACATATTAGTATCAAGGAAAATTTTATAGGAATATCCTCCTACGACACGAGGTTTGTTACGAGAAACCGATTAGACGGTAAACTGATTAAAGATCACGACGATATTAACTAGATCGTCTTTATTACCTACAAGAAAGAATAGAATGGCAAATCCCAGACAAAGTGTTTTGACCTACAGACTACCCCCTTCTGAAAGAAAAGTTTATGTCTTCCGACCAAGAAGTCAGTTCCATATGTTTACAGGTCTAAAAGTGTGATAAACTTATTAATAGGTGATGGAATAACTCGTATAAATATTTTCGTAGGAAACTCTTCAAGGACGACCTCAGATCAAACGGAAATACCTCCTTATATACACGGAATGAGATAAACTTTCACTCTCAAGAATCAATTATAGAAACGAAATAACAAAAACCAAGGGTCTTTTAAGTACCGGTTTACTCATGAACTGACATGACGAATTAATTAAGATCTACTATTCATATGTATAATAGAAGTTTTGTAATATAAATTTTAAAATTAACAGTTGAACACAGAATTATAAAACATTCAAAAGATTTTGTGGAAGAGGGAGAATTAAAAACCGTTATCCGTATCTTAATAGGATGTCTAATGAACGATTGACGGTTCCTGTTTTTATGGATTTTACCTCTCTAGACCGAAAATGGTAGGGTTGGGTTTCTAGTCAAAGTGTTGGTGATTGTCATCCTGTTAGTCTGTAATACACGGAGGACTACTCTATGTTATACTACATACATAATAGTGAACGGTTTATTACACTTGAACTTAGTTCAGAACCCAGAATAAAGGTCAAGGATCTTCATCTTCCCTATTTAATTTGTCGTAGTGTTTTTCTGTCTAGATCTTACTCCCTCTAATGTGTTGACTAACCCGTAGAATCTTTCGTTTACAACACTTTTATTAACCCTTCTGTCTCAGTCAAGATCTAATTTTCTCTACTTTCTCCCTTAAGGGACCGTCAGGTCACCAATCCTGAGGTGCGAAAGTGACGACTAAGGTGTTCGACACGTTGAGTCAGTTTTATTAAGTAAGTATCTCTACCCTCCTCCACGTCTTCCGTCTAATTGTCAGTAATAAAAATTCGTACATTTTATCACGTCGGTGAAGCCCTTTGTCAATTGGTCAATGTTCATTTAAGTGATATACTGGGTCGTTAAGAAAAAGATCCATAGAAGGTGGGTCCTCTTTTATATATAGGTGTTTTCCTAAACATACACTGATAAGTATCGTCATAATAACTACTTTCTGTTTCCGACCTTCGTTAAATTTACAGGTAGTTGACTATTCACCTACTTGTTTTGTACTAACTAGGTATGTTACCTTATAATGAGTCCGTATTTTTCTTTTTTTTTGATGACTGTGTGTAATATTGTACCTACTTGTAGTTTCTGTAATATAGTTTTTACAATGTACTTCGTTTTCTTCGGTCTACGTATTCTGGTGCATAGCACACCAAGGTAGCTAGACTTTACGGGTCCTTTCCGTTTAGATCTCTCTGTGAACCATCCAATCACCAACAACCCCCGACTCCTATCTTTACTGCTAAATGACATGTTCCAGTATTCCCTGTAAAAACCCCACTTTTTTACGAAGTTTTGACCTAACACCACTACCAACGTGTTGAGACACTCGAGTGACGTAACAGGTGAATATTGCTCACCCAAAATACCGTGTAATCCTGGGCCAACGAGAGGATCGTCTCGGTGTCGGACACCCTCGAGTCAAGGTACTGGTCCCTAACTTGGACCTAGTGTCGTCACTCTCGCGACTCGGGATCGGTGACCTGTGGTCCTTAAGGAAGACAAGTTAAAAGATCACCCAATAAAGAGAGAGAGAGACAAAAAGACGAAAACTAAACAGTTTAAAGACTTATACAAGAACTATGATCAGTAACCATTCCATGCACTTTATGTCTAGAGAGGATGGTGAGATACGACACAGAAAAATAAATGTCGAAAAACCCTCAAACAAAACATCGTAAACTCGAGCCCTGTAGGTGACCTCCCTAGACCCACCTATTTCTAGAGTCCTAGAACTGACAACTTTGACTTTGGAGTGATGTTGAACATATCCCCCAAAGGGTCCCCCGAGTTCCCATTTCTTAGGTGGACAGTTACGTCCTCTGAGTCAAATCCTAAGGACCAAACCCTTCTAAGGGACTTCTCCCTTTACTGTTGGGTGAGATTATAAGAACGGACCTCTTAGGGTAACTGTCTCTTCGGACCTCTTCACGTCAGGTACCACGACGTTTCTCAACCTGGGCTGACTCGTGTGTATAATTTTTTGTTTTGTTTTGTGAACCCGTTTAATAATTTTTGAACCCGTTTAATAAGTTAAAAGGACACGGAGTAAAAAGAATAGACATTTTACCCTTATAATTATCATGTAGTCAAGTCAAGTCAAGTCAGCGAGTCAGCACAGGTTGAGGAACGCTGGGGTACTTAGTGTCGTACGGTCCGGAGGGACAGGTAGTGGTAGAGGGCCTCAAGTTAGTCTGAGTGCAGGTAGCTCAGGCACTACGGTAGGTCGGTAGAGTAGGAGACAGCAGGGGAAGAGGAGGACGGGGGTTAATGAGGGTCGTCGTCTCAGAAAAGGTTACTCAGTTGAGAAGCGTACTCCACCGGTTTCATGACCTCAGAGTCGAAATCGTAGTAAGGAAGGTTTCTTTAGGGTCCCGACTAGAGGAAGTCTTACCTGACCAACCTAGAGGAACGTCAGGTTCCCTGAGAGTTCTCAGAAGAGGTTGTGGAGTCAAGTTTTCGTAGTTAAGAAGCCACGAGTCGGAAGAAGTGTCAGGTTGAGAGTGTAGGTATGTACTGGTGTCCTTTTTGGTATCGGAACTGATCTGCCTGGAATCAGCCGTTTCATTACAGGGACGCAAACTTATATGATAGATCCAACCAGTATTGAAAGGAAGGTTCCTCATTCGCAGAAAATTAAAGTACCGACGTTAGTGGTAGTCGTCACTAAAACCTCGGGGTTTTTTATTACAGACTGTCACAAAGGTGACAAAGGGGTAGATAAAGGGTACTTCACTACCCTGGTCTACGGTACTAGAAACAAAAGACTTACAACTCGAAGTTCGGTTGAAAAAACGAGAGGTGAAAGNTTGGTATCGGAACTGATCTGCCTGGAATCAGTCGTTTCATTACAGAGACGAAAACTTATATGATAGATCCAACCAGTATTGAAAGGAAGGTTCCTCATTCGCAGAAAATTAAAGTACCGACGTCAGTGGTAGTCGTCACTAAAACCTCGGGTTTTTTTATTACAGACTGTCACAAAGGTGACAAAGGGGTAGATAAAGGGTACTTCACTACCCTGGTCTACGGTACTAGAAGCAAAAGACTTACAACTCGAAGTTCGGTTGAAAAAGCGAGAGGTGAAAGTGAAAGTAGTTCTCCGAAAAATCAAGGAGAAGTGAAAGACGGTATTCCCACCACAGTAGACGTATAGACTCCACTAACTCTAAAGAGGGCCGTTAGAACTAAGGTCGAAGACAAAGAAGGTCAGGTCGCAAAGAGTACTACATGAAACGTATCTTCAATTCATTCGTCCCACTATTATATGTCGGAATTGCATGAGGANACTTACAACTCGAAGTTCGGTTGAAAAAGCGAGAGGTGAAAGTGAAAGTAGTTCTCCGAAAAATCAAGGAGAAGTGAAAGACGGTATTCCCACCACAGTAGACGTATAGACTCCACTAACTCTAAAGAGGGCCGTTAGAACTAAGGTCGAAGACAAAGAAGGTCAGGTCGCAAAGAGTACTACATGAAACGTATCTTCAATTCATTCGTCCCACTATTATATGTCGGAATTGCATGAGGAAAAGGATAAACCTTGGTCAGACAACAAGGTACAGGTCAAGATTGACAACGAAGGACTGGACGTAAATCCAAAGAGTTCTCCGTCCAGTCCACCAGACCATAAGGGTACAGAAAGTCTTAAAAGGTGTCAAAGAACACTAGGTGTGTCAGTTTCCGAAACCGTATCAGTTATTTCGTCTTTATCTACAAAAAGACCTTGAGAGAACGAAAAAGGTACTAGGTCGCCTACAACCGTTAAACTAGAGACGGAAAAGATTTTGGTCGAACTTGTAGTCCCTCAAGTGCCAAGTGCATAATGACTTCGGACCGAACCTCTTAAAACTCGTAATGAAGTGATCACACACTCTACTCACGTTGACACGCCATCAAACTCGTAAGAAACCGTAACAGAAAGAAACCTTAACCTTACTTTTGACTGGAAAAGGTCAGGACACCGGTGACGACTCGAAAGGTTTAAACGACCGTATAACTCACATCGTGAACGTGTCGTAGTAGAAAGTCCTAAACTTTGTCGAGTTGACCTTACGGTAGTGGAGGCGATCGAAACAAGCATCACTACGAAGGATTCCGGGTGAACTGAAGTGTAAGGTTCTACAGACCGAGATCTAATCATTAGTGTAGTAATACTAATAGACCCAGTAATGACATTCCTAATCTCACATAATCAAAAGGTAGTTACCAATTGTTTGATAGTGTTTGAATCGTCGAATTTGTCGTGTTTAAATAAGAGAATGTCGAAGACAACCAGTCCTTAACCCAGTCCTTCGAGTCAAGAAGGAGGACACAGAGAAAATGAGGGAGTGATGAAGGTTTGAGCACTGTCAAAGTCGTTGTCTCCACACCCCTAAGGAGGGGTGATTCGCCGACACCGTGATTGACCCACAGACTATTGAATTAGGACTGCGATAGATGGACTCCTGTCTCCATCTGGATAGATCCATCCATCTGGGTCTCCAATTTGAGAGTCAAGATATTCTGAAGAGGGGGTGTTGGGGAAAAGAAACCGACGTAGTTCACCGAACATCCTACATCAAGGGACTGGTCCCTAGCTTGGTCCCGGACGACGTAACCCTCTCACCTCAGAATCGGTGACCTGGTGGTCCCTTCAGGAAAGTAGAAGAAGAGTCCCACCCTGACTGTCAACTTTGGTTGCTGTCCAGAACACAGACTACCAACCAACGGGTCTACTTATTGAAGAGTAATCTGAAGGAGTAAGTGTCAACTTATACAGAAGTAAGAGAAATCTCAGAAACCGTTTAATCTAAAGTCTCAGTAAAATATTTTTAAATTTAATCAATAAAAATTATTACTGACCTCCTTCCTGTACTTTAGTAGGAAGTGTCTTGAAAATTACCCTTTTCATTAAAGACATAAGAAAACCCACTTGTGAAAACCCGTTTTCAATAAGTATCTTAGGGTTACCAATAATGAAGTTTATACTTGGACTCAGTTTTCTTCTTTCTAAACGAGAAAACACGAACTCTAAGTACATGGACTCCGTGTCTCTTGTAAGTTAAATAAACATTATGGCATTTAATACGTCATCTACTTTTAAAAAACCACTAAGTAAAAGAGGGAATAATTAAATTACTTCTGTTACAAAGTTTCACTCTAAATAGTAACACTCATTATGTCACCATCATTCCCACTCCGTCTGTAAATAAGACCCAATTCACTCATGTGGAAGAAAAAGTATCGAATCTCGTAATAGGCAGTATATCTCCCTGACTTGATTTACGGTGTGAAGGACATAAACAGGTCTCTCGAATAGTCCTACCAAACAAGTACTCCTTTGTAGAACACAAACCGTCTTTCATCGTTAAATCCTTTTTTGAGTCCTTTGAAAATCCTTGACGTGACTAAAGTATGGAGATTTTATTTACTTGATTAACACGTTTACCCTTCTTTTTTTCTAATAGTTGTTCCTGGATGACATAACGTCTCCCTTGAGACGATTCACAATACACCGTCGGACCCACCCTCCCCTCGAACCCCCTCTTACTTATGTACATATACATACCGACTTAGGGAAACGACAGGTAGACTTTGGAAGTGTTGTAACAATTACCAATATGCGATTATCTTTTATTTGTATCAATTAACCGATATGTCGGTTATCGTTTATTTGTCAAATTTTTTTACCAATATTATCTATCGGTCACCCTTAAACGACGTGGTGTGTTCCTCGAGTTTGGGGTCACGGGACACTGTTGGATCTCCCCACCCTTCCCCTCCCTCCCACAAGTTCTCCCTCCCTTGTATACATACGGATACCGACTAAGTACAACTACATACCGTTTTTGATTATCATAACATTTCGTTAATAGGAGGTTAATTGTTTTTAAATTTTATCAATATTTCTGATAAAGAGTCCAACTTTCTTATACTTGATACACAGTAGTTCTTGAATTTTTGGTCAAAACCACTATGTATACCTTATATTCCTTGTCTTTTAATACAAGATAGAAAATATGATTCATAGACATTCGTATATTGGTTGATTTATTGTATGGATCGAATGTTATTTCGACACTCAGTGACCACAAATACTTTTTCTTTTAAGTAGTTATTCGAAATCTTCTTTCTTTTGTATGAGTTGGAACCTAGGATTCCATGCTACTATAATGGGTCACACGCACAAGTTTTGCGTTGAACGGTTGTGACTCTCTCAGTTAAGGATCCGTCTAACTATTCTTCAGGTCCCCAGGGGTTCCTCTCTCCCCAGACCTCAAGAGTTCCTCCTCCTTTCCTGTTCAAAAAAAACAGAGAGATGTAAGGAATCCTAATATATTACTAGTACATAGGACGAACTCCTACAGAGACTTAATAATGTATTCCACATTTAATACCCTCATCAAGATCACTCCAGAAATGTTGGAGGTCTGTAAGAAAACTAAGTGACATTATTGATTAATCTCTCATATATTGAGGTACCGATTCTGATCGTTCCCCCATAAGAAAGATGGCGGAAGACTACGGATACAGTCTTCGAAAGAGATAGAGGAAATATGAAATTATTTTGAAATAATGTGTTTTCGAGACTCACTAGTTCGGAGCAGAGACCGGGGTCTAACTTAAGAAGAGGAAACCTCCGGTTCTTAGGACCGCAGAAACACAGCAAGTCGTTGTTGGAAAGTAGAACCCTCGAGTAGACCCTATGAAGTCCCGTTCCATTCCTACGAACCTCGATATCAAGAGACAAGAGGATCGCTTGTGCAAAAGACGACATGAAATGATTGAGATACCACATGAACGTACTTACTTACTTTGCGGGACGCGCTTCGTTCGCTCCTCGGGACGAGACGCCAAGGCGTCGCTGGAGTATGTCGAATACCGTCTTTGGACAGACCCCAAATATGACTGGACGGTTACGGTTCTCCGTGGGTTACAGAGGAAGCCACTGGCTGGTAGTCACCCGTCTCGCACACCTGGTCAGAGAGGAAAGAGCCAGTTTGAAAAGTTAGAGAAACTGGTAAAGTATTAAGGAACCTTTAATCTTCATGATTGACCACGTAATTCGCGCCACCTGTCCTCGATGGGGTGCAGGCTACAGTCCCCGTCTTCGGCCCTCCTGGGGTACGGACTTCCCGCCGCCGGTTCTCCTCGATGGGGCGCAGGCTCCTCGCCACCGACACACCCGCGTCCTCCCGGATCTCCTCGATAAGGTGCAACTTCCTCCAGTCGTTCCCACCGCCACTCCTCTATTGGAAGCAGGTTGCATTCCTCGTCACCGACGCGAAACGACCTCGTCGGCACTTCTCTATGGGGTGTGCGTTCCATTCTCTTTGGGTTCATTCTACCATCCACAACGTTCTCCCGTAGTCTTCCGTCTGTGTGACTTTGGTATGAGTGTCTTTAGATCAGTTAGATTAGTGTGATCCTGGTGTCGGAACAGATTGAGTTACTTTGGTTCGGTACGGACGCCCCGTTGGGTTCTGCCCGTCCAGTACCACCTCTCCAGACTGTCTCGTACCAGGTGACCTCTTCCCTTACCGTTTGGTGAAGTCATAAGAACGGAACTCTTGGGGTACTTGTCATCTTTTTCCGTTTTACTATCCTATGGTTTTCTCCTTGAGGGGTCCAGTCATCCACGGGTTGTGGGATGACCTCTAGTCACCTCTTTAGTGGGGTCTTTCTTACTTCCCTACCTCGGTTTCGTTTTCGTTATGGGTCAACACCTACACTGACCACTATCTTCGTTCCAGGCTACGACATTTCTCGTTATAATGTATCCTTGTACCTTACAGTCCAGGTACTTAGTTCCGTTTAACCTTCGCCAGTTTGTTCTCTACCGTTCTCACTTGCAGCTGTAAGACCCTTTGTCGTTTGATTTTACCTGGTCTTACCCACTCAAATTGAGTCTACTGGTAATATACATGATGACGCCCGTCCTTAGGGAGTCTTCTTTACCTCATCGGTAGTACCAGTTGTTTTCTCAGGTTTTACGTCATGAACCTACGTTAGAGTTTTTGTGTCTCACTAGAGACAAGCAAAGGTTCCGTTTGGTAAGTTATACTGTCAATAGGTTCAGATGCGGGGTTGGTCATTACGACTTCTTCGACTTCAACTTGTCAAGATGTTTCTTGATGTTCTGGAAAATCTTGATTGTGGGTTTTTTCTACAGGAAAAGTAATATCCCCTGACCTTACGTTTTCATCCTTCAGTTCTTTGTGGACCTCATTGTACGTTTAAACCGGAACCTTACGCCTTACTTCGTCCCGTTTCTGATCATCTCAAAACGTTTCTTTTACGTGACCAGTATCGTTTGTGGGAGAAGGTTGTTGTGTTCTCTTCTGAGATGTGTACCTGTAGTGGTCTACCAGTTGTGGCTTTAGTCTAACTAATATAAGAAACGTCGGTTTCTACCTCTTCGAGATATGTCAGTTGTTTTTGTTCTGGTCCTCGACTGACACCGAGTCTAGTACTTGAGGAATAATGGTTTAAGTCTGAATTTAACTTCTTTCATCCCTTTTGGCGATCTGGTAAGTCCATACTGGATTTAGTTTAGGGAATACTAATATGACCTCTTCCGTTACCGTGGGGTGAGGTCATGAGAACGGACCTTTTAGGGTACCTGCCTCCTCGGACCACCCGACGTCAGGGACCCCAGCGACCCTCAGCCTGTGCTGACTCACTGAAGTAAAAGTGAAAAGTGAAAGTACGTAACCTCTTCCTTTACCGTTGGGTAAGGTCACAAGAACGGACCTCTTAGGGTCCCTGCCCCCTCGGACAACCCGACGGCAGATGCCCCAGTGTGTCTCAGCCTGTACTGACTTCGCTGAATCGTCGTCGTCGTCGTCATACTAATATGTCACCTTCACTCTTTATCTAAATTCCCGGATCTAGACTATCTATCTCATGGACTACTTGATACCTGACTCCAAGCATTGTAACATGTCCTCTGTCCCTAGTTCTAGTAGGGGTACCTTTTCTTTACGTTTGTTCGTTTTACCGACAGACCCCTCCGGAATGTTTATCGACACTTTTCTTTTCTCCGTTTTTTTTTTTTTTTCCTCTTTTCCTTTCTATATCCGTAGACTTACTTCTCAAGGTCTCTTATCGTTCTTCTCTATTCTTTCGGAAGAAGTCGCTAGTTACATGTCTATATCTCCTTTTGTTGTCTTACCCTTTCTGATCTCTAGAGAAGTTCTTTTGACTCTATGTTCCCTTGTAAAGTACGTTTCTACCCGAGTTATTTACTGTCTTTACCATACCTGGATTGTCTTCGTCTTCTATAATTCTTCTCCACCGTTTTTATGTGTCTTCTTGACATGTCTTTTCTAGATGTGCTGGGTCTATTAGTGCTACCACACTAGTGAGTAGATCTCGGTCTGTAGAACCTTACGCTTCAGTTCACCCGGAATCTTTCGTAGTGATGCTTGTTTCGATCACCTCCACTACCTTAAGGTCAACTCGATAAAGTTTAGGACTTTCTACTACGACACGTTCACGATGTGAGTTATACGGTCGTTTAAACCTTTCGAGTCGTCACCGGTGTCCTGACCTTTTCCAGTCAAAAGTAAGGTTAGAGTTTCTTTCCGTTACGGTTTCTTACGAGTTTGATGGCGTGTTAACGTGAGTAGAGTGTGTGATGATTTCTTTACAAGTTTTAAGAGGTTCGGTCCGAAGTCATTATGCACTTGACACNAAGTTTAGGACTTTCTACTACGACACGTTCACGATGTGAGTTATACGGTCGTTTAAACCTTTCGAGTCGTCACCGGTGTCCTGACCTTTTCCAGTCAAAAGTAAGGTTAGAGTTTCTTTCCGTTACGGTTTCTTACGAGTTTGATGGCGTGTTAACGTGAGTAGAGTGTGTGATGATTTCTTTACAAGTTTTAAGAGGTTCGGTCCGAAGTCATTATGCACTTGACACTTGAAGGACTACAAGTTCGACCAAAATCTTTTCCGTCTCCTTGGTCTCTAGTTTAACGGTTGTAGGCGACCTAGTACCTTTTTCGTTCTCTCAAGGTCTTTTTGTAGATAAAGACGAAATAACTGATACGGTTTCGGAAACTGACACACCTAGTGTTCTTTGACACCTTTTAAGACTTTTTCTACCTTTATGGTCTGGTGGATTGGACGGAGAACTCTTTAGACATACGTCCAGTCCTTCGTTGTCAATCTTGACCTGTACCTTGTTGTCTGACCAAAGTTTATCCTTTTCCTCATGCAGTTCCGATATATAATAGTGGGACGAATAAATTGAAGATACGTCTCATGTAGTACTCTTTGCGACCGGACCTTCTTCGTGTTCGACCTTAGTTCTAACGGTCCTCTTTAGAGTTAGTGGAGTCTATACGTCTACTGTGGTGGGAATACCGTCTTTCACTTCTCCTTGATTTTTCGGAGAACTACTTTCACTTTCTCCTCTCACTTTGTCAACCGAATTTCGAGTTGTAACTCTTTTGCTTCTAGTACCGTAGACCAGGGTAGTGAAGTACCCTTTATCTACTCCTTTGTCACAGTCTGAAATAAAACCCCCCGAGGTTTTAGTGACGTCTACCACTAACGTCGATACTTTAATTTTCTGGGAATGAGGAACCTTCTTCTCAATACTGGTTGGATCTATCATATAAGTTTTCGTCTCTGTAATGAAACGGCTGATTCCAGACAGATCAGTTCCGATACCAAAAAGGTCATCAGTACATACCTACACTCTCAACCTGGTACTTCTTCCGACTCACGGCTTCTTAACTATGAAAACTTGACACCACAACCTCTTCTGAGAACTCTCAGGGAACCTGACGTTCCTCTAGGTTGGTCAGGTGAGACTTCCTCTAGTCGGGACCCTAAAGAAACCTTCCTTACTACGATTTCGACTTTGAGGTCATGGAACCGGTGGAGTACACTTCTCAACTGAGTAACCTTTTCTGAGACGACGACCCTCCTTAACCCCCGTCCTCCTCTTCCCCTGCTGTCTCCTACTCTACCGACCTACCGTAGTGACTGAGCTACCTACACTCAGACTCACTTGAGTCCCTCAACCACTACCTGTCCCTCCGGACCGCACGACGATAAGTACCCCAGCGTTTCTCAGCCTGTACTGACTCGTTGACTTGACTTGGATTACACAACGTAGTATCTGAAAGTTTCCTGAACACTAGATACGACAATAACACATGATACTGAATTCAGGTTTTGAACCTAACCATTAGTCCTTCACGGATCGGAGTGTTCCTTATCTTTCAAGTCTTCGATCTATCTCGAGATCGATGTTCTCGTAGAGACTCCAATTTCTAATGAGCCTAACCTTGACGTTACCCCAAAAAAGGAAACCATCACGACCGAGAATCACCTGGTCTCATGTGAGAATATGACCACCCCACTACGAACCATCCTTGTAGAGTCAAAATACAAGTATAACCAGAATAACACCACTCCTTATATGAGTCCCAACACGTGTCCGTGAGTCCACTACTTACAAAGGGGGTCGCCAAATCGGACCCTCCGTAAGACCTTCCAATGAGACTAACGTGGGGCCCACCGTAGTCTCCATTACCACTTCTCGACCTGCAGTCAATCCCTACGGTAGTCCAGACGGGGACCCCGTAGGGGTGAGGTAGAGCCACCATCTTGGCCCTCCCTGCTCATGCCACGGACGTAGCAATTCCCTGTCTAATTCAGGGTGGCCCTTTCTTTTCGAAACCACATTTTAGACAGATGTGGGGGTAGATCTCGTCCCTCCCTACGGAGACCATCTTTCTCCCGCGACCAGCGAAAAAAAGAGAGAATGTCTACCCTCGATTGTTAAGGTCGGAGTGGGGAAACCTGACATAGGACTTTTTGACCCTATCTAAACTACGGGTCCCGAATTTCTTCTGTGTGGGCCAGAAGGATACACTATGATGTACCGGTGCCATAGGTAACCTCCTGCCACTTGTCACCGGTCAACCTCCCAGAGAATTCATATTATGACAAAATGTTAATCTGGTCAAGACACCTTTTGTTCCCTTTACCCATCTTCATCGTATACACAACGGGAAAAAGAGAGACGTTTTATACCGTCTGAACACAGGATTCCCATATCTAAGCCCACACTGAGGAAGTCGAGGGAGGACAGGAGGTTGAAACGATCTACTCTACCTCCTGTCCTCTGTTTCTCTATTTCTTTTCGTCCAAAGAGGTGAGATAGGGACCCTAGTATACACGTCTCGTCGGTCTCTCTGACTCCTTGTCGGTGTGTTCGACAACGGAGAAGTACTTCTTGGGTGGCCCTCTTTATTAGTCAGATACTCTCAATTATTCGGAAAAAGAATAGTTCTTTATGTTTTTTTTTAGTTCCTTCTGGACCCTCTGATAAATCTCCTGGGTCTTTTTATATAATCTCGAAAATTTCTACCATGAAACGTACTGGAATGAACCTTCCTACACTACATATAGAACCCTGTTTACGACTGAGGACTGAGTTTTTCAGCTCAAAACCCTTTTCGTCACCGAATACCTCTACTTACCGAACCATTACTTAGTCATCCCTTCTCCCTCCTGCTCTATTGACGGGAGGGGTGACCCTTAGTCCACCAGGGTTGATGTCTTGATCCGACCCTGATATTGTGTCGATTTCCTTTTACCCTAGTCTCAGTAAAACAGTCTACATAAGGACTTCCTGAGTCCGTCCGCACACGATTCGGAAATTTGATACCGTTTAACCGGCTATATCTTGTCCTCCTCTTCCTTCGAGGACCATTTAAGGATCTATCTGACTCTCTTCGGGAAGCGCCTAAGTGACTCTAACTAGAGCTTTGACTTCTCCCTTTTCACTAGAATTTCCTATCTAAAGAGTGAGTCAGCCGAGGTCTATAGGAGGCATTCGATAATTTTGCCCACATACCTGGTTTAGTTAGAAATCTATGACAATGTTGGCCGAGTCCGTCAGATAATACCATCCCTTATACTCCTTATCTTTCTTTCCGTCTTTTTCTGTTTCCTTTTCCGCCTTCGGAAGCTTTACCGATATTTTTTACAAGAATTTGTCGGACTCTTTTTACGGGTCTCCCTGGGTCCACTTTTGCCTACCCGAACGATAATGACACCTTAATGATAATGAAGTTCCCCCTAACGGGAGTCCGTAGATTCGGTGGAGGTCGAGGTACAGGACAGACGTTTCCTGGTGTGACCTTCTCTCTGACTGGGGTCTCCGCATCCAAAGTCCCCAGTCTTAGAGTTCTTTTAGTCCTGACTTCCACGGACCCCCAAGGGTGTGTTCGAGGACAGGATTAATGTGCACTCCTTGAGGCCCATAATTATTGACACCCCCCGGTTAGGCAGTCAAAGGAAAATCTATGACCCCGTTGGATGAGACGAATGACTTCAGGGACCGGGTGAAAGAAGAGGTAGACGAAGGCATTACCCTGACAGGCCTGTTCGGTTTTGAATAATGAAGTCACAAAGACAGTCAACACTGACCCTAAGCCACGATAAAAGTGTACTCAAAGACTAACATGGTCTCAGAGGGAGTGGGGAAAGCCCCTCCCTATATGACTCGTTCCAGGTACGGAGACAAAAGTACTTATACCTCGGAAGGGAAAGAGAGGGAAATCAACTTGTTTTACATTTAGGATCGCATACCCGACTACCTTTTAGACACCCAGTTCGTGTTTTACGATATGGACATCAACAGTTCGAGTTTGTGGGCGTGAATAAAGGTGTATTCTTCGTCATAGGTGACTTTGGACTCCAATTCCTTCCCAATTTTGGGTAGTAGCTTTTAAATTTCCTTGTCCCTGATAATTAAGGGACATTGTCAGGAACGTTGTGATGATAAAACCCATATTTCTTTAGTTTACCATTTACCTCTGATCAAGTTCTAAATACTTATTATTTACACCGACATCAAGGAAATGTGGGACACCACGGATTAGGAATATGAGATAACAGACTTTAAGGACTTGGCTCGGTTTATAAAGAGTCATTAACTAAACTTTCTACGGAAGATAAGTCACGGAAACCGTCTCCTTTCAGTTAAAGATAAACGGAAACTCCTGAGATACGTCAGTCGAAGAGTCAATTGGACCTGTCAAAACGGGGTCCCTAAAGCACTGTCAGGAGAGAATAAACCTGTTTCAAACAGTGCCCTAGATGTTTTGAAATTATCGAGGCTTCGTCACCACAATGTTATACATCTACTATAAAACGAGACACGACTCTGTCTCCTTCGAACAAACGCTCGGAGTCTTCTAAAGGATTTGAAGGACCGTCCAACCAATGTTCCGGAGTTCTCTTTTCCGGGTCGAAACAGTTGTTAGACAATCTATAGACCTGGATTAGTATAGTCTTCCCTGATCCCGGTATCCGGGACTCTCTTAATGGATACTGAAATTCTGTTATCTCTCCTAAAACCCCTTAGTGCAATGAGAACGTAAACCTAAGGCCTTGAACGGGCCGGAAATGTATTTGAATATCGACTTTGAGTCGTCCGTGTTTGACTGTTTGACCGAACCAGGGGTCTATGAGTCTTCCGAAAATTCCAAGAAGTCTGACGAGAGGGCGTTCGAGGGTGAGACTCGAACGGGTGTCCCAGTCTTAAATTAAACAAACAGTGACTTTCTTTTCCACACCGGAACCCTCAAAACTGTGTTGGGGCTCCCGGAGTGGTCGTTGGATAACGAATAATTCGTCTCTTAATCTACATTAAAGTGCACCCTCCGGGGTGACGGATTCTCATTAACCCCGTCGTCGAAATAATCGGGGACTTCGAAATTTTTATTAATTACCTGTTTGTGAATGACATGACTGAAGAGTACTACACTCACCTCAGAATTTAAGATCCCAATTATAAACCTACTGTCTGTCATCCGAAGAATTTATAGTCAGTAACAACAATCTTCCTAGTCATTGATTCGAATGTCAAACACCTTTAAATTTAGGACGGTGAAAGGAAGGACTATTCGTTTTACTTTGTGGATTAGTACTAACAAGGGTCAAGGATTGAAATTTGATACGTCGAGCCCTTCTAGATTACCTATGGGGTAATCTGTTAGGACTGTACCTTTATAAATGACTACCGTCAAGGAAACAAACCCTACCTTTCGCATTTCGTCCAATGCGGCACCACTGACGACTTGTCCAAAACCTTCGTTTTAGAGAGGGGGTCCCTTGGTCACGAGTTAATCGTCTCGCACACCGAGACTGGGCTCGAGATCTCAATTCGTTTCCGTCGCCCATTTATAGATGTGACTAAGATTCCTACGAATAAACTGAAATGTACGAGTACGACGTTATACCTTTCTTTCTGTCAAATTTTGTCGTTGTCCTCTTGGATAATTCGTAAAGTCTCTCTAGTTCTCTGAAAATTGACGATATATAACAGGATTTCTTCATCGACAATACGTAACGTTTCCTGTGTTGTCCCTACCCTCATTTCATCGACTCCTATTAGTCGACCGACTGACAGTCCGGTCTTTTCGCCGTGAAATGTTTTGGGGAAGTGACGTCTGCGGAAACTAGACCTGTGCAAGACACCTTGTCCTTGTTAGTGTTATGTGACTCCTTCTTAATCTTTCTATACTCCTTTCTCCTCGTTTCTAATGACTATTTCCTACCAATGTCAGACTCCTACCTGTTAATTATTAAGGACTTTCACGAGTTACCTTTTAAGAATTCCCAAATGTGGTCTCAAAAGTAAACCCACGTCTCTCATGAATGGCCTACCGAAGAGCAACCAAACTTCCATTTTTACATTACTTTTGAAATTTCTTGTAATAGTTTTCCACACTCCAAACAGTCTTTTTATTGGGTTTCTGACTTTTCGATCGTTTTAGACCTAATGTTGGTTCACCCTTCATAGGACCTCTCCTGACCCTTTAACTAAAATGAGTATACGGTTTTCGATTACCTATATGAACGAATGTTCAAACCACCTATGAAAATGAGTTACCTAACTCCGAAAAGAGACAGCATCACTCTTCCGATTCCTCCAATATTTCTAAAATTATGTACTTTAATAGGGGTCCAAACCCGACGGTGCCTCGGAAGTCTCACTGTTACCGAGGCGGAAATTTCGACGACATTTCGAGATCCTTATCTTATAGTGAACGTGACAAGGACCTCTGGGGTTAGGAGTCCTTTCCAACTTTTGCGATTACTGCAATAGTTTTCTGTAGACACGTCTAATTGAGTTCTCTACGTCCTGTTAACCTAAATTCAGGATGGGTATCGAAATTACTCCCGAGCTTGACGAGGGCTTTTCCTACCTGACAGGGGGAAACTGACATAAGTACCTTCCGGAAAGAATACGTGTCTGTAACAATATCTGGGACTTCGGAACCTTAATTGACTAATACATTGAGTCGAGAGTCGAAAAGTTGTCTGTAATTGTCTTGAGGTCCTCTGCTGAGGACTGGGTCGGAGCCTCAGTTCGTTCGGGGATAAACTCGATCCTTGGTTCCAGGAGTATTTTTGGGACCCCAGACCCCCGGGTAGGGAACTCGGGGAGACCCTTCCGGGAATGGTCCAATAAGAAAGAAGAGGGTGTCGACAGTTTCACGGTCCTTAACTAAGCACCCATGTAGTATGAGCTTAATTCTCCACCGTGGGACTGGTCTTGATTCACTGGAGAAAAATACAGAAATGAAAGATACGAGACTGAAACATGAAAAGTCTACCCGGACTATTAGATATACTCGGACGAAGACTCCGAGGAATACTCTGAGGTTTTTAGGACTCAGACGGCAAACTAGGAGTTCTGTTGCGGAAGGACAGGACCCGAGTGAGGATGCGTGGTAGAGTGTTAGTCAGATTGACGACCCAGACACCTCGCGAGGGGAGAAGTAGTCACCTTCCGAAAGGTACCACCTGTAGAGGTGAAGTTCTTTTTATGAAAGAGGTTCAGATGTTTATAGAAGTTGTTGTTAGCGTACACTACGGAGAAGAATTTGACTACTGTAGATTGTTGGAATCCTACCTGACTACATTGATACCTGTATTACACTGAAAAGTAAAACTAAAATTGAACCAAATTACTGATAAAACGGAATGTAGACATTGACATATTACCCCAAAAGATTGACAGATTTTCGCAAATTCAATGTTTACCAACAGGTTCGAGGATACTCACGTTGTCGGAGGAGGTTGATAATGAACCCCGGGGACCTAGTCTCTGGGAGTCATACTCCCAATCCTCTTATATAACGGAATTGTTAAATCCCTGGTACGGGGATTTGTCGTCATTCATCAATACCTTGCTTTTACTGTGGGAAAGGGAACGGTTGTATTAAGAGGATCTTTTCCCCCTTACTCTCTCAGTTAAGGATCCATCTAACTATTCTTCAGGTCCCCAGGGGTTCCTCTCTCCCCAGACCTCAAGAGTTCCTCCTCCTTTCCTGTTTGAAAAAAACAGAGAGATGTAAGGAATCCTAATATATTACTAGTACATAGGACGAACTCCTACAGAGACCTTTTTTGGAAGACCGATTAGGACAATAGAATTCCACATTTAATACCCTCATCAAGATCACTCCAGAAATGTTGGAGGTCTGTAAGAAAACTAATTACCGTTGGGTGAGGTCATCAGAATGGACCTTTTAGGGTACCTGTCTCCTCGGACCATCCGACGTCAGGTGTCCCAGCGATTCTCAGCCTGTGCTGACTCGCTGAAGTGAAAGTGAAAAGTGAAATTACGTAACCTCTTCCTTTACCGTTGGGTGAGGTCATAAGAACGGACCTCTCAGGGTCCCTGTCTCCTCTGACCACCCGACGGCAGATACCCCAGCGTCTCAGACTGTACTGACTTCGCTGAATCGTCATCGTCGTCGTCGTTATTGATTAATCTCTCATATATTGAGGTACCGATTGTGATCTTTCCCCATGAGAAAGACGGGAAAAGACTACGGATACAGTCTTCGAAAGAGATAGAGGAAATATGAAATTATTTTGAAATAATGTGTCTTCGAGACTCGCTAGTTCGGAGCGGAGACCGGGACCTAACTTAAGAAGAGGAGACCTCCGGTTCTTAGGCCCGCAGAAACACTATAAGTCGTTGTTGGAAAGTTGTGAGGTAGATTTTCGTTTAGTACCTCCTAAGTAAAGACCCCTTAATTCACTTTATACTTATCTAAAGTGGAGTTGTGTGATTAGTCCACCCTATTAAAGTCCACCTTACTGAAACGAATTTTTTACACCTCTGATCCAGTCAAAATCAAATCAAGATCAATCAAATCAAATCAAGATCAATCAAATCAAACCTAGATCAATCAAAACCAAATTGAGATCAATCAAATCAAATCGAGACCGAGAACCATCAGTGACGAGACAGTCTAACGACGACAAAGGCAGAAGAGTAATTTTTTTTTTCCTAAACTATATACAAATAAAACTCTTTACTAACGGTGATATTAAATCGATTGTATTTAGTGGAGTGTATCAATGTGTAAAAAAAAGAGTACTACTCTTGAACATTAAAACTACGGGAATCGTTGAAAGAGAAAAATTGACTTATATCGTCTGTACGTAATAATCAAAGTTGACACATTGTAGCACAAACATGTAAATCCGTGTAATACTTGACTAGTGGGGTTCTTCAGATCATTGGTAGACAGTGTGTGTTTCAATAGTGTTATAATAACTTTGAAAGGGATGAGACATGTAATGTCGGGATATCAATAAAGTATTGACTTTCAAATATGGAGAAGTAGAAGATTAAAGTGAGTTGAAGGGTAGACGTTGAAAGTTTATGTGTTATGTCATAACAATTCTGAAACCGGTGGACTACGTTTCTTGACTGAGAAACCTTTTCTGAACTACGACCCCTTCTGACTTCCGTTTTCCTTTCCCCCTGTCGTCTTCTACTCTACCAATCTATCGTAGTGACTGAGTTACCTATACTCGAACTCTTTTGAGACCCTCTACCACCTCCTGTGTATGTGGACTCTAGTAAATCACAAACAGAAAAAGACAGACTTAATAAAGTGAATCGTACTATGGGAGTTCAAAGTAGGTACAACAGTGTTTACCGTCCTAAAAGGAAAAAAATTACCGACTTATTATATACATATATACACATATATATATTTTATAACACTAGCGTACCTGACATCGGGTGGTCCGAGGAGACAGGTACCCTAAAAAGTCCGTTCTTATGACCTCACCCAACGACAACAGAAGAGGTCTCCTAGAAGGGTTGGGTTGTCAGTTTGGACCCAGAGGATATAACGTCCGTCTAAGAAATGATTGACTCAGTGGTCCCTTCGGTATAGAAAGTAAAGAACTGATGATATTTGTTGTGACGTTACTTGAACCCTCACGTCTAAAACTCTATCACTAAAACAAAGGAAACCTTTTTATGGGTCTTCGTCTAAACGACCTAGTATACGATCAAGATAAAAATTAAACGACTCCGTAGAGGTATGAAAAAAAAAATTCTCACTCTCTGAAATAAAAAAACCCGAGGTTTTAGTGACATCTACCACTGACGTTGGTACTTTAATTTTCTACGAACGAGGAACCTTCTTTTCGATACTGGTTGGATCTGTCGTATAATTTTTCGTCTCTGTAATGGACCGGTTGTTTACAGACAGATCAGTTTCGATACCAAAAAGTTCATCAGTACATCCCTACACTCTCGACCTGATATTTCTTTCGACTCGTGGTTTCTTAACTACGAAAACTTGACACCACAACCTCTTCTGTGAACTCTCAGGGAACCGGACGTTCCTCTAGGTTGGTCAGTTAGGATTTCCTTTAGTCAGGACTTATGAGTGACCTTCACAATCCCCTCACACATTACAAAAGTCAAGACAGAATAGTGTCGTTTTTAAGGTTCGTTATCTACCTGGTCACAATGTCGAGTCAAAATAAAGTGTTCGTTTTCTTTTATCAAGGAGTTCCGCACTCCCACCCGGCTGGGTTTTCTGCACTTCTCTTCTCTCCGGGTACCGAGTTAAAAACGAGGACAAAAATATACTAAAAAGGAGGAGGGAGACTCGGACGGGACACATTTAACCCGATAGGTCCTCCCGACAAACAAGATGGACTCCAAGAGTCATGCCAGGAGTCTGGAAGGAAACAAGATAAAAGCACCCGAAAGGGGAAAAACAGAAAACCGGAGGTGATAAGACCTGAGGAAAAAGGATAAGATTGATGGATTGTAAGGGGGGAGTTCTCTACCTTCCGGGTTAATAAACGTTTATCCCCACAGCTCCAGAGAGACCGATGAAGGACGACCTGACCCTACCACTCCAAAGAAACCCAGAGAGGGACAACGATCAGAGTTCGGAGTCTCAGGAATATCGCCACAGGTAGATTCCCAGTCACTATAAAAGGTACCAGTCACCATCAAAATATATAGGAACAACTTGACCGTGACGTACAACATTGAACTGTCCACATAACTCACAGAAGACCAAAGGAGGTACCGAACTGAACACTCATCACTTAGGTCCTCAGTACAGGACCATGGAACTGATGACCACCGTTTCTAAATCGGAGACACCAGAGTTTTAACCTCTGATGACGTATAGACCGAGAAGAAAAAGGTAGGTTCTGTTTCAACGAAGGTAGTCACATGGTCTAAAGGAATCCTAACCAGTCTCCTAGAAGACTGTCAGGGAGAACCCCAAAGAATAGACCTCCGGAAGACCTTAGACTCTTACACAGTGTACTCGAAAGACGATTCGAACAAAAACGACAGGGTCAAAGGTCGTGGGACCCGAAGAACAGTGCAGGGGACGTGACGCAAAAGAAACGTAAGTCGAAGGTGGTGCCCTCGAAAACGGCTCAACCCGAAGACGACATGAACCAAAGACGGAGTACCCCCGACTCGACTCCAACAAAGTCGGTCCAATACAGGCTCTTTACCGTGGTGTCTACAGTCCCCTCACACGTTAAAGGAGCCAAGACAGAACAGTGTCGTTTTTAAACTTCGCTACCTGTGCCTGGTCACAATGTCGAGTCACAATGTCGAGTCAAAATAAACCATTCGTTTCCTTTTATGTAGGAGATCCACACTCCCGTCCGGTTGGGTTTTCTGTGCTTCTCTTCTCTCTGGGGAGGTATGACAAAAAATTAAATGTAAGGACGGTTGTCCCGTGCTCCCAAGAGAAAAGGGGTATAGGGGGGTCGTGAACAGTAGAGAACAGTAGAACTACTATCGGTAAGATTGTCCAGACTCTACTATAGAGAAACACCAAACTAAACGTAAAGAGACTACTAATCACTACAACTCGTAGAAAAGTACACGGACAACCGGTACACATACAGAAGAATTTAGAAGAGTAAAAATTATTTCCGTCTTTAGACACGAGACGAAACATAGTCTAGAAAGTAAAAAGTTTTTTCATTAAAAATAACCTCATACTAACGAAAGATCCACCGAGTCACCATTTCTTAGACTGACGTTAGGGTGAGGTCATAAGAACGGACCCTTTAGTGTACCTGTCTCCTCGGACCACCCGATACCAGGTACCCCAGTACTTCTTAGTCTGTCCTGAACCGTCGATTTATGTGTGTGTGTGTATCAACGCAATGTTTCGACACAATCAAAGATGACACGTCGTTTTTACTTAGTCGATGTATGTATATGTATATAAGGACGTGAAAACTTGAAGGAAGGGTAAGTGTGGAGTCACGTGACTCATCTCAAGGGGACACGATTTGTCATCCAAGAGTGAACAATAGACAAAATATGTATCACGGTTATCACACATACACAGTTAGGGTTAGAGGGTTAAGGAGGGTGGTGGGGGGAACTACAGGTATATATAAAGACACAGAGATAGTTAAAAATTTACAACCGAGTCAAAAGTACTTTACATGGAGAACCGAGTTTTCTTTGGACACATACCGACTGACCTTACTCTCTCGGCATACCCAGTAACTATGACTAATCTTTCTCTTACCTAAGACCCGACGGTACGAATTGGTGGTCCGGGGAATGTTTTCTGTGAAGTAGAAGACTTGGGGTCGAAGGTAAACATATTCTTCCCTAGTCGTCTGCACACCAAGGGTCTCTACCCCCACCCCCCACCCGTCTCCCCCTTAACCTACTCTCACTAGTTTTTTGTGTGTGAAGGTCGATATTCTATTTATTCCTGGTCCCGACATTTCATGTTGTACTACCGACAGTCAAGTCAAGTCAAGTCAAGTCAAGTCAGTGAGTCAGCACAGGCTGAGAAACGTTGGGGACTTAGTGTCGTACGGTCCGGAGGGACAAGTAGTGGTTGAGGACCTCAAGTGAGTTTGAGTACAGGTAACTCAGCCACTATGGTAGGTCTGTAGAGTAGGAGACAGTAGGGGAAGAGGAGGAGGACCGGGGTTAGGGAGGGTCGTAGTCCCAGAAACGGTTACTCAGTTGAGCAGCGTACTCCGCCGGTTTCATGACCTCAAAGTCGAAATCGTAGTCAGAAAGATCACTTGTGGGTCCTGACTAGAGGAAATCCTCCCTGACCAACCAAGAGAAACGTCAGGTTCCCTGAGGGTTCTCAGAAGAGGTTGTGGTGTCAAGTTTTCGTAGTTAAGAAGTCACGAATCGAAAGAAGTGTCAGGTTGAGAGTGTAGGTATGTACTGGTGACCTTTTTGGTATCGGAACTGATCTACCTGGAAACAACCGTTTCATTATAGAGACGAAAAATTATACGATAGATCAAACCAGTATTGAAAGGAAGGTTCACTGACATCAATATTTATAAACGTTCAACAATTGTCTAGAATTCTCAAGAGTAGTGTTCCCTTTTTTTTTGTGTGGTTAAAACTGAGATACACTTTACTACTTACAATCGATTTGAATAACATCATTAGTAAAGTACTACATATATTCAGTCTAGTAATACAACACACGGAATTTTGTCACTTCACTTTCACTTTCGATTTCACAATCAGTGAGTCAGCACAGGTTGAGAAACACTGGGGTACCTGACATCGGACGGTCCGAGGAGACAGGTACCCTGAGAGGTCCGTTCTTATGACATCAGTCAACGGTAAGGGAAAAGGTCCCCTGGAAGGACTGGACCCCTAGTTTGGGTACAAAGGGTATAACGTCCGTCTAAGAAATGATAGACTCGGTGGTCCCTTCGGGGACTATATCACGAGCTACGGTTTATATAGAGTTGTGCTGTCTTTTTTTTCTCCTAGTTTACTGTTCTAGAGGTTTTGTAGGAGCAGACTTTGAGGACTTTTTGGTGAAAAAGACGAAACATGGTTACTGTACGACAGGTCACACAAAGAACTCTTTAGAACATAAATTATGCGTTTTGAGTCCTCAATGAGTAAAAGAGTAAATAAACAGAATACGGGTGACAGAAATTACATCCACAAGAGTCTCGTCACCATAGGAGACTTGGACGACATCGAGTAATGTGAAAGGAAACCTATAAAATCCGAAAAGTTGCTAATTAAAGAAACACGTATCATGTCCCTTGTTTCAGGTAGATTTGTATAAATATTTCTCTTAAACGTAGTACTAATAAAAGAGAGAGAAGTAAAGGAAACATAAAACACACCGTAATAAAAGACCTGGTATCATCCATCGTCTTTTACTTCGATTGTAATCGTCTATAAATCACTTAAGATCGAAAAGTCCGTTAATGAGACCAACGAAGACAAGATCAAAGATGAAGTGAAAAAAAATTCTTTATTTCAATAGTAAGAAAAAAATTCTTTTATAAATAAATAAACCGACACGACCCAGAATTAACACCGTACAATCTAGAGAATCAACATCGTACACCCTAGATCAAGGGACCGGTCCCTAGTTTGGACCCGAGGGACGTAACCCTCACACCTCAGATTTCGGTGACCGAGTGGTCCCTTCGGGGAGTTGAAGTGAAAGTTGTCACATGTTTAAGTTTTGTAAGATCGGGATCGACATTATTAATGTCAAACCGTCCAATCCGACTTCTTAGACTGAAAATAATTCTGACTAAAGAATTTAAGGATCTGAATAAAAACATGGTAACCCGAACAGTATGTAATACGGTAAATTTTTTTCTGTGTGAGTCCACATTCTTTTTATAATTCTTTGTCTGTCGAACTACATTTTAGGATAAGTCGAAAAGATTGGAAAACAGTTCCAGAGAGACGGAATGTATAAACAACACTTTTCCATAGGAACCGTTGGTCTAGTAACAGATCAATATATTTTGTCTGGGGTCTGGTAGGAAGATATCTTAGTCGACGGACTGGGACCTAAACGAAAAGGAAGGGTTGCTATTATTCGTGGGTCTACCGCTTAGGACTGTCGTTTTCATGGGCCCGGTGTCGTAAACTTATTCTTCACCCTGTACGAAATCCGGTGCACGGGTACACGGACCATCGGAGGGGAAGAGTCGGGGGAGAAGAATAGAAAGTAGTCTCGGAGAAGAACGTTTGGACGGGTTGTTTCCTTCGGACCGTAAAGTAATATCGGGGTCCCTTTTATTTCCTTTTGATTTTCCAAGTGTCTCGTAAATTTTTTTAAGTTTTATCCCGAACTGACCAGGGGTTCACGTTTAACCTTATAACCTTCCTTATTTTTTTCCAAAAAATTAATGTTTTTAAGTTTTACTTTTATCTCAGGATGGACTTTCGTTTTACACATAAGAATGTTTACAAGTAACGGCCCCCTTTTTTCTTGTTGTCACTCTTTTTCCTTACTACTCGGGGGGTTCTATTCGTACAAGCCCACGTGAACTCTTTATTATTGTCCTTCTGAGGAAAGATTAAAATAAAATTTTAACCACCAAATAGGTTAGTTTCCCTAAAGGGGACGAAGATACCACCAAGTTTGAACCAACCCTTTTTACAAGTCTTTCATATAACGGAAATTTTAAGGAACGACGAAAACAAATCAATTCATCGCAGACTGAGAAGAGGTGGGGTAACTGACATCGTGCGGTCCGGGGAGACAGAAGGTGATAGAGGACCTCAAACGGGTTTGAGTACAGATAGTTCAGTCACTACGACAGGTTGGTAGAGTAGGAGACAGTGGGGGAAGAGGAGGGCGGGAGTTGGAGAGAGTCGTAGTCCCAGAAGAGGTCGCTCAACCGAAAAACGTGGTCGGCCGGTTTCATAAGGAACCTCTGGGATGTTCAGGGAAGGGAAAAAGAGACCTTCCCTTACAGGGTCAAACTCCAGTACTTTCTTCGTCCCAGAAGGACTGATCTCCGTCGAAACTACGATGAATTAAAAGTTATCCAGTCTCGATGTACGATTAAAAACACTTACTCTTTTCACCCTCTCCCTCTAACACTCTTTTTGTTTTGGGAAGGAAAGAACCGAACGGATAGAACCATCTGTAAAAACCAGAGACGCAGAAAAATCCTGGACGGATTGACACCTTTTTAAAGGATCTTAACCGACAAGTGTGAATATCCTCTTTGGAGACGTGACTGTGGGGGGCTTTGACCTCTAAAAAAAGTGGAAAAGAACCGACAGACTGGTAATTCACTGTAAATATCAAGTCTGTTGCATAACACAAAGGTTCACCTTATTCCCGTTCGTCGAACCCTTTAGAGTGAGGCTTGTTCTGAGGGGTCCGGGTACCCCTTGTGACAAAGAAGTACTTTACGTCTTATTTCTTAATCGGGTCCAATACGTTTCCTCAAAGAGTCTGGCAGAGTAGACCACCTTAAGTGCAGACCAAAGTATTGACAACACCAGAAAAAATGTCTGACCCTGGACCACCTAGTCTCAACTGCTTTTCTTTCGTTTTCTCTCTCTCGGATTATAAGGGACCCAATGCACCTTTTGGTTATTTTGGGATCTTGTCCCGAACATGGCGAGTGTTTCCGTGTCCCGCAGGAGAGCTCCTCCAGAACTTTCGGACCCGTCCTTTCACTCGAGCCGTCCGGAGGTGCGACGTTTCTTGATCGGTCTCTCCCCTTCTTCCTGTGCCCCCTGGGTTCAGAGATCACCTTGCCCACGAATTAAGTACAAACGTTCTCGAGTATATAACAATATGTTCCTTCGAAATCCATTTTTTACTTAAATCCGTTTCTTGTTTTTTGGTCTACATATTGTTGGCAATGGTTCCCTTATTGTTCTTTATTGTTAACAGTGTTCCGGTCTTCTGTTAGGTATTGAACTCATTCTCCCAGCACTGATTTGTCAAAATGGAATCCCATTTTCCAATGACGTCCTTTAGGTACGTACGCAAGACAGGGTACTGGAGTCAGGACCCTTGTCGTACGGCGAGGTGAACAAGAACAGATGGTCCTTTACTATTCCTTGTCTCCCAAGTGCTCTTTGTCTGTTGTATGTCCTTAGGATACGATCATTTCATTACGAGTTTTAAGAGGTTCGGTCCGAAGTCGTTATGCACTTGGCACTTGAGGGACTACAAGTTCGACCAAAATCTTTTCCGTCTCCTTGGTCTCTAGTTTAACGGTTGTGGGAGACCTAGTAGCTTTTTCGTTCTCTCAAGGTCTTTTTGTAGATAAAAACGAAATAACTGATACGGTTTCGGAAACTGACACACCTAGTGTTCTTTGACACCTTTTAAGACTTTCTCTACCCTTATGGTCTAGTGGATTGGACGGAGAACTCTTTAGACATACGTCCAGTCTTTCGTTGTCAATCTTGACCTGTACCTTGTTGTCT
This sequence comes from Capra ibex, assembly GCA_006410555.1. NCBI lineage: Eukaryota > Metazoa > Chordata > Mammalia > Artiodactyla > Bovidae > Capra > Capra ibex. Next base: position 34,137,578 of record SJYO01013871.1, read on the forward strand.
GACCAAGGTTTATCCTTTTCCTCATACAGTTCCGACATATAACAGTGGGACGAATAAATTGAATATACGTCTCATGTAGTACTCTTTGTGACCTGACCTTCTTTGTGTTCGACCTTAGTTCTAACGGACCTCTTTATAGTTATTGGAGTCTATACGTCTACTGTGGTGGGAATACCGTCTTTCACTTCTCCTCGATTTCTCGGAGAACTACTTTCACTTTCACCTCTCACTTTTTCAACCGAATTTCGAGTTGTAAGTCTTTTGCTGCTAGTACCGTAGACCAGGGTAGTGAAGTACCGTTTATCTACCCCTTTGTCACCTTTGTCACAGTCTGAAATAAAAAACCCGAGGTTTTAGTGACGTCTACCACTGACGTAGGTACTTTAATTTTCCGCAAATGAGGAACCTTCTTTTCAATACTGGTTGGATCTATCATACAACTTTTCGTCTCTGTAATGAAACGACTGATTCCAGGCAGATCAGTTCCGATACCAAAAAGGACACCAGTACATACCTACACTCTCAACCTGACACTTCTTCCGACTCGCGGCTTCTTAACTACGAAAACTTGATACCACAACCTCTTCTGAGAACCCTCAGGGAACCTGACGTTCCTCTAGGTTGGTCAGGTAAGACTTCCTCTAGTCGGGACCCTAAAGAACCCTTCCTTACTACGAGTTCGACTGTGAGGTCATGAAACCGGTGGAGTACGCTTCTCAACTGAGTAACCTTTTCTGATACTACGACCCTCCCTAACCCCCGTCCTCCTCTTCCCCTGCTGGCTCCTACTCTACCGACCTACCGTAGTGCCTGAACTACCTACACTCAGACGTACTTGAGGTCCTCTACCACTACCTGTCCCTCCGGACCGCACGACGCTAAGTACCCCAACGTTTCTCAGCCTGTGCTGACTCACTGACTTGACTTGACTTTACCTTCACTTTGCAAGGGACTGTGTATTGGAAGATCAAAGACTTTTGGGTTTCACGAAAGTTGTACTCCGTCGACCTGTATTAACTTATTAACGGATGTCCATAGACTCCTCAGTGTGTGTGACCCTTTCGTTCTCTCGGAGACTAACGTCGTCACAACAAAAGTAAATTTGGGTCTGTGCTGATTAACCCAAAGGAGGAACAATTACTCGGGGGGAATTCTATGATCCCGAAAGCAACACCGAGTCTGCCATTTCTTAGACGGACGTTACCCCACTGAGCCTAAACTTAGGACCCAACCTCTTCTAGGGGACCTCTTCCCGGACCGTTGGGTGAGGTCATAAGAACGGACCTCTTAAGGTACCTGTCTCCTCGGACCACTCAATAGCGGGTGCCTCAGCGTCTCAACCTGTGCTGATTGTTGTTTCCAGGCAGATCAGTTCCGATACCAAAAAGGACACCAGTACATACCTACACTCTCAACCTGACACTTCTTTCGACTCACGACTTCTTAACTACGAAAACTTGACACCACAACCTCTTCTGAGAACTCTCAGGGAACCTGACGTTCCTCTAGGTTGGTCAGGTAAGATTTCCTCTAGTTAGGATCCACACGAAACCTTCCTGACTACGATTTCGACTTTGAGATTATGAAACCGGTGGAGTACCCTCCTCAACTGAGTAACCTTTTCTGACACTACGACCCTCCCTAACCCCCGTCCTCCTCTTCCCCTGTTGTCTCCTACTCTACCAACCTACCGTAGTAGCTGAGTAGTACCTGTACTCAAACCCACTTGAGGTCCTCAACCACTACCTCTCTCCCTCCGGACCGTACGACGTTAAGTACCCCAGTGTTTCTCAGCCTGTACTGACTGTCTGACTTGACTTGACTTGTGAAAGTGAAGTAAAGTGATTCAATGATTACGTTCGCCAAGATGACATAAAGATAGACTTAACTGGTTTAAGTGAGAATGTCAGAAAGAAGTCCCTTTAGTCGCGGATCATCCCCAGGGTCTGGAGACCCTAGATTATGGATTACTAGACTCCACTTCAACTGTATTATTATTATCTATATTCCATGTGTCATTTATATTACACGAGGTTAGCAGGGGTTTAGTATGAGGACGGGGTAGACACCTTTTTAATAGAAGGTGTTTTGACCAGGGACTACGGTTTTTCTCATTCCTCGTGACGGAATCTCTTGTCGTTTGACAAAGACACTTTATCTTACGTACATAATGGGTCTACCACCGAGCCGACCATTTCTTAAAAAGACGTTATACCCTCTGGACCCAAGGTAGGGACCCAACCCTTCTAGGGGACCTCTTCCCTTTCCGATAAGTGAGGTCATAAGACCGGACCTCTTAAGGTACCCTTAAGAGGTACATAGACATAGTAGATGACATAGCAGGTACCCTAGCGTCTCAGCCTGTACTGGCTCACTGAGAGTGATGGGTCTTCTATTCCACAGGTTTCGTTTTTACCAACCGACACCTGTACCCTGGACGGTAGGTCACTCCCGAGGACATCCGAACTAGGGAGTTATTAGTTAGTCAGGATTTTTCTTNTAGTTAGTCAGGAATTTTTTTTTTTTTTTTTTTTTTCTTAGTTAGCTAGGTTATTCCCTTCCCACAAACGAAAATTTTGTACAATAAAACGGAATGTGGGTTTCTTGGACTCGGGTTCATTTGTGTGTCGTCTTCTTGTTCGAGTAAGTACAAGTTTCAATCCTAAGACAATTGTAGGTTCCTTTGGACTTTTTTTATAAAAGAAAGAAAGGATTGATATAAGTCTCTATTATCAATCTATTATCGAGGGAACCGAGTTCTGTGACTGAAGCCATTTGTGTACAACATAAGAAGACAAAGTGAAAACTTAAGAAGAAAGACAGAGTAACTCCCAAAGACACTTTATCACGTGAACTTTAGCGACGACAGTTCAGGTCAAAACGGACGAAAATGAGTCCGTCGTCAACCCTCCTTTTTCACGTTAAATTTACTGACTCTAGTAATAAATTTGACTTTCTATACCTCTGACTTCTAGGACGAGACCTAACGTGGACCAGAGGCAACCGAAATACTATCTACCAAGGATAAAGGAGCTACCTAACACTAAACACTCAGTCTCCTAAAGGACATTCCTACATCTTCAGCAAAGTCCAGGGGCAGTAACCGGGATACGAGGATTTTTTTTCTACCGGTTCGATCTTTCCCGCCACCAAAACCGTCGCTCGTTCAAGGAGTTTTACTGGTGCTCCGCCGCCACGACGCGGCACTCACGATCGGCCGACTTCGGGTACCTGAAGTCCTGGCGCTCCGAAACACCTGTCTTGGGACTAGGGACTGCATACACTTGGTTTCGCTAGCTCAATTGGTTTCGTCTCCACCACGAATATCCTCTCTAAAAGACAATTCGAAAACAATTCCGACACTAAATAATACATTCAGATATCCGACCCCACCCAAAAAAAAAATTAACCTTTCCTTTATATTTCCGTTTTAAGTCTCAAACAGTTCTAATATTTATTGTAAAATGTAAAATTTAAATAAAAAGTCTCACTAATTCATTCATTAATTAAACATTGTAACACAATCAATGTTCACATCCCGTTTCACTAAGTCTATATATAAATACATATAAATAATGTACATATATAAAAAATAACAACAAGTCAACGATTGAACACAGACTGAGAAACCCTAGGATACCTGACGTCGTACGGTCCGAGGGGACAGGAAGTGACAGAGGACCTCAACGAGTCTAAGTACAGGAAACTCAGTCACTACGATAGATTGGTAGAGTAGGGAACGACGGGGAAAGAGGAAAACGGAAGTCAGAAAGGGTCGTAAATACACATGTATAGTTCGTTTTCTGGGACTATATATATATATATATGTGTGTGTGTGTGTATATATATATAAGAAAAAGTCTAAGAAAAAGGAATATCTAATGATGTTCTATGACTCATATCAAGGGATACAATATGTCCTCCAGGAAGAACAAACGGTTAAAAATATATCGTCACTTCACTTTAAGCGAGTCAGTTTAGACTGAGAAACGTTGGGGTACCTGATATATCAGGTACCTTAAGAGGTCCGGTCTTATGACCTCACCCATCGGAAAGGGAAGAGGTCCTATATATCGTCACACACATAAAATTAAGATTTGAGGATTAAATACAGAGGGATGGGGGATGTAAAATGTAATTAAGTACAAAAGACAACCCACTAATTGTAAAAGGACTCTGACCTCTTCATTGGTCGACCACACTCACCGTAGCACCCAAGACTTCCTCCTCGCTATCCCACCACTTCGTCCATGAGCAGGTGTACAAGAGTCGACGTTGTAGTCTTGACCTCTGGGGTTTCCAGGGAAGTCCAAGATGGTCAGACACTACTCGATTAAAAGTCGTCAAAGTTTCATATTCTCGAGAGTTTTCGGTAAATTAAACTAAGGTCAAATGACATTTCCGTACACTTACAAACATTATACCATCGATACACTTATGATGAGAACAAGTCATAGTCTTCACTACTAGGAAGGATCTTAAGGTTCTATCTCCTTTTGAAACTTCAAAATCACCTCGTCAATTACCTTAACAGGTATTACCATAATAGACTCACGAAATAGAAACGAGATTTACAAAACTTTTGACGGCCGGAAGATAAACGATGTAAATTTTAATGTAATTCTTCAGTCTGTCTCTTTCTGTCTCTGACACACAAAAGTGGGTGTACACCTTAGATTTTTTCGGCTCGAGCTTCCTCTCAACCTTACTAACAACGGTCCCCGATCCACACACTCCCTTTGTCCCTCTAGGACCAGCTTCGTATGTATTAAGGTCGACATTCTACTTACTCAAGACCCTACACGTCGTACACTGATATTAACACACGCACGAGTCAGTGAGTCAGCATGGGCTGAGAAGTGTTGGGGTACCTGACATCGGGTGGTCCGAGGAGACAGGTACCCTAAGAGGTCCGTTCCTATGACCTCGGCCAATGGCACAGAAGGAGGTCCCCTTTGAGGACTGGGTCCCTAGTTTGAACCTAAAGAACGTAGAGGACGTAACCGTCCACCTAAGAAATGGTGATCACGGTGGACCCTTGGGGTCACTGATGTTAATGCTACAACATAATATAAGAACTTTCAACAATTCTCTCATCTAGAATAGAATATGTATGTACACTCTCACACCTCGACACTTGATTAGAATAACACCAGTAAAGTGTTATACATGTACATAGTCTTAGTAGTGTAACATGTTGAATTCGAGTATGTATAATATACAGTTATCATAGAGTTATTTCCACTTTTTGGGTTTAGTGTAATAATATAAACTTAGTATATAGACTGTAATTTCTTAATGTATGTAATATATGTAAAAAACAGATCCCTGTTCTATATAAAATGTATAGATAAAGGACATTTACTTGAATAATTAAAAGAAAACTTATTGAACAAATGAATAACTCCCTTGGTCATTACCCGAGACGGAAGTTTAACAACGACCAGTCAACGATTCAGTACAGACTGAGAAACACTGGGGTCCCTGAAGTTCTACGGTCCGAAGGGACAGGAAGTGATTGAGGACCTCAAACGAGTTTGAGTACAGGCAATTCAGCCACTACGGTAGGTTGGTAGAGTAGGGGACAACGGGGGAAAAGGAGGTCGGAAGTTAGAAAGGGTCGTAGTCCCAGAAAAGGTAATTCAGTCGAGAAGTGTGATCCACCGGTTTCATAACCTCGAAGTCGAAGTCATAGTCAGGAAGGCTACTTGTAACCCTATAACGAAAGTTCCCTTAATGTAAAAAGACCTGCCTGCCGTTTGACCCGTTCGTTAAGTTTCTTACACACCATTCGCTCGATTCACCTCTTTATGTTCTAAAAGACTCTCTTGTTTTGAAATTCTAACTTTTAATGATAGATATTTTTTGACTTACAATCTAATCTAATAAGTCCCTACAAACATCCTTTCTTTAGGAAATTGTCTCCTTTGTCATTTTTCGTAACACACAGACACAATTCACCAAGAAAAGAAATACCTTCGGACCCTTGCATATTTTACAAAACTGGTAAAACTAGTATCTACGGTATCTTTTCGATTAAGATTTATGATTGATTATGATTTATGATTCCTTTATAAAAAGTGAATCAAAAGTTCAGTGTATCAACTTAGACTCCCTTTTTTTTTTGCAATTTATAGTCAGTCGAAAGATAAGAAACAGTTTGAAGAAAAAAGGAGAAGAATAAGCATAGGGAGGAAATCCTCTTAATACTTGAGGATTAATCTTGACGTATCAATGGGACCTAAACTTTAATCTTCTGTTGTCAAATATAAACGTTAGATTTAGTAAAGTCCAATTACCGTTGAAAACGAATACGTTCTTTATGTGACTTTAGAGAGTAAATATGAGACTTGTTTTGTTCCTTCTTTTATAAGTCTCTTGATCACTAAGTATCCTCTTCCTTTACTGTTGGGTCAGGTGATAAAAACGGACCTCTTAGGGTACCTGGCTCCTCGGACCACCCGATATCAAGTACCCCAACGTTTCTCAGACTGTACTGACTTACTGATTTGTGTCACTAAGTATCGATAAAAACAACCCCACTTCTTGGTAGAGAGCTCTTCCTTTTGCCAAGTTACTTGTTTCCGGTACCACGTGACCTACTATGTCCGATGTGAGCATTGACTTACCTCCTCCTTTTTTCGTAAAAAATGTTCCTGCCAAAACTACGTTAACTTTATAATGTAAATATTATACGGTGAGGAACTACCACTCATTACACTAAGACTCCTACTGGGAAACTCTATGTATATAAGACTGTTGATTGAGGAGAAAAGTGGAGGGGGTTTATCTTACAAACTTCAAACGAGAGCAAGAAAGAATTATGATTATCAAAACCATAGTAAAGGCATCGAGCACACCCGAATCGGTGAGTCAGCACAGGCTGAGAAACACCTGGGTACCTGACATCGGGCGGTCCGAGGAGACGGGTACCTTAAAAGGTCCGTTCTTATGACCTCACCCAACAGTTAAAGAAGAGGTCCCCTTAGAAGGACTGGGTCCCTAACTTGGACGCAGAGGACGTAACTGTCCGTCTAAAAGATAGTAATCGCGGTGGACCTTTCGGAACCGGAGGAAGATTCACAGTGTGGGTCAAGAATGTTGGTCTTACTTAACACTAGCAGAAGAGGGTCCCTGTTAAAAGTCCCACTAGGAGAACTTAGTCTTTTTACAATCCCTACCCGGTACCGAAATTTCTAGTAGATAGATTAGGTCATAAAATGTCTACTTTTTAATTTAGAACTCCTCAAATCAATGCATAGACTATCCGACACCTTGAGGTTGATCTTGAGTCTCGCCTCTTTGGTCTTATCTGAAACATATTTCTTAGATGACACTATCGACACCTGGGTACTGATTAATGACAGGCATATTATTAGAATACAGTAGTCTTTTAGGAAAAAAAAAGGAAAATCGGTCTCACACACCGAATGTCCCCCGAAGAGTCCACCGTGACCGTCATTTCTTGGTCAGACGGATACGTCCTCCGTATATTCTGAGTTCAAGCTAGGGACCCAACCCTTCTGAGGGACGTCCTCCCGTACCGTTGGGTGAGGTCATAAGAACGGACCTTTTAGGGTGTCTGTCTCCCAGTGTTTCTCAGTCTGTCCCGACTTCGTTGAATCGTCCGCGCGTGTGTGTACCGAATGTCCTAGAGTCAAGGGACTGGTCTCAGACTTGTCGAAAGTGTCGGTGCCGTCACTTTCGTAGCTTGGGATTGGTAACCTGGTGGTCCCTTGAGGACCTTTTAGGAACAAAAGTCTGTTTCTCCAATTCTACTCTTTTCATTCCCTATCATTAGGTTTGGGTGCAATCGACCGACAAGTGAATAAGTAAATTTTTATAGCCCTCGACTAGACACGGTCCACGACACGACTCCTGAGCTTTCACACGTTTGTCTCCACCTGAGAAGTCAGTGACTACCGAGCCGACGTCTCTGTCTATGGTAAATCTGTTGACGTGTTTTTCTACACTCTAATGGGACCGCTCGACACTTCCTGTCCCACCCAGTAAACACGACGTAGACTGCACTTGCAGCGTCTCAGAGAAGGGTACCCCTACCAGGAGCGTCTCCGAACCGACCGAACCACGACCGAAGGTCCTCCCGTCGACCCCCACTCCGACCTACCGAACCACCCTCCTGTTTCCCTGTTGTAGGACGGGAAACTGGTTAAAGAGATCCCGGAGGACGAGAACGAAGGAGACCACTAAAAGAACAGTATCAACCTAGTTGTCCAGACAGTTGTATAAAAAAAACTCTTTTTTTTTTTTTTCATCTGTTAACACTTTGACACGAACTCTCTCACTGTTGAACGAAAGAGAAGGTCGGGTGTGAAGACTTAGAACCATTTTGAGGTACCTTTGACGCTGTAACTGTCACTGAAGGGGAATGATACTTGGTATTAGGATTTTACCATTCAACCGAACGAATATGTACCCACTTACAGGTAGACAGGTAGGTAGGTAGGAAGGTAGGTGGGTAGGTAGAAAGGTAGGAAAATGAGTAAAAGAATCCCCAAAAAGGGAGAAGGACTGTGTTAGCGGAGGATTCCTTCAAAAACAGCAACCAATACAATTGAGACAGTTTAAAATAAACGAAGACTCTGTTTAGTTTCACTTGTACCTCTTACTCTACTGAAACCTGTTTTACACCTTAGGCCTTACTCACAACAGTAAAAATGAAAGCGACAACAGTAATATTTCAGACACGTTGTTTGAAAAAAAGAAAACCGCTACAGAAAGATCTATGTAAAGGAACGTTTATACACGTATATGAATAATAAAACACTTTTGTTTAGTACGCGAAATTTGTAAAGACACCAGGAAAAGAGAGAATCGTTACATAGTGCTTGTAAAATTCATAGTCAATTATTTCGAGAAGTTTCATAAAAGTCACTGATGTACCGTAGGGTAAGTAACATTCCTCCTCGATGTTAAATAAATTAAAGAAAAATAACCCCTGGCAAACCTTAAAGAAGTAGGAGTACTTGCAACGACGTTACTTGTAAGAAAATTTTTTTTTTTTAGTTAAATAAACAGAGGGGTCCAGAATCAACACCGTGAGCCCTAGAAGTCAGAAGTAACGTCGTACAAGAAAGAAAATAAACTCCGTAAGCTTGAGAATTAACGTCGTACATCCCAGATCAAGGGAGTCGTTCCTAACTCCGGTCCCGGGGACGTAAACCTCGACCCTCGGACTCGGAGACCTGGTGGTCCCGACTTTACTTGTAAGAACGTACAATTTGAAACACGACAAAAGATATTTAAAGAAAGACTACACACACGCGAGTCAACGAAGTCAGCACAGACTGAGAAACACTGGGGTACCTGACATCGGACGGTCCGAGGAGACACCTACCCTAAGAGGTCCGTTCTTATGACCTCACCCAACGGTAAAGGAAGAGGTCTCCTAGAAGGGGGCGGGTCCCTACCTTGGTCAAAGAGAATACAGAGGACGTAACCGTCCACCCGAGAAATGGTGATCACGGTGGACCCTTCGGGAAGGAAGACTATCTAAAGACATAATTTTAGACTATCTTAACGATCTAATTGTCGAAAATTATGTACGACGGTTTAAGAGTAAAAAGTACTCAAAGATAGTTAAATATAAGGGAAGTTACTTTGTACTCTATAAACAAAGAAGTGACTAAAGGACGGTATCATTGTCATAAGTTACCGTCATTCATAAAAATTGGTAACTTTTGAAAAGGTTCATAATAATAATAGTACAATGAAAAAACCGACGGGACGCTCCGGACGTCCTGGAATCAAAGGACTGGTCCCTAGCTTAGGCACAAGGGAATGTCGTCTTCGAGTCTCAGAATCGGTGACCTGGTGGTCCTTTCAGAGAGTATGGGAACAAAGATAGATTTTATACCCAGTGTCTTCCCTTCTTTATACCAATAGTTTTGCTTCTAAAAATAGAAGTTTAATAATTTTCAAAAGACTTATCAAGTTTCCTCTTTATTTCTAGTGTATTACTGTATTACTTTCGGACGAACTGTAAAGAGAATTTTAAAATTACTCTCCATTAAACTATTGATTAACGACCAATTATGAACAGAACCCTGACACTTAATCTTCATTAAAGTGACCATTTTACTATGGATCTCCCTTATTTTGTTTCGGTAGATAATCCGAAAGTATTCTGTATAAAGTCCTCAGAGGTAAATAGATGAATGGATAGAATTCACGTCATTCTTCCACAACCTATTATTTCTTAAACAGACCAGAAACGACCTCTAAGGGCCCCACCCTTATAAATAAATAATAAAATGAAAACCGACGTGATCCAGAAGGAACGACGTGTGTCCGATGAGCGATCAACGTCTCACACCCGAAGACTAACGATGGAGAAGAGAACAAAGTCTCGTACCCAAGACCCGTGTACCCGAAGACATCGACACTGCGTACCCGATCCAACGGGCCGTCGTACACCTTAGAAGGGTCTGGTCCCTAATTTGGACACAGGGGACGTAACCGTCGACCTAAAAAAAAAAAAAAAAAAATTCAAAATTAAAACATAACCCCATATCAGGTAATTATTACAACACTATCAAACCTCACTTGTCATTTCCCTGAGTCGGTATGTATATGTACATAGGTAAGAGAGGGTTTAGGGGGAGGGTGGGTCCCCGTCCGTCTAAGAATTAGTGCCCTGGAAGATCCCTTCAGGACTCCACCTCTAAAAATTCGGGTACCTTAAAGGGGTCCCTCTCTTTACTGAGAATAAGTTCCTCCTAGGGAGTCTGGTGTGGGTGTAAATACGATTATTCTACTCAGTTCACCCGGGAAAATTATCGAAATCCCAACCCCGACCGACAAGACCTTTCTGGTTGGTACACCACTCTCCCCACGTCGAAACTCGGTTCACTATCGTCGGACTGGAGACCGCCTCCCCTCTTATCGACCTCTAACTTAAGTCAGTGAACTAGTTACTGAGTTCACCAGTATGGATGAATTACTTTGGGATTATTCTTGGTCAGTTAGGATTTCTTTAGTTGGGACTTATAAGTGACCTTCCTGACTCAGACTTCGACTTCGAGGTTATGAAACCGGTGGACTGTGTTTCTCGGTTGAGTAACCTTTTCTGGAACTACGACCTTTTCTAACTTCCGTCCTTCTTTTCCCCACTGTCCTATTTTACCAACCTACCGTAGTGACTGAGTTACCTGTACTCAAACTCGTTCGAGGCCCTCTGCCGCTTCCTGTCCCTTCGGACCACACGACGCCAGGTACCACAGCGTTTCTTAGTCTGTGCTGACTCACCGACTTGTTGCCATTCTTAAGATCTGTTGCTCAAACCAGTCAAAGGGTCAACCACTTGTATGACGTCACGGCTCTCCCAGTACACGGGATTGAGGTGGCCCTCTCCTACACCTTCAAAATATAAACACTTGACGGATCTGGAATGAGATTTCTAAAGAAAAAAACAGACTAGAACTCAAGTAGGAAATATTATTTTGTGTCAGTATTTATGTCGTGAAAGGAATCAGAATACTCAGAAAAAATAATTTAACAGTTTGATCTTCCCTCCTCATCCTTTAAGACTTAAAAATCGGTCAACCTGTCTTCAGATTCTTACGGTCTAGAACATAAAGTTCACTTCCCCAAGGACACCTCCAAACGGGAGACATGGGGTGGTCTGAGGAGACAAGTACCCTAAAGAGTCCGTTCTTATGACCTCACTCAACAGTAAAGAAAGAGGTTCCCTAGAAGGTCTGGGTCCCTAGTTTGTTGGGCGTAGAGGACGTAACCGTTCACCCAAGAAATGATGAGACTCGGTGTCTCCTTCGGACCCCTCAACCCGTCAATAGGAGATTTGACGTAACTCGTTCCTACAAAGCCACCTGTAATTCATCTCGAAGGAAACTCCTCCACCAATCTACAAACATTTACCGAGGTTCGACTTTGATTTCTCTGACAATTACTTCCACTTTCTCCTCTCACTTTTTCAACCGAATTTTGAGTTGTATTTTTTTTAAGTCAAGTACCGTAGGCCAAGGTAGTGAAGTACCGTTTATCTACCTCTTTTTTACTTTTGTCACCGTCGAAAATAAAAGGACCCGACGCCTTAGTGACGTCTACCACTGACGTCGGTACTTTAAGACACGTTCCGAAAGAGATCAACACTTCTCGCCTCCTCGATGAGAGATCAACATCACACACTCGAAGAGTAACGCCACCGAAGAGAGGAACACCTCGTAACCGAGATCCGTAACCCGAAATCACCGACGTGGTCCACCCGAGATAGCAACACCGAGTTCCCGAATCAACGATTCCCCGCACACCTTAGAAGGACCTTGGTCACTCTCTTGTACACAGAGAACGTGACTGTCCGCCTAAGAATAGGTGACACGGTGGTCCCTTCAGACGGTTTTGAAAATTGAGTAATATAGTTACCTTGTAACAATAAAACCGTTTGCCACTATGTCGGTTTTATTTTTAGAACCATTTTTTATTGGAATTTTCAAAGAAAATGTCTTTACTATCTAATCGTTCCTTTCAAGGGTGTATGACTCCACTCACAGATACGCACGTGGTGACGGGGTAGGCTCCCCTACTCGACCTTTTTGATCACAAAGTCACTATCGACTCCTATCTCAACTGGTAACCACTTTTCCCAGGGTCTCGGGACGGAGGACGGGACCACGACACACACACAGACTGTTACACACACTACTGTAATATAAGATCCCTCCAATCCTGATCCACTCGAGTCAAGTCAACGAGTCAGCACAGGTTGAGAAACTCTGGGGTACTTGGTGTCGTGTGGTCCGGAGGGACAGGTAGTGGTTGAGGACTTCAGGTGGGTTTAGGTACAGGTAACTCAACCACTACGGTAGGTTGGTAGAGTAGGAGAGAACAGGGGAAACGGAGGACGGGAGTTAGAAAGGGTCGTAGTCCCAGAAAAGTTTACTCAGTTGAGAAACGTAGTCCACCGGTTTCATAACCTCAAAGTCGAAGTCGTAGTCAGGAAGGTTACTTATAAGTCCTGACTAAAGGAAATCCTACCTGACCAACCTAGAGGAACCTCAGACTCCCTGAGAATTCTCAGAAGAGGTTGTGATGTCAAGTTTTCGTAGTTAAGAAACCACGAGTCGAAAGAAGTGTCAGGTTGAGAGTGTAGGTATGTATTGGTGACCTTTTTGGTATCGGAACTGATCTACCTGGAAACAACCGTTTCATTACAGAGACCAAAAGTTATACGACAGATCCAACCAGTATTGAAAGGAAGGTTCCTCATTCGTAGAAAATTAAAGTACCGACGTTAGTGGTAGACCTCACTAAAACCTCGGGTCTTTTTATTTCAGTCGGTGACAAAGGTGATAAAGGGGAAGATAAACGGTATTTCACTACCCTGACCTACGGTACTAGAATCAAAAGATTGATACCCATACACCTCCCTCCACCCTCCCCCCAAGTCCTACCCCTTGTGCACATGTGGGTATCGTCTAAGTACAACTACATACCGTTTTGGTTATGTTATAACATTTCATTAATCGGAGGTTAATTTTATTTATTTAAATATAATTTTTTTTCTTTACATTTTTTTTTTTTCTTTCTTTCTTTGAGTCCAGACACGTCTCTTATATTCTGAGAGTCCTGTAGTGGAGAGTGTAGTGACCAGTTTGTGACCTCGGGAACACCAACTACCCCGACCGTCGACGAGTGAACGTCGTAGGACCTCTGTCCCCGAGTCCCAGGTTTTATTCTGGGAGTGGGTGTAGAGAGGGTATACACTTTTCTATAGACGTCACCTCAGTAATATTTGTCTCCTCGATATTTCTCTTTACTTATTGACTCGTCAGTACTTTGTGACTCCCTACATTGTGTGCACACGTCTTCATTCTCCACGACAAAGGTCCACAGGGGTCCTTCACGTCTTTTTGTTAAACTTTACGTGGGTTTTTTCTGTCGGATCCATCTTTCTTCTGTCATTAACAGTTTTTCAGTAACACTTAAAAGGTAATCACATTTTTAAAAACGTTGTTTTACTTTAACTTCTTCAAAGTTGATTCACCTTTCTATAGGACGTAAGTACCTAGTCCTTTAATTATAACAGTTTTACAGGTATGATAGATTTCGGTAGGTAGCTCAGTTACATTAGAGATAGTTTTAAGGTTACTGTAAAAAGTTTCTTTGTCTTTTGTGCGTTACGATTTTAAGTGTACTTTGGTGTTTTCTGGGACTTATCTGTTTCCTGAGAATTCTTTCTTCCTGTTTCGACCTCCGTAGTGTGAGGGATTAAAGTTTGATAGGATGTTTATTTGATGACATAAATGTCAGTTGATTATAAACTGTTCCCTCTGTTTTTAGAGTCACTCTTTTCTTAGCAGAGAAGTTATTTAACACAACCCTTTTGACCTATCAGTGTGTGTCTGCTTACTTCGATCTGGGGACAGAATATTGTGAGGGGGGTTTTATTGAGTTTTACCTCATCTCCAGACTAATATTCTGGATTTTGACTTTCCTTTGTATCCCTTTTTTTAGAAGGAACTGAAACCAGAACCGTTGTAAAAAAACCGATACTGTGGTTTTCGTGTTCGTTGTTGGTTTTTAGTTGTTCACCTTGATGTAGTTGTTTTACGAGGACGTGTCTTTTCCTTTGGTAGTTGTTTAATTTTCCTTTGGATGTCTTACCCTCTTCTATAAATGTTCGATATTTAGACTATTCCCTAATTACAGGCTTTTCATACTCCTTAAGTGTGTTGAGTCCCTGATTTCTTGTTCGGTTGATTTTTACCCGTTTTCTGCACTTATCTATAAAAGGACTTTCTCTGTGTCTACCGGTTGTCCATATACTTTTGTACGAGTCGTAGTGATTAGTAGTCCCTTTACGTTTAGTATTGGGGTCACTGGAGTGTGGACACGCTTACAGTCAATAGTTTTTCTGTTGTTTGTTGTTCACGACCACTCCCACACCTCTTTTCCCTTGGGAACACGTGACAACCACTCTTACATTTAACTACATCGGTGATACCTTTTGTGATACCTCCAAGGAGTTTTAAAATTTTTATCTTGATGAGATACTAGACTGTTAGGGTGAAGACCTATATATAGGTTTCGTTTACTTCAAGTCTAGACCTTCTCTATGGTCATAAGACACAAGTGACGTCGTAATAAGTTTCAGTAGTTCTATATCTTTGTTGGATTCAAGCACAGTTACCTACTTATGTATGTCTAAATAAGTGTTACTATATAATAGGTCGACACTCTTTCTTCCTTTAGGACGGTAAACACCGTTGGATCCACCCAGGACTCCCGTAATGTGACTCACTTTATTCAGTCCGTCTCATTTTGTTTATGATTTAATAGAGTTAACATACACTCGAAGGACCCACCATGTCACCCATTTCTTGGGTGGACGGTTCATCCTCTGTGTTGTCTACGCCCAAACTAGGGACCCAGTTCTTCTAGGGGACCTCATCATTTACCGTGGGATGAGGTCATATTAACGAACCCTTTAGGCACCTGTCTCCTCGGACCCCAAGTTTCTCAATCTGTACCGACTCTTCCTACCTATACGGTCACACTTTAGACTCTTTCGTCTTGAGTATCTTTGTCTCTCATGTCGGACTACCGATGGCCCCGGACCCCCGTCTCCCTTACCCCTTTACGACCAGTTTCTAATACTTGAAGGTCAATACTCTACTCACTCAAGATCTCTAGACTCCATATCGTACCCCTGATATCAATTATTACGACATAATATATGAACTTCCACCGATTCTCCCATGTAGAATTTTCAAGAGTGGTGTTTGTTTATCATTGATACACTCAATACCTCCACTATTGATTGGGAGGGTATCTTTATTAAAGAGTTATAGATTCACATAGGAATTAGAATATTTTGAATAGGTGACATACGGAATTTGAATATTTTACAATAATATGGTTCATATAGAGTTATTGTTACTCTTTATTCTTTCATTCTTTTCCACACACAAATGAATAAATTCCGACGGGGCCCAGAAGCGACGACGGACACCCGAAAGACCGAAAAGGACGACATCGAGACCCCGTACACCCGATGTCCTCAACGGCGAGGGTCCGGGTCCACCCTAGGAGGGTCAGGTCCTTAGTTTGGGTACAGGGGACGTAACCGTTCGTCTAAGAGTTGGTGACCTGGTGGTTCCTTCGGGGTCGAAGTTATAAAATTTTATTGTAAGATTGTGAGAAATTTTGGTGAAACCAAATCCAGTGTACCTTTGTGAGGACCACTAACGGAGACCACTTTTCCTGTGTGTCATCCCGGAGGAACCCAATTCCGAGAGTCGATATCCCACCTGATCTGGCGACAGGTGGGATGAATTGTAGGTATGTCTATACGGGTAAAGATCTTGAAGTTTTGGTGGTCGATTTTTGTTGAGAAATAAGTTTACTGAAACTCTACCTCCGACGTGTATTGTACTGACTTTTGTTTGCCTCAAATTTGAGAGGGATGTCTGAAGAGACATGAAACAGTCCTTATTGACTATACTTTAGTTACGGAATCTGGTTACCAAGTGTAAGAGGAGGTGAAAAATTTAAAAATACTATTCGTGTCACTAAAAGTTTTCGTCAAATTGTACATATAGATATTGACTTAATGAAACGACATGTTGACTTTGTTATAAGTCAGTTTTGTCTGAAACCCTGGGGTACCTGACATCGGGTGGACTGAGGAGACAGGTACTTTAAGAGACCCGTTCTTATGACCTCACCCAACGGTAAGGGAAGAGGTCCCTAGAAGGACTGGGTCCCTAGTTTGGGTCCAGAGGACGTTACGTCCGTCGAAGAAATGACAGACTCGGTGGTCCCTTCGGGTTTAATTGACATAAGGTTAATTTTTTTTTGTTGTTGTTGTTGTCGAACGTTTCGTCAGCGTCGAGTGTAAGGTCAGACGTCAGAATCCAATCACTCGATAGGAACACTCACCGTTACGGAGTGGACGATGTGAGAGTAGAAAAAAGAAAAACCGACACGGGACACCGAACACCCTAAAATTAAGGGACTGGTCTCTGACTTTGACGTCGGGTACGCAACCTTCGAGTCTCAGAATTGGTGACTTACCAGTCCCTTCAGAACTCTAAAATAATTAAATCGTTGTGGAACCGGAAGGTGACTGTCGGAATACATTCTTCACAGACAACACACGTGGAGGTCCCTTACCGGTAGTGTATGATAACGAGATCACGTACATTTGGTGCGTCTGTCGAACTGAGTCTCACCGGACAGAGATGTGGTACGTGACTCAACCGGGTCATCGAGGAACAAAATTGTACGACCACAACGTAGTACTCTAACGTTCTGTAAAGTTTTCTGGACCGACTGTTAATGGAATTTAACGTTACGTCCTCTATGGCCAAGCTGGGGACCCAACCCTGCTAGGGGACCTCCTCCTTTTGCCGTCGGGTGAGATCATGAGAACGGACCTCTTAAGGCACCTGTCTCCTCGGACCGCCCGATTTCAGGTACTCCCGAGGTTCACAACCCCTACTGAGTCGTTGAATTGTTGTTGTTTTATGTCGGAACATCGGTGAAGGCAAGTCGTACAAATAATTCCAATAGTGAAAAATTTGGACCGAAATAACACGAATACATGGAGGAAAATAAAAAATTTCAGTACATCAATAAATAAACAGATTCGGTCCAGAATCAACGTCGTACGACCTAGAAAAATCAACGGTGTACACTTGAGAATCAACCCGTACACCCTAGATTGGTCTCTAACTTCGGTCCGGGGGACGTCGGCCTCCCGTCACAGAATCGGTGAAATGAAGGTCCTTTCAGGGAAGGACAGAAAAGTTTCACGAAAGGTTGTTCTATAATTAAGATACGTCTGAATACAGGGTTAAATTTCTACTTTTCGGTATCGTTTTACCTTCGACTCCCATATACATATTTTGTCTCTCTCTCCAACGGACGTGAACGTTCGTCCTCAAGTCAAGTCAAGTCAGCGAGTCAGCACAGGTTGAGAAACGCTGGGGTAGTTGGCTCCGTGCGGTCCGGAGGGACAGGTAGTGGTTGAGGACCTCAACTGAGTTTGAGTACAGGCAGCTCAGCCACTACGGTAGGTCGGTAGAGTAGGAGACAGCAGGGGAAGAGGACGACGGGGGTTAGGGAGAGTCGTAGTCAGAAAAGGTTACTCAGTTGAGAAACGTAGTCCACCGGTTTCATGACCTCAAAGTCGAAATCGTAGTCAGGAAGGTCACTTATAAGTCCTGACTAAAGGAAATCCTACCTGACCAACCTAGAGGAACGTCAGGTTTCCTGAGAGTTCTCAGAAAAGGTTGTGGTGTCAAGTTTTCGTAGTTAAGAAGTTGCGAGTCGAAAGAAGTGTCAAGTTGAGAGTGTAGGTATGTACTGGTGACCTTTTTGGTATCGGAACTGATCTACCTGGAATAAACCGTTTCGTTACAGAGACGAGAAGTTAAACGATAGATACAACCAGTATTCAAAAGAAGGTTCCTCATTCGTAGAAAATTAAAGTACCGACGTTAGTGGTAGACGTCACTAAAACCTCGGGGGGTTTTATTACAGACTGTGACAAAGGTGACAAAGGGGTAGATAAACGGTACTTCACTACCCTGGTCTACGGTACTAGAAACAAAAGACTTACAATTCGAAATTCGGTTGAAAAAGTGAGAGGTGAAAATGAAAGTAGTTCTCCGAAAAATCAAGGAGAAGTGAAAGACGGTATTCCCACCACAGTAGACGTATAGACTCCAATAACGATAAAGAGGGCTGTTAGAACTAAGGTCGAACACAAAGAAGGTCAGGTCGTAAAGAGTACTACATGAGACGTATATTCAATTTATTCGTGCCACTGTTATATGTCGGGACTACATGAAGAAAAGGATAAACCTTGGTCAGAAAACAAGGTACAGGTCAAGATTGACAACGAAGGACTGGACGTATGTCTAAAGAGTTCTCCGTCGAGTCCACCAGACCATAAAGGTAGAGAAAGTCTTAAAAGGTGTCAAAGAACACTAGGTGTGTCAGTTTCCGAAACCGTATCAGTTATTTCGTCTTTATCTTCAAAAAGACCTTGAGAGAACGAAAAAGCTACTAGGTCTCCTACAATCGTTAAACTAGGGACCAAGGAGACGGAAAAGATTTTGGTCGAACTTGTAGTCCTTCAAGTGCCAAGACATAACGACTTCGGACCGAATCTCTTAAAACTCGTAATGAAATGATCGAACGCTCTACTCACGTTAACACACCATCAAACTCGTAAGAAACCGTAACGGAAAGAAACCCTAACCTTACTTTTGACTGGAAAAGGTCAGGACACCGGTGACGACTCGAAAGGTTTGAACGACCGTATAACTCACGTCGTGAAAGTGTCGTAGTAGGAAGTCCTAAACTTTGTCGAGTTGACCTTACAGTAGTGGAGGTGATCGAAACAAGTATCACTACGAAAGATTCCGGTTGAATTGAAGTGTAAGGTCCTACAGACCGAGATCCACTCACTAGTGTGGTAGCACTAATAGAACCAGAACTTCTAGAAAAAACATGTCAAGAAGACACATAAGAACGGTGGAGAAGAATTATAGAAGACGAAGACAATCCAGAGATGGTAAAGACAGGAAATAGCTCGGGTAGAAACGCACTTTACAAGGGAACCATAGAAATTAAAGAACCTCTCTAGAGATCAGAAAGGGTAAGACAACAAAGGGAGATAAAGAAACGTAACTAGTGACTCCTTCCGAAAAAAAGAGAAGAACGATAAGAAACCTTGAGACGTAAGTCTACGAATATAGAAAGGAAAAGAGGAAACAAAAAACAATGAGAAGAAAAGTGTCGATAAACATTCCGGAGGAGTCTGTCGGTAAAACGAAAAAACGTAAAGAAAAGGTACCACTACCAGAACTAAGGACAGAGGACATGTTACAGTGCTTGGAGTAAGGTATCAATAGTCCGTGAGATAGTCTAGATCCGGGAATTTAGATAAAGAGTGAAGGTGACATATTAGTATTCCCTAAACTAAATCCAGTATGGACTTACCAGATCACCAAAGGGGGATGAAAGAAGTTAAATTCAGACTTAAACCGTTATTCCTCAAGTACTAGACTCGGTGTCAGTCGAGGACCAGAACAAAAACAACTGACATATCTCGAAGAGGTAGAAACCGTCGTTTCTTATATTAGTTAGACTAAAACCACAACTGGTAGACCACTACAGGTACACATCTCAGAAGAGAACACAACAACCTTCTCCCACAAACGATACTGGTCACGTAAAAGAACCGTTTTGAGATAATCAGAAACGGGACGAAGTTAGGCGTAAGGTTCCGGTTTAAACGGACATGAGGTCCACAAAGAACTGAAGGATGAAAACATAAGGTCAGGGGATATTACTTTTCCTGTAGAAAAACCCACAATCAAGATTTTCCAGAACATCCAGAAGTATCTTGGCAAGTTGAAGTCGAAGAAGTCGTAATGACCAACCCCGTATCTGAACCTAATGACACTATGACTTACCAAAAGAAGCTTTACTTGTCGCTAGTAAGACAGCAAAACTCTAACGTAGGTTCATGACGTAAAGTCTGACAAAACAACTGGTACTACCGATGAGGTAAAGAAGACTCCCTAAGGACGGGTGTCATCATCTATATTACCAGTAGACTCAATTTAAGTGGGTAATATCAGTTAAAATCAAACGACTAAGGATCTTACAGTTGCAAGTGAGAACGGTAGAGAACAAACTGGTGAAGGTTAAACGGAACTGACTCAAATGAATCTTTAATAATCTACTGGTAAAGACGACAACACATCATTTTCTTCGAGTCCCGTCTTTTCGTTAAGTCAATGTCCTTTTATTTTATGTCAAAACGTATAAACTCAAATACCGACATTTTTAGGTAAGAAGAGATCCGTTATTATGTTTGGTTTAATCTCACAAAGGGTGGACGGGGGTACAAAAGGGTATTAAAAAGTAACTAAAGAGAGAATAAAGGAGGGTGCGTCCTACTTAACGATCCGACGGGGACATCCGAAAGAGCTTAAATCTCCGGTCCTCACGGTCCCTTGTACCTTCTACAGTCCAACAATCAATAGTAACATTAGTGACAAACCAATTTATTTTCGAGATACTTAAACATATAACTTTTTAAAATCTACCACGGATAAATAAAATCGAAACAAGGAAAGCGTTATTTTCGAACGATAAATTAATAATTAAACCAACAATAAAGACCGTTAAGAACCGATATTTATTTACAAAGGTTTTGGAATGGGTGTTTGTTGATTCCCTAAAAAAAAATTACCAAAATCTCGACAATATATACTTTAACAACTGAGACATTCATCACAAATTGACACTTATTTATGATAGTTACATTTAATTTAAATGTACTATCAAAGAAACACTAAAACCTTCCTTACCCTTGTTTCTTAGGTTAAATCTGGTTTGAACGTTACAGAGGAACACTAGACCACCGGTCTTCAGTGATAATCTTTAACGCGACCAATCAAAATATACAGTTGAACCGATCCGATACCGTCGGTCAATAGACTTGTGATTCAGAGTAACACTTCCATAAAACATTTACACTAATTGTATAGGTTAATTTTTTTTAGACAAATAAAACAAAATAAGACCCCCCGGTACACCGTACACTAGAATTAAAGGGTTGGTCCTAGTTTGGGTGTGGGGGGAACTTAACCTTCACACCTCAGAATTGGTGACTACACGTACGATTCAGTGGTCCCTTTCAGGTTGAAATTGTAAAAAAAAATTTCTTTTCCACAAACAAATAAATAAATTCCGACGGGGCCCAGAAGCGACGACGGACACCCGAAAGAGATCAACACCGTCGTCCCCGAAGAGGAACACCGCCGAAAAGGACGACATCGAGATCCCGTACACCCGATGTCATCAGCGACGAGGGTCCGGGTCCACCCTAGGAGGGTCAGGTCCTTAGTTTGGGTACAGGGGACGTAACCGTTCGTCTAAGAGTTGGTGACCTGGTGGTTCCTTCGGGGTCGAAGTTATAAAATTTTCTTGTAAGATTGTGAGAAATTTTGGTGAAACCAAATTCAGTGTACCTCTGTGAGCGCCACTAACGGAGACCACTTCTCCTGTGTGTCATCCCGGAGGAACCCAATTCCGAGAGTCGGTATCCCACCTGATCTGGCGACAGGTGGGATGAATTGTAGGTATGTCTATACGGGTAAAGATCTTGAAGTTTTGGTGGTCGATTTTTGTTGAGAAATAAGTTTACTGAAACTCTACCTCCGACGTGTATGGTACTGACTTTTGTTTGCCTCAAATTTGAGAGGGATGTCTGAAGAGACATGAAACAGTCCTTATTGACTATACTTTAGTTACGGAATCTGGTTACCAAGAGTTGTAAGAGGAGGGGAAAAATTTAAAAATACTATTCGTGTCACTAAAAGTTTTCGTCAAATTGTACATATAGATATTGACTTAATGAAACGACATGTTGACTTTGTTATAAGTCAGTTTTGTCTGAGAAACCCTGGGGTACCTGACATCGGGTGGACTGAGGAGACAGGTACTTTAAGAGACCCGTTCTTATGACCTCACCCAACGGTAAGGGAAGAGGTCCCCTATAAGGACTGGGTCCCTAGTTTGGGTCCAGAGGACGTTACGTCCGTCGAAGAATGACAGACTCGGTGGTCCCTTCGGGTTTAATTGACATAAGGTTAATTTTTTTTTTGGTTTTGTTTTGTCGAACGTTTCGTCAGCGTCGAGTGTAAGGTCAGACGTCAGAATCCAATCACTCGATCGGAACACTCACCGTTACAGAGTGGACGATGTGAGAGTAGAAAAAAGAAAAACCGACACGGGACACCGAACACCCTAAAATTAAGGGACTGGTCTCTGACTTTGACGTCGGGTACGCAACCTTCGAGTCTCAGAATTGGTGACTTACCAGTCCCTTCAGAACTCTAAAATAAATAAATCGTTGTGGAACCGGAAGGTGACTGTCGGAATACATTCTTCACAGACAACACTCTTGGAGGTCCCTTACCGGTAGTGTATGATAACGAGATCACGTACATTTGATGCGTCTGTCGAACTGAGTCTCACCAGCCAGAGATGTGGTACGTGACTCAACCGGGTCATCGAGGAACAAAATTGTACGACCACAACGTAGTACTCTAACGTTCTGTAAGGTTTTCTGGACCGACTGTTAATGGAATTTAACGTTACGTCCTCTATGGCCAAGCTGGGGACCCAACCCTGCTAGAGGACCTCCTCCCTTTACCGTCGGGTGAGATCATGAGAACGGACCTCTTAAGGCACCTGTCTCCTCGGACCGTCCGATTTCAGGTACTCCCGAGGTTCACAACCCCTACTGAGTCGTTGAATTGTTGTTGTTTTATGTCGGAACATCGGTGAAGGCAAGTCGTACAAATAATTCCAATAGTGAAAAATTTGGACCGAAATAACATAAATACATGGAAGAAAACAAATAAAAATAAAATTTTAATTTAAATAAATAAAATTAACTCAATAAATAAACAGATTCGGTCCAGAATCAACGTCGTACGACCTAGAAAAATCAACGGTGTACACTTGAGAATCAACCCGTACACCCTAGATTGGTCTCTAACTTCGATCCGGGGGACGTCGGCCTCACGTCACAGAATCGGTGAAATGAAGGTCCTTTCAGGGAAGGACAAAAAAAAAAAAAAGTCTCGTAAGTGTGTCTTACCTTATGTTGAAATAAGAAAAGTTAAAGTGTGTATCTGCTCTACGACTCTTTCGGGAACAGTAGAGACTGTCTCTTCGTCTCGTTGAGACAAAGTACTTACTGTCGTCGTAACTTCGATTTTATTATATTTTTATTAAACTTTTTAGGGAAAAGACAAGTGTGAGTTTCGTTCTTTCGATTTGTCGAAGAAAAAGACGATTGGTCTTTTGTACAAAGATAAATAAACCCGAAATTTCAAACCACCAGAAGTGTAGACACACATATATACACACCAATACGTATAGATTAGATACGTCACACGACGACGACGACGATTCAACGAAGTCAACACAGGCTGAGACACGTTGGTGTATATACCGTCGAGCGGTAGGGACCCTAAGAGGTCCGTTTTTGTGACCTCACCCAACGGTAAAGGAAGAGGTTGCGTACTTTCACTTTTCACTTTCACTTCAGCGAGTCAGTACAGACTGAGAATCGCTGGGGTACCTGACGTCGGGTGGTCCGAGGAGACAGGTACCCTAAAAGGTCCGTTCTCATGACTTCAACCAACGGTAACGGAAGTAAATCATCGGGGATTAAAAATAGATCAAACAGATTAGTAATTCGATATATTGGTTAATCTTATGATAATAGTGGAACTTGTTGAACTGTATTAACGAAGAAACTTTATGTTCTTACAAATGTGTAAATAAACCGAACATTTCCTGACTTTATAATGTCTATAATATCATAGATGGAAAAACATTTTCTTATACCGAGAATTATTCAACTAAAAACTTAAGGTCTCGCATTCAGGGAAAAGTTTTTTAAAGACTTCGACTGAGTTTCATCCTTCTTACAGAAGACTAAACCGGTTTTTATACCACTTATAAAATATAGTAAATTTTAAACTTCTTATTCAGAGCTTCCCCCGGTAAACATACAGTTGACAAGTCGAGGTCAACGGTACTTCACACAAACAGTTTCATAGAGGCGAACTGGTCGTCTCCCGTGAAATTTGTGGAGACGTAACGAAATCCCTCGTTTCCGTCTACCACGTCTTTGTGTCACAAGTGGATTCTAGTTCCTCTCGGAACACCCAACGAAACACTTTAAGTGTTTTTATATCTTTTATACCTGACATGGTGTCTCAAAGTTAACCTTTCAATACACACCTCAGTTGATACCTCCCCACATGAATAACAGAGAATATAACTAGAAGCCGAGTAAGGAGAAAGGGTCGAGTTCTTGAAGCCACATCCCGGCGTTGAAAAATGTCAATTCTCTCAGATAAAAAAGTTTATTAAACCAACTCAACAGACAAAAGATAAGATATAAATAAGAAGACAAACTTTCAGGTTCCGTTGACTTGTTTCCTACGACACAGGATGGGGTAAATCCCCATCTTTATTTTGATAGTCTTTATGACTCTAACCTCGGCGGGAAAGTCCTCAACCCACCGTGACAAAGGAAGGAGGGTCCCTCTTGGGACCCTTTTATAACACGGAGCAAAACAATACCACTTAAGTGATCTTCCCTTTACTCACGATACTTCCCCTTACTCAGAAAGAGAATCAACTTTATATTAAATAGTAGACAAAAGAGTCCTCCACTAATTCTGTAGAAAAGAGTACCCCCGATGTTGGGTATTGGAAAGACTTTTTCATGAAAGTTAAGACGTTTTCACAATGAGATCTATATGTGGGGTACAGCGAAGGTAAAAATGGAAAAGACAACCGAGGTCAAATCACAGTTTTTCCTAATCTTAACGTTTATCTTGATGGAATACTGGGTCGTTAGGGTGACGACCCGTATGTGTGGCTCCTTTGGTCTTAACTTTCTCTATGTACATGGGGTTACAAGTAGCGTCGTGACAAATATTATCGGTCCTGTACCTTTGTTGGATCTACAGGTAGTCGTCTACTTACCTATTCTTTCGACACCATGTATATGTGTTACCTCATAATGAGTCGGTAATTTTTCTTAAGTAAACTTAGTCAAGACTACTCTACCTACTTTGACCTCGGCTAATATGTCTCACTTCATTCGGTCTTTCTTTTTGTGGTTATGTCATATGATTGTGTATATATACCTTAAATCTTTCTACCGTTACTGCTGGGACATACGTTCTGTCCTTTTTTCTGTGTCTACACATATTGCCTGAAAACCTGAGTCTCCCTCTCCCTCTCCCACCCTACTAAACCCTCTTACCGTAAGATTGTACATATGATAGTACATTCTTAACTTAGCGGTCAGATACAGACTGCGTCCTATGTCGTACGAACCCCGACCACGTACCCCTACTGGGTCTCTCTACAATACCCCTCCCTCCACCTTCCCCCCAAGTACAAACCCTTGAGTACATTCTTAATTCCTAAATTTTAATTTTTTTTATTTATTTAATTTTTTTTTTATTTTTTTTATTTTGGTCAAAAGTTCATAATAGTGTGTGTGTTTTTTTCCTAATCTTTCCTAACATACATACACGAGTGTACCAAAAATTCATTTGAATAAACTAGGAAACTCGTTACAGTGTCATTTAAGTAAAAAAGGTATATGACAATTATCGAACAAACGGAAGAGAGACGGAGACCGGGTGAAACAAGAGGAAACAGGATCTCAACTGTCTAGTTCTCCCTTACCCCAGAAGGTCGTCGTCAGGAACTCTACCTCCACATGAGTCACTCAGGAGTGGACTTTTTCGTAGTGATTGAATGACCCAATTCAGTTGGATTAATAGGGATTCGACGGAACCCAACACACAAACGAGCATACAGAACAAAACGAAATCGACGTGGTATACACTAAGGAACACGGTAAAAGAAAGCAGACAATAAAAAGAACTACTGGGACTCGATGCCGAAGGCGGAGTCAAGGCTGTGATCGGTCGGAAGCAACGAAGGCAGGAGAACGACGCCTACATCCGGAGCTTCTTCTCCGTCTTCTCGTGCTTCATCGACTCCATGTACTCACTCCTGGTCCTCCACAAGACCTTCACTCTCACTGTGACGAGTGCGACGTAGGTGACCCTCTGGTCCATTAATCACTGTGTCGGATAGTCGGAGACTTACTAGACCCTGTTCCACTACTTGTGCCGTTTGAAGGCCCTCTGCGCCTTTGGGCGGCGAGCGTTCCGTATCATTCTCATGTAGTGTCTCTCGTGCGATATATCAGTATTTGGTTGGTGGGGGTCGCTGGTGCAGGAACATCCTCATGGTCCTCATGTCTTCGTGTCACTACACCACCATGGTCCCGTCCTTCGAGTCGAAGACGAAGGAGCCTTATTACTTATAACCTGGAGGATCACAAGTCTACGAAACGAATCGTGTTTACGTATTCGGGTCTTAAACGACCGTCCAGGTAACATTTTTGGGACCAGTGTTTGACTTACGAAGTCCGGAGACCAGTAGTGTCACATGTGGTATATTCGTGGTCAAGCTTCTCGTGGCTTATATGACTTCTGACGTTCCCAGTCTCTGGTCTCGTGATTTCCGAAGAAGTCAAGTTTAAAGCGGGCGAACAAGTAATCCACGGTTGGTGGTTTCTCCTTCCGTCGTATGTCTCACCTTTTGTCCTTTCTAAAGAAGGTCAAAAGGATGTGGGTGACCTACCGAAGTAAGAGTCACTTAACGAAAAGCTTAAGTACAAGAATATTTCAGTTGTGTCTATACAAGTGACCCCGACTAGAAGTCTCAGCGATTCGCAAGAGACGCGGAGACGAGGGTCGAGGAGAGAGGCCCTGAGGGGAGGAGGACCGCAGGTGTAGGTGGCATCCTCCTTTACTTTCACAACTCTAGAATCAGGAAGGTCAGAAAAGTTTCACGAAG
The DNA here is from genome assembly GCA_006410555.1 of Capra ibex. NCBI lineage: Eukaryota > Metazoa > Chordata > Mammalia > Artiodactyla > Bovidae > Capra > Capra ibex. Next base: position 34,165,055 of record SJYO01013871.1, read on the forward strand.
GGTTGTTCTATAATTAAGATACGTCTTTAGGAAACTCCCGCTGGTCTGTATAGGGTTAAATTTCTACTTTTCGTTATCGTTTTACTTTCGACTCCCAAATACATATTTTGTCTATCTCTCCAACGGACACGCACGTTCGTCCTCAAGTCAAGTCAGCGAGTCAGCACAGGCTGATAAACGATGGGGTACTTAGCGTCGTGCGGTCCGGAGGAACAGGTAGTGGTTGAGAGCCTCAAGTCAGTTTGAGTACAGATAGCTAAGCCACTACGGTAGGTCGGTAGAGTAGGAGAGAACAGTGGAAGAGGACGGGGATTAGGGAGAGTCGTAGTCCCAGAAAAGGTTACTCAGTTGAGTAACGTAGTCCACCGGTTTCATAACATCGAAGTCGAAGTCGTAGTCAGAAAGGTTACTTGTGGGTCCTGACTAAAGGAAATCATACCTGACTAACCTAGAGGAACGTCAGGTTCCCTGAGAGTTCTCAGAAGAGGTTGTGGTATCAAGTTTTCGTAGTTAAGAAGTCACGAGTCGGAAGAAGTGTCAGGTTGAGAGTGTAGGTATGTACTGGTGACCTTTTTGGTATCGGAACTGATCTACCTGGAAACAACCGTTTCATTACAGAGACGAAAACTTATGCGATAGATCCAATCAGTATTGAAAGAAAAGTTTCTCATTCGAAGAAAATTAAAGTACCGAAGTTAGTGGTAGACGTCACTAAAACCTCGGGTTTTTTTATCAGTCGGTGACAAAGATGACAAAGGGGTAGATAAACGGTACTTCACTACCCTGACCTACGGTACTAGAAACAAAAGACTTACAACTCGAAATTCGGTTGAAAAAGTGAGAGAAGAAAGTGAAAGTAGTTCTTCGAGAAATCAAGAAGAAGTGAAAGACGGTATTACCACCACAGTAGACGTATAGACTCCAATAACTATAAAGAGGGCCGTTAGAACTACGGTCGAACACGAAGGAGGTCAGGTCGCAAAGAGTACTACATGAGACGTATATTCAATTTATTCATCCCACAGTTATGTGTCTGAACTGTATGAGGAAAAGGATAAACCTTGGTCAGAAAACAAGACACAGGTCAAGATTGACAACGAAGGACTGGATATATGTCCAAAGAGTTCTCTGTCCAGTCCACCAGACCATAAGGGTAGAGAAAGTCTTAAAAGGTGTCAAAGAACACTAGGGGTGTCAGTTTCCGAAACCGTATCAGTTATTTCGTCTTTATCTACAAAAAGACCTCGAGAGAAAGAAAAAACTACTAGGTCACCTACAACCGTTAAACTAGAGACCAAGGAGACGGAAAAGATTTTGGTTGAACTTGTAGACCTTCAAGTGACAAGTGTATAACGACTTCGGACAGAACCTCTTAAGTTCATAATGAAATGATCACACACTCTACTCAGGTCAACACACCATCGAACTCGTAAGAAACCGTAACGGAAAAAACACACTGATACACTCTCGGCTTCTATTTAGGTTCGAAATGTTACTTCAGGGGAGGGATTCATATCGAACCGTCACTGTTTCGGGTCTCCCCTCCAAACCCGTCTCTCGGACTCGGACGGGAGACTCAGATGGACACCCGAACGTCCTCTCGTAAAAAATTACGAGGGGTTCACGAGTTCTAGAGGTTCACGAGTTCTCTATTCGTCGTAAAATTACTAGGGGTTCACGAGTTCTCTACTCGTCCTGACCGACTCTCTTCCGAGTACCGATCTTCACCAGAGGTCCCTGTCCACCGAGATCACCATTTCTTGGGTGGACGTCTTCTACAGTCTCTAAACCTAGAGGGACCACAGTCCTTCTAAGGGACCTCCTCCCGAACCGTTGTGCGAGACCATAAGAAGGAACTTTCAGGATATCTGTCTCCTCGGACCTCCCGATATCAGGTACCCCAACGTCTCAACCTGTTCTCATCTCCCCCCACCCACAGGGACCTTAAATGACCCCTTTTTTTGAAGGACCTAACTGACCGATTTTTGCACTTTACTACAGACTAAACTGACTCAAATGGATCTTTAATAATCTACTGGTAAAGACGACAGCACATCATTATCTTCGAGTTCCGTCTTTACTTTAAGTCAATGTCCTTTTATTTCATGTCAAAACGTGTAAACTCAAATGTCGACATTTTTAGGTAAGAAAAGATCCGTCAGTCAAGTCAAGTCAAGTCAACGAGTCAGCACAGACTGAGAAACGCTGGCGTACTCAACGTCGTGGGGTCTGGAGGGACAGGTAGTGGTTTGAGGACCTCAAGTGAGTTCGAGTACAGGTAGCTCAGCCACTACGGTAGGTCGGTAGAGCAGGAGACAGCAAGGGAAGAGGAGGACGGGGGTTAGGGAGGATCGTAGTCTCAGAAAAGGTTACTCAGTTGAGAAGCGTACTCCACCGGTGTCATAACCTCAAAGTCGAAGTCGTAGTAAGGAAGGTTACTTGTGGGTCTTGACTAAAGGAAATCATACCTGACCAACCTAGAGGAACGTCAGGTTTCCTGAGAGTTCTTTTTCGTAGTTAAGAAGTCGTGAGTCGAAAAAAGTGTCAGGTTGAGAATGTAGGTATGTACTGATGACCTTTTTGGTATCGGAACTGATCTACCTGGAAAACACTGTTTCATTATAGAGACGAAAAATTACACGATAGATCAAACCAGTATTGAAAGGAAGGTTCCTCATTCGTAGAAAATTAAAGTACCGACGTTAGTGGTAGACGTCACTAAAACCTCGGGGGGTTTTATTTTAGTCGATGACAAAGGGGTAGATAAACGGTACTTCACTACCCTGGCCTACGGTACTAGAATCAAAAGACTTACAACACAAAATTCGGTTGAGAAAGTGACAGGAGAAAGTGAAAGTTGTTCTCCGAAAAATCGAGGAGAAGTGAAAGACGGTATTCTCACCACAGTAGACGTATTGACTCCAGTAACTATAAAGAGGGCCGTTCAGTAGAGGGTCAGAACAAAAATGACTAACATATCTCGAAACGGTAGAAACCGACGTTTCTTATATTAGTTAGACTAAAGACACAACTGGTACACCACTATAGGTACACATCGTAGAAGAGAACACAACAAGTTTCTCCCACAAACGATACTGGTCACACAAGAAGACTGTTTTGAGATAATCGGAAACGGGACGAAGTAAGACATGATGTTCCGGTTTTTAAACGTACAATGAGGTCCACAAAGAACTGAAGAATGAAAACGTAAGGTCAGGGGATATTACTTTTCCTGTAGAAAAAACCCACAATCAAGATTTTCCAGACCATCCAGAACGTTCGTCCTCATCGAGGGGTTAAGAGATACTTAACGAAATACCACCACGTAGTCCCATCAACAGTCATAAAGGGTCGTAGGAGACCCTTGCCTAAAATCGAGGAGTCCGAGGAGACAGGTACCCCTAAGAGAACCGTTCTTATGACCTCACCTAAGAAAGGACCATCGAGACGACCATTTCTTAGGCGGACGTTACGTCCTCTGGGGTCAAACTAAGGACCCAACCTTTCTAGGGAAGTTCCTCCCTTGCCGATGGATGAGGTCATAAGACCGGACCTCTTAAGGTACCTGACATATCAGTCTGTACTGGCTCACTGAAAGTGAAAGAAAGACCCTTAATGGATGTGGAAAACACTTTCTTCCCTAATATGGTATATATAATCAAAGGACCTCGACGACATTGTTACATCGTGTTTAGTCCACCGAGTCTTGGTGTCTTTAAGTAACAGAGTGTCCAGGTCCCCAATCTTCAGGTTCAGTTCAACTGTCCTGGTAGACGAACCACTTTCGATAACCCCTTCCTTGGAAGGAACGGAGAAGGTCGAAGACCTTCAGGGTCTGTAGGGTACAGGGTCATAAGATAAGAAAGGTAATTTTTAATACATCATCACACCAATTTTTTTTTAATAAATAAAGAAAAACCGACGTGACCCAGAAGTGACGTCACACGTCCGAAAGAGATCAACACCACTCCCCCCGATGAGAGATCCCCTCATGTTCAAAGAGTAGAGTCACCGAGGAGAACAACACCTCGTGTACGAGCTCCCTCTCCACCGAAGCCATTGACGTCGTGACCCACGATCTCGTGTCCGAGTCCTCAACGTCACGTCCCCGGAGTGACGAGGTTCCGTACGCCTTAGCAGGTCCCAGTCCCTAACTTGGGTACAGGGGACGTAACCGCCCGTCTAAGAATTGACGATCTAGTGGTCCCTTCAGGGTCATCACGAATAAAGAAACACAAATATATGAACTATAAATAAGGAGAATACATAATAAGTAGTCGTGTTGTGACAAAATCAATAACGTTGAAATAGTGTAAAAATTTATGAACAGTCATGTTGGAATAAGTAATGAATAGCGAAATTTTACAGAAATTTTACTATGAATGTGTATTGGAGAAGTAAATAAATTTTACAAGTCTTTTTCGTTCTTCTCAATAAGTTTTATGACCGAATTTTGAGTACAAAACAATTTATTAGTACACGAAAAATACTTTCGACTACGAAAAAGGGGAAATTATTATTACCACCCTGAAGGAACAACCAGGTCAATTCTGAGACGAGAAGGTTAAGGCCCCACACCCCAGTTAGGGACCAGATCTTTGATTCAAAACCTTTGATTCTGGAGTGTACGGATCGCTGTACCGGTTTTTTATTTTTATTTATTTATTATTATTCTTATTATTTCATTAATTTTATTACCATTAACATGTCATTCGAGTTGTAAGTCTTTTGCTTCTAGTACCGTAGGCCAGGGTAGTGAAATACCCTTTATCTACCCCTTTGTCACAGTCAGAAATAAAAAACCCCGAGGTTTTAGTGACTTCTACCACTAACGTCGGTACTTTAATTTTCTGAATGATGAACCTTCTTTTTAATACTGGTTGGATCTATCATATAAGTTTTCGTCTCTGTAATGAAACGACTGATTCCAGGCAGATCAGTTCCGATACCAAAAAGGACACCAGTACATACCTACACTCTCAACCTGACACTTCTTCCGACTCGTGTCTTCTTAACTACGCAAACTCGACACCACAACCTCTTCTGAGAACTCTCAGGGAACCTGACGTTCCTCTAGGTTGGTCAGGTAAGATTTCCTCTAGTCGGGACCCTAAAGAAACCTTCCTTACTACGATTTCGACTTTGAGGTCATGAAAACGGTAGAGTACGATTCTCAACTGAGTGACCTTTACTGACACTACGACCCTCCCTAACCCCCGTCCTCNAACTCGACACCACAACCTCTTCTGAGAACTCTCAGGGAACCTGACGTTCCTCTAGGTTGGTCAGGTAAGATTTCCTCTAGTCGGGACCCTAAAGAAACCTTCCTTACTACGATTTCGACTTTGAGGTCATGAAAACGGTAGAGTACGATTCTCAACTGAGTAACCTTTTCTGATACTACGACCCTCCCTAACCCCCGTCCTCCTCTTCCCCTGCTGGCTCCTACTCTACCGACCTACCGTAGTGGCTGAGCCACCTGTACTCAGACTCACTTGAGGCCCTCAACCACTACCTGTCCCTCCGGACCGCACGACACTAAGTACCCCAGGTTTTCTCAGCCTGTACTGACTCGCTGACTTGACTTGACTTGACTTGGCTTATTCTTCTGGTTTACCATCCTTCTTCGTGTCATTGAAACCTTTGTCGGTCAGGACTCATCCTTTAAAGTGAAACAGTAAATAATCGACACACAAAACCACTTCAATCAAGTGAGAGTTCTCAGAGTCAAATAGGTGACCACTTTTTTTTTTTTTTCTTTTTTTTCATGGTTTACATAGAGGGTCCTGTTAGCCTCCTAATTTACCCTGTAACGATTGTGTCTCGTTCAGTGACGACAATTTCTTCGTCGGGTCTTTTACATTAAAAGGTAGAGAATACGACCAGATCCTAGATAAGAAACATTTTGTAAAAATATATATAGTAGAGTAAACTGAGTGTTTTCAGAACTGAGTGACCGTTAGTATACTAAAGACACCATAATTTAATATGTTACTAAATTATTCTATACTACTACTTACTATACTACCCATAATTTACCACAAGAATATCTTATTAAGAAAAACAAAATTGAATTTGTGTAGTGACTTTGAAGACGATGTGAGAATCTATACTTTAGTAAAATTTATTACTGAGTCCTACCGTTACAAAAATTGGAAAGTTGTTAAACTACTGTATTCATTCTTACACCCGTGTAATTACCTGTATAAAAATCTTTGTATAAATAAGGTATTTCGTTTCAAGTATTCATACACTACAAACATTAGATTGTTTTGGTTAAAGACAACACAATCATAGTAGACTAAGGGTAATTTGTGTTAAAAATAAATTTTTGATTATTCTTTTCTTTGCATAAAAGTCAATTCTGTTTAGTGTTCAATGTACAGTATAATTTAATTATTAAACATAAACATTAAACATATTGTTGAGACCTTATTTATTTACACATGCGATTATATAATATGATGACAGAATTCAGTTTACTTGTACATTTGATCATACTATATAAGACAGTTATATATAATCATATTATATCATGACAGACTTCAGTGACTCTGAAACTTAGAGATGAAACGGGTGTCAAATTGAAAACAAAATCCAAGCTTCCTAAACAATGTTTTCTTTGGTGAACGGCGTGTGTTATTTGTTAAACTTATAAACCATCTCCTGACAAACTGAATTAAAGTGACATGTTAGGAATTCTCTTCTCTTTATCTTTGTCATCTCTTTTCATTCTCGTGTATGTAGTGGTTTAACCCGACTGGTTGTTTATAGGTCTGAACTTTTGACGACTCTTCTGGGACCAATTGTCGTTAGACCTCAGGGTCGACCCTCTTCCAGAGACCATCACACAGGTAAGGTACCCATTCTGAAGTTTGACGTCAAAACCCCCTGAGAGCTAACATTAGGGTCCGACTTTTGACTATAGTAGTTAGTCAAACGTGACCCAAATGAAATGGAAAAAAGAAATATTACGAGAAACAAAGTAAAACACTCAGTGTTCCAAAAGGTCTGGGACCCCCGACCGGTCCCGAGGTCCCCCAATTCTTTTAAGGTTCGGAGTAAAGGAGAGAATGGTTTTCACACCGCACTGAACGATCATCGTCAGCCACTCGAGAACCCGTGTATTTAGGTCCGTCACAAGTCCGTCCAGTCTCCGGACGAGACAAGACAAGGACTTGTCCTGATGGAGGTAAAATTAAAGGGATTGTTGTTACATCATCAACACACTGAAACCCATTCAATAGATTCATGAACCTCAGAATCAAAGAGTAGACATTTTACCTAATTATCATCATAGATCTTTCCTCTAACTCCCATTTCCTTTATTGAGATTACTTTGTTAATAGTATCATTCACAAGTTATCTATTAATAAAAACGATAACATGACAATAACGACTATAACTGACCATTCCTCGTTTTAGTACGTCGGGGTAATCTTCCTTCCTGAATTCTATTAAATTTCTTTGTTATTGACTTCGAAATTTTATCATTTGAGTACCGTTTATATCAACATAAAGTTCTTCTATCATCAAAAAATTTTTTTAATTTAGTACGGACACATACAAACCCACCTTTCTTCTTGACCAATTTTTCATGAACGTCTCTATCATAATAATTGTGTTCCGCGATCATTATTCCAATTACTTTTGGTTTTCGAGGGTTTAATAATGTTTGTCCGGATATAAGTGTCTATCTATTCCGAGTCAAACTTAGGTTTCTTGTCTCCAAACCCTACTTGAGTATGTTGGTATAGGGAAAAACTAAATACGTTTTTTCAGAACAAAATAAAACGTGTGTCTAGAAGGAAGTTTGAAAAAGTCTCCGACAGTGTTTTTGATTAAATTCTATAACCCAAAGGACCTAGGATAGGTTCGAAAAGAAGGACGTAAATTCTGAACATACTCGTCCTATAATCTTCTGAAAGAAGAGGAACCAAAAATTCTCCTGCACAAGACCTTTAGAGTCCTCTTAGACCTTCCACGGCATACCCCATATTTAAAAACCATGTGTCCTATCCCCTCCTTTCGGGAAGAAAAGAAGGGAAGATCCAAGAAACCAACTCGATTAATTTAACTACATTCTATGTAATTGTTTTCCTTTTTTAGGTTTAAATTAAGTACACATACCTTCGCGTATCTTTATACTCTGCTATTCTTCTCATATTCTCTGATGCTCAAGTCTATCGTAGTAGTTGTGTTACCTATACTTAGACACGTTTGAGACCCTCTATCACTTCCTGTCCCTTCGAACTACACGACGTCAGGTACCCCAGTGTTTCCCAGCTTGTCCTCAATCATTGAGTTGCTGTTGTCGTTGTATTGTGGTTTCGTCCTTCAAAATTCTTTTATTTATTTAATCACTCCTTAACTGTTCTGTCTCTTCAAACCTAAACCCATCATTTAATCCCATCTTCGTTGTTCCAAACGAATCTGTCGGAAGAACCGAGAGTTGAGAGATAGAGACTACTATTTGTACGGGGAAGACGAAGGACCCTGTCCCTCCCATGGAAAGTGTAACGTCTAAATAAAGGACGAAAGTCCCACTGTTTCCTTCGAGTCTCACAAAAAGAACGTGGTCGACAAAGAATTCATCGAAATTAAGTTTCATTAGTTATACGGTTTCGCCGTATAAACCCCGTCGCACGGGACTTGGGGTAGTGGTCATTTGATACCAGTGTCTTGGTCTGGAATCTTCTTGGTATATGTACTCCGCCAACTTTAGTGGGTTTGGACGTCGTTTCCGAGTCCGGGTCAAAAACGAAGAACTCGTAGACGAAGTAGAATTTGTTGACCGTATATACATACTGACTCAGGGGAATGCCAGACGGACTTAATTGGTATCAATTAACCGATACGAGGTTATCTTTTATTTTTCAAATTAATTTTTTTTTTTCTTCTTTTCTTTCTTCTTTTTCTTCTTTTTTGATCGTTTTAAAGGACCGAAACACTTGTACGTTAAGATAAGAACTTAACTCTCCTTATGAAAACAAGTACACCAAACCTTTCCAAAGGGAACCGACTGACAAAAGTCTCACCCACTTCGTGGTCCAAGACTTCCAGTCTCTTCGGTACTGTGTAAGACCGATTCGAGTAGTCGAAGAAACATGTAGGACTCAAGTCTCCCCGTACTACGTCCGTCAGGTCATTTACTACCAGTACTACAAGGTGACGTCTTGTAAACCCCAAGGGATGTCCATATTAACCATACTTCACTCAGTACTCAGTAGTGTAAATGTCTTCTCAGTCTTCTCTTTTTCAGATGTCACTTTAACTTATGTCACAACGTTAAATGAGAGCAGTGAGTCCTCTCCTCCTTCAAAACGTTCCTCTAACGAGTGACTTTTTCGAATGACATCGGATCAAGGATCGATCCATGACTTATCTTTACTTACCTTACTTTTATATTCTGAAAAGGTTAGACCAAATTACAATAAATATGGTCCTCACATACTTCTATTACACGCGTTTGTACAGGAAAGTACACCAATTTTTTTTTTTTTTTAGGTACCCCATCCCCTACACCTACCACCGCCATATCTCGTTACCCCTCTTTATGTGTCGGTTCTTTCCTTTTTACTTGCGTACCATTAATACGTCCTACTCATCGATCCGGTCTTCCTTTCATCACCTTCAGAATGGGATCCTTTGACTCAGAACAAATACGGTCCATAAACGGTTACGATACTTCGGTAGACGTTTAAGTTTGAGTATCTGATCTGTATAAGGAGGATAAACTTATGTTTAGTGTGAAAAAGTTCCCGAATTTCCAAGAAAAAATTTTAGCTCTCGACAAATTCCTAAGTTCCGAACTGTGAAGTTCCTCTGACTATTCAGACACTGGTCCCTTTTGTTCAATCCGTTCACAATCAGACTGAACATCGATCGATCGTAGGTGGTAAAGTCTGGTCTTCAAACTTACGAAGGTGTAGGATTCCTACTTACCCTGTGTTTCCTCAACTATGTAATGCCTAAACTTTAAGTTCCAGAAACTAGTTTGTGGTTGTATATAAGGTTGTTTATGAAGGTTTGTCAAAGAAGACCTATCGAGGGCCGAATCGGCCTTTGACGGACGGGAGACTGGGAGGCTCTCTATAAAGTCCACCTTCTAAAGGCGCCATGGTGGTCAAGAAGATTGGCTTGTATTAAGGTCAACGCCCGGTAAGAAGCGAAGGTGTTAGCCTTTTCTTTGAAACGGTGGAACCTTAGGAAGATGGACCAGACCACTTGTAACTACCGTTCCCCACCCCGCTAACCTCTCTCCTAACCGCGACGAAACGCAATAAATATTTGTCCTTCAAGACTGAGGGCTCAGGGGAGAAGCCTAGGAGGTGAAGGGGGACACAGTGACAGTTAATGTGGGCCCGCTAGACTACCAAAGAGAGAAGAAACGAATGCATCACTCACTTGCTCGGGTGCAGACGGCGGCGCCAGAGGACGCGCCCGGACCGGCCCTGGGGGACAGTGGAGCGCGCCCCACTGAGACCCAGAGAGGTAGGGCCCGCACTACGCGTGGAGGAGGAGAGACGTAGGGATTTGGGGGTCTGTGTTCCAGAGGAGGAGTGAGCGCGGCTTTCGTCGTAACTACGAGATTAATCTGGTGAGGGCTCCAAGCTTCGTCTTCTGGTGAAAGGCCGTGTCCCCCATCAAAACCAGAAACTCTGCAGCCAGCGGGGGATAAGGAGAGGTAGCTTATCCCTCGTCCTTCCCGGACGCGAGCGCGGGTCCCAGACGGCTTCGTCGGCTCGTCGGGGTCTGGGTACTTCAAGACCTCAGCCCAGGTTTCGAAGATCTAGGGAGAGAAGGAGTCGGAAGGGTCGTAGAGGGGAGGGTCTCCGGGTCCTTGAAAGCTCTTGTGCCATTGTACAAACGGGCACCCTGTAGTTTGAGCGGATCAACCTCTACGAGTCACCCTCCTTTCAAGACGTCCTGCTGGGATAGTAGAGCCCAAGCTAACAAGGTCTGTCGACACCTAGCCCCGACCCGTCCAGAAACCTACCACAACTCGTTAAGCACCCAGAGACTTCGAAACAACAAAAACTTTAAGTCACTGGGTCTTAGAGTTTAAGAGAATCAGAAAGTGAACTCCCCTGCCCAAGACCGGACCTTCGACCATTAGGACCCCACGCCCTAGGACTTCAGACGCGAGTGTTCCAGGTGCGGGCTCTTGTCAGGCCACCGTGTCCGAAACACTTTGTCTCCGCGTCCAGCCCAAGAACACACACACACACACACACACACACACCCGCCCCCCCCCCCACCCCGCCGCCCCCACCACCCAAGGCAGTAGGAGGCGTGCTTCAATTACCACAAATACCAAAAGGGGGAATTTATCCGGCACTTCAGTTGTTTGAGGGGTGTACCCCCGAGGGAACTGAGTTCAACTCAGCACTTGGCCATGGTCCTCAGAACCTTTAAAAGTCTACAAAGATGTCTAACTTGAGTAAAGTCTTAAGCGCACCCTCCCTTCTCCTTCCTAAAATTAGCCCAAGTGGAAACTGCACTTCGCTCCGCCTTCTGTCCTTTCGGTGTCAGCCATTATCGACGCCCACGAAATCACTCTCTCGACCTAATAAAGGCGACCTAATAAGCCAGTCACAGAAGTGGCGGCCGAGAAACACAAGCTCGAATGGGTCTCCGTCTCCACCCGTGCCTCGTGTGCGTACATTTGTGACGTCGGGTCTAGTCGTTTGTGTCCTCTACCTCTTTTTCGCTAAGTAAGGGCACATCTACACCGAAATTAGAAATGACGTTTACCCGTTAGACTCTTAAGGGTCCTTATTTGATTCTTCACTGTCAAAGACCGGTAAGCACCGTTCTTGCTTCGTTAGATTTCAAACAGTAGGACCTCTTTTATAATTTAGAGGTTATTCGTCCTTTCCGTAACTCTTACTCTTCGTAAGATTAAAACAGAATCTTCTTCGTACGTCTTGATTATATCGAACAAATTTACAATCTAGATTTAGTATCATTGTCCTTCGTGAGGGTGCTTTAACGGTAACGGAGATTAAAAACAAATTCTAGGTTTATTAATTTTACGTGTGATTACCAATAACTACCGAGACGAAGGGAAAATTTTCTTTATCTGGACTCAAGAGAATGACCTCATCTTTAAATGTCTAGAAGAATTTATTGAGGTCCGGAACCTTCGGAGACCCACCTACACCACAAGGGAAACCCGAAAGGAGAAAGGTGGAGTAAAAGTCAATTTGTAAAAATCGGTGGGGGTACCTTCCCTAAGGACAACTTTTGGGAGTCCCTCACTTGAACATGACCCATAGTAGTACGAAGGGGTCAGACAGACGGAAAGGAGTGTGTCTCGAGTGCAACATTTATTTACCCCTTTGTATAAAGAGTGGGGGGTCAAGAATTTTAAAGTCAAAAGGACATTTTATGTTAAAGCGGTAAAGTAACAATTGTAATCATTCTCGGTGTCTTGCACGCTTCCATAGGTTTATCCGGTACATCTCTAGGGGTTTGGTCTTGATTTCCCGTCTGTATTTTACGAGAAAGGAGGGTTTCATTTCCGTCCCCAGTCAACAGTGGTAATTCCCGTAAGCACCTGTGACGTTCCTTCCCTGTGTAGACTTGTCACCCCCCATGGACCTGTTACTTAACGGTGTAATATTCCCACGGTGATGGTTTAGAAGGCTAAATCTCCCAGACCACTTTTTAATTTGATCATCGTTAAAAGTTGCGAACGTCGTAGACGTTGGTTTATCAAGTCGTGAGGCTCGGACCTGTCGTGGTGTCCGGCCCAAATCCTGAGAAAGAAAGATTAGATATTGAGATTAGTTAAGGTGAGTCTCGGTCTGACAGTTGGTGTCGGTCTGAGTAATCGCTAAATGACTTTTAGGAGGTTCTGAAGGGAAATCTTTGTTTTGCTGAAGGTGTAAATTAACAGATAGATTTTCTTGTATCCGTTCTTTAATCCTCTAGATTTAATTTAAATAATTATCCTCTCGAACTACCACGAAATTAAGGTCTCGGGTCTCGAGACTAACGACCCCGAACTACTTTTTCGTTTTTCTTTTGTTCTATCTGCATCAATTTTTGTAAAAAAAAAATGGTAAGAGTTCTAAGATACTTAAGAAATGGGTAGGAACCCTTCACCCATTTTGACTTTTGGTAGTTCCATTAATTTGAGGAAATTTAACATGTCATACTCACTTTCCACAAATACTCTTCAGCTACTGAGGCCTAGAATAGGTCCTCCTGTCGTCTCCTATCAATTATACAAGGAACTCCCTGATCCTACGACTGCAGAAAAAGACTATGGGCTAGTAATGCACTGACTTTTTTTTTTTTCCTTCAGTAAGGTGCATATTTTTAGCCTCGCGTTGTCACGTTGTTTTATAAGACATGAATTTTCCGGTGTCCGTCTGTCTACAACTGTTCTTTCAGACAAAACTTTGGTGCAAGCCTATCTAAAGACGATTGACGGGTCTATTTATCCTCGTCTCCCGACCAGTGGAGACATTATTGGTGGCCGTCGTCATCTTCTTTGGCGTCGAAGTCTTCGTCGGTCTCTCTGAAGACTCGTCGCTTCCGCGACGGACGAGCTCGACGGACCGGTCCGCCGACGGGATCTGCGGCTGAAGCGGCTCCGGGAGAGAGAGAGAGAGAGAGAGAAACGAAGAAAGGAATAGTGAAGAAAGAAGAGCCACCTGAAGTCCGGTGAAACAGAGGGTGGGGGTGAGTCGAGCAGCGGAGGAGGCAGAAGGAAGAGGTAGAGAGGAGAGCGGGGGGAAGAGAGCCACAGTGCGAGGCAGGATCAAGGCTCGCAGCAGTTTGAAAACTTGTCTTATTGTCCTGAGTCGTTTGTTCAGGAGGTCGAGGAGGGCGCCGAGGCCGAGCAAGGACGCCGAGGACGAGTCTGCGATTGCGGTCTGCCGCTACGGAGAACCCAACACTGACGTCTCGTGTTTGAACCTCTTCGAGAAACGGGCGGCAGGATGAACCGTCGTTTAAGAGAGGACCGTCGCCATTCTCAACCTACTGTTCCTCCCTTTTTTAGAATGGTTTGTTGAGTGGACTAACGATTAAGAAAACGGCCGTAGCCCCATGCTCAATCGAAAAGACTCGCGCTCGAGACCGCTCAATGACCCGTGACCTATGTATGTCCGCATAAAAGATTGATATTGCTCTTCCTTCACCGCCCCGCTCGGCCGAACAGCAATTCGGCCTAAGTTGGGACCCTCAGCCTCCACTCGAGACCCGGAGGGGGTCAAGCTCCTTAAAGATCCCCCAGCACCCACCCCCACCACCTTCCGGTCCCCGCAACCCTGACGACGCACTAGAGAAAGGGCAGGACGCGTCTTACTGGTACACATCGCCTCGCTCCGACCGGGACGAGCAAATGCCCTATGACTACGTGTCGTCGCAGATGCCGAGTGGACGGCGGAGGCCTGAGGCCAAGGGCCCCTAGTCCATCCACGACCGGCGGGCTCGCCTCGCCTCCGACCCTGAACGGCAGGGGGGGGGGGGTTGGGGGGGCTGTGGAGGAGCGCCAGCGGGAGGACGTCAAGGAGCCAGGCCGATGAAGGCAGAGGGGTACGAGGGGGTGACGCGACGGTGGTCGGACCCAGGCCAGCGCCCAGTGAAGCCCCTAGACCCGGCCTGAGGAGAGCCCGAGCCGCGGGCAGGGGGTCGGGCGGCGTCCGGGCCCCAGGGCCCACCTCGCTCGCGTGGAGCTTGGCCGGCTTCTTTGGAGGGGAGGGGGTCGGGGAGGGGACCCTCCCCCCTACCCGTCCCGGGACTCAACTGCAGAAAGGGGCTAAGAGTCGAGCTGAAGGCTCTTGAAACCGAGGCCGTGGGTCCAACTCCCCAACTCTCACTACGAGGGCACCTGAACCGAAACAATGCCGAACAAGATCCGATAGCCCCGCCCCAGAGGGAGAGCGAGGGGCCGAGAGGGGGAGTGGAGTCAAGGTGACCTTCTCGAAAGAGAGTTCACTATCCAAAAGATCAACGAAAATCTCAGAACCCCTCCCCCTCACGACCGGTCCATCTCAACTCTTCGCTATACACTCTTCCCTTTGTTTCTACCCTCCCCCTCTGTGTCAACTTTGCCTACGTTTCCTCCTTTTCTTTCGGTCGACCGTCCGTCATGATCCTCCCATCGGGACGGGTGGGGTCCGACGTCATTGGGACGGAAAAACAAAAACAAAACCAAAAACAAAATTAAAAGAGGTGAATTAAGGACCAAAGATTCGCCAGCCACGACGGGCCCAAGAGGCGGCGTCGGGGTCTCAGGGCCCGGACAGTCACCCGTTCACCTTCGAGCATCGCGCCGCGTCGTGGGCGCGAGGCGCCGCGTGGGCCGAGGCCCTCCGCTCCTCGCGCTCAAGACGGGCGTTTCGACGAGGAGGCTCGGCGCTGGTTCTCGCTAAAGGAGTCTCCAGCGACTGGTGACCAAACCGGCCTCTCTACTCAAGACCGAAGCCATGATCCTAAAGTCAAAGACCCGTACCTCATCCCCACCTCCACTGGTCTTTCTGGACCTCTGAGGCCCGTCGCCCTGGTCCCGTCTCTCCGCGCAGCGGCTCCTTTCCGACCAACACCCCGCCCGAGCGACCACACGGACGGAACGGGGATGGAGAGGTCCCTACCTCCTTTCCGCTCCCCTCCTTGCTTATACTGGCTAGGTGGATTTCTCGCGATGAACGGACCCGACGAAAGGCTCAGAGAGGTCTCCGTCTTTCGCTCCCCCAAAACAAATAAGTGGGTGGAGAGGGCAGGGTCCCTAACTCCGCCACCCGTTCCCGCTGACCCTCTAAAACCGAAAGCCACGGGATAACTGGGAAAGGAAAACGGAGCCCCAACTCTGCAGCAGGGCGGCGGGCCTATGGAGATTTGCTAATCGCGATTGATAGCTGAATGACCTAAATTTTCGGGACAAAGTGGGGGCCGATAAAAGTTTCAGGACACACGGACCATGAAAGAGGCCCGTTCTGCGTGACCTCCCGTGCCCGTTCGGTGCCTTACTCGGCAACGGTTTGTCCGATTCAAATCCCCGTAGATAATAAGTACAAGAGCGGTCTAGGAGAGGGCGGGTTTTATCTTCGGCCTCCAAGAGGCACTGGATGTAGACGCGCCCCTTCCCGAGGGGACCCGAGCCTCCGACCCACCCCCACCAACGGGTGCAACCGGCGGCCTGAGGAGTCGGTAGGTGGGGGAGACCGAGGTCCGGAGAGGGGTAGGCCAGGAGCCAACCGGTCGCTAAGAGAGGGTCCCGGAGAGGGCAGAGGCGGGCGGCGAGGAGCACGCCCTCCGAATTCTCGGTCCGGCCCCTATCCTCGCCAGGAGGGGCCGTCGGTTCACAAACTCCAGCCGTCTCTGCAGACCCGAAGGGTCACGGACAACTCCGGCACCGGGGGCGTCCCGCTGGGAAGCGGGGGCTCTCCTCCCTGCCCTTAAAGACAACCCACAGCAAAGGAGGAGGATGGGGACAGGATCTTCTCTGTCAAGAGGCTCCCCGCAGAAAACCTTCTTCCTTGTAGCACTCGGGGACACCCAGAAACCCATGAGCGTCTCCGCCCCTTCCTGGGATGACTGGTGAGGAAGACGGGGGACCGATGGGGACGTCCGGCCTCTTGCTCCGCATGCTGCTCCTGCCTTTGGGCGTCGGCCTGAAGATGCTGAGCCTCGGCGGTCCGCACCCCTCGGGGCGGAGGCGCGACGCGCTACGGATGCGCGAGATGATGGGCCGCCTCCTTTCCATGGCGGCGCGTCGGCCCGTGACCCTCCCTCTTTCCCCGTCCCCTACCGGGTAGCTCATCCACCAAAAAGTATTTTCGGGAGGTCAGAAAGAAGAGGGCCCGACCAGGGGTGCTCTCACTCTCTTTCAATCCTCGCCCGGCCAAACACACCTGTCCTCCCGGCGTACCCCTGGCTTTCCAGACGCCGGGTTCCTCGCCGTCACTCACGCGCGGGGCCGGCCCGAGGTGTGGACTCCAGGACCCTCCCGTCCTGCTTGAGACCAAGGACCATGAGTGCCCTGGTAGGGTTCTCAATAAGGGATCACGGAAGGCCTCGCGACCCCCCGTTCCCACTAATCGCCCCCTGGACCCCGACGGTGAACCCGTGACTCAGTCACTGGGGGCCCGTGCGTGAAACGGAGGGACAATCTCTACAGCGGGTGCCCTAGGAACTATTCCGGATGGCGTTTCACGACCTGGTCGACAGGCGGTCCTCTATGGACGTCTGCGAGTACCGGTTCCCGAACCCCATTCTCAAACGCTTTCTCAATTAGCCGCGCACTACCGCGCGCGCGTGCGCGGCGCCACCCACACACACGGCCGCGCGCGACCCCCCCGCCCCGACGAAGATGCAGGAACGCACGTGCACCCCGGCTCCCACGCAGACGCGGCGTCCCAGACGTCCCGCCGGTCGGGGGACGGTATCCGATTCCAAATCCATGGCGCGGTCTTCAAACGGGTCTCTCGAACCCTTACTCCGCTCCTCCGCTCGCCCGTCCTTTTGGCCCTACAGACTAGACAAAACTTATTAATTTTTTTTTTTTCAAGGGGGGAGAGGTCCGGTAGTTTTGGAAGTCCAAAGAACCCTGCAAACTGAAAAAAGAAAGGAGTGTAAAGAAAGTGACAATTTAAGTTTAGCTTTGTTTGTTTAGGAGTTTAAACCTGTGAATTCCTTCGTCAAAAACGAGCACGGTCTGTTTGGGTTTCGTGTCCTAAACGCCCTCGAAGAGAGTGGTCTTCCGTTGCAAAATTATCTCGGGTACCCTGTGGTCTTATGCAAAAAGCGTGACTTATTAAGTACACTACTTTTCATAACGGACGTCGGACAGCTGAACATAATAATAGTGCAAAAAGTTGAATCGCGCATCCTCTCGTCACGAGGGAAGACTGACCCTTAACGTCCTAGCTACATTTGAGGTGCCGTTGTCGGTTGCCCTTTAAGTCCCGAGAACCCACGAAAAGAGAGACGCACCCACCCCCGCAGGCCCTTGCCAATCCTGTTAACTCGCGTTTTCGTGACTACCAGTCTAGACTCTCCCGTCGCAAACCTCTCCCCAATCCAAATTTAGCGAACGCAAACCGGGCCCTGGAGAAGGGTCCGGGTAGGATATTCCTGAACCACGGGGCTCTAGAAACTACCCCTCCCTCATCGCCCCCAATGGTAGCGGCGGGAGGGACGCTGACGAGGGACCGCCCCGTCTCACCACGCGACCCGCGCCTCTCGAGCGAGGAAGGGGGTTTCTAAGGGAGCTACCCACGCCAGACGGACGAGCGGGGCGCAGATGAGTGGCCCACAGAGGGCGGGGCGGTGGGGGAAGGGCTGGGGAGAGGAACGTCACCCTGGGGCCCGCCGCCGCGTCTGCTGCTGAGCCTCGGCGAGAGGTTCGCGGTGAGCCTGCCGTAGAAGTGACTGTCGATGTCGGCGATGGCCTTCGTTTACCGACAATTCTTTATGAACCGCCGACAGGATCCCTTTTCCATATTTGTTTCCCAATTTTTGTTTCCGGCCGCTTATGGCATGAACATCGCTCCTCAATGGTCGATAGGACACATATGTCGGGACTGTGTTACTCTTCAGCAAAAAGGGTTGACTGACTTGACAGTAGCGACGACACAAGACAGGGTGTACATAAATACATACTTCAGTTCGGTAATTTACTTATAAAACTATTATTATAACAAAAAGAAAAATGCTTCGTGATCTCTTACGTGTCTATATGAAACACCTGGTTAATAACTATAACTGTATATATAATGCTTATATATTTCTCATATATATATATATATTCATATTATCTCTCGGCAAGTATGTCACACGTGTTCCTGACTTCTAAGCGGACTCGACAAACAAAAATATATTTTATTTATCTTTTTATCTGTTAGTAACAAAACTTATAATGAGGATAAAAACATTTGACCTTAATTTTCCTATCATAAAAATAGGTGTTATCCGGACTTCTATAATTAGGACTGGTAAACGATGACATGTATTTGTCACTACGGGACGAGGTCCCTCTGAAACTTCATTACTAAACCCTCCTAACGACTTCCAGAGAAAGGGTCCCTCAGAGACCCCGTCCGACGAAGTTAGGGTCGACTTGAGTTGACTCCGAGACAGATGGGGAACGACCCACCGTTACGGTTATGAAGGCGAAAGAAACTAAGATAAAAATACACATAAACAGAGAGAAGTCTGAGAGTCGGGTGTTCCTTTAAGAGGACTATTTTGTTGTCGACCTAGATTTAACACGAAGAGGGGTCTTAAGTATGATGAGGGACCCCCTCCTCAACCCCCCGACATGTCTCTTCTCTCTGAACTGATCCTTCGAGAGAAAAGACATGAAGCCCCCTGGGGTCATAGGGTTCCAATCCCGTTAACCTTGTATCACCCTTATAACCTTTTCCGTCTCGTATTGCGTCATCCCCCTCCTAGGACCTCTCCCTGACCGAAGTCCGTCGGGGTCCGGACCCCCGACCACCATTCGGGCCAGGGTGGTGTCCAGGGGACGGACGGACTGAAACCCGCGACCCATAACCTTTACCTACGTTTCATGTTACACAAAAAGAGGTCACGATAGGTACGACGAGTACAACACTTTACCGGTCCTAGGAGGGGAAACTTGGGACGAGACATCCTCGGAGGGAAAAGAAGACACCAAAAAGACTTCTGAGGAGAAAGGGTGGAAGAGCGTGACAAATGCATGACAAACGACAAAAAATAAGTGAAGAGAATTTGAACACTTACGAAGAAAAGGACAACAAACTACGATCGTGAATAACATTTCACATCCTTGGGGACACACCAATGGCGATTCATTAATACGTGATATATACTTAGAAAACAAAGAACAACTAACTCAAACATCCATTTTACATAAAAAGATGTAAATACCGAATAACGAATCATTTTAAATAAAGTATTTTGGTTGGAAACACTATAATCTTACACATCACAAGTGTACAACGAGTCAACATGATTGACTATTTAGTAAATTTGGAGTAGAAGTATACATACTCATGATAGAACATAAACACCAGTTCTCACTCCATTCGTTCGAAGTCGTCCGGGACTCTTACAGGGGAACATAAGAAAGAACCGATGTCTTTCGTACAGACAGACAAAGGACAGTTAAAGAGCTTGGACAGTCCATTAGAGATATTGTTTTCTTTGGAAGTGGGTCGTTGGTCTATTCGTTGTCGTCCGTTTGGTCGGTCGGTTTGAGGGGTTTAAAGTCCGTGTTCAAGAAAACTTTTTGTGTGTTTTTTATTTGTTCTTTTCTAATTTGTAATCGTACAGTTCCTGGAAAGGAAAAGGAAATGTCTAAACTAGTCATACCTCAGTATTTAGTTTCTTTTGTCTGAACCTAAACGTAAGGGGTCCGCCCTACCTACGACGGGACTCTAGTACAATGTTTGTCACTTTCGTGTCTCCGGAAGCTAGACACGGAGTCAGGACACATGTCTTAGTTAGAAAGAAATTAAGACGTCAGAGGAGCCCGTCACACTGTGTCCTACCCCAAACGTCGAAGTCACGGAAAGAAGCGGAAAATTTAGCGGTGCTAAGTGTCTACCGATAAATCACCGGGATGTTACGACGTTGTGTAACCGAACGTAAAATCAGAAATTAATAAACAAAGAACCTATTGCCCGTCTCAAAAGACATAAACACAGTCGACAATCACCACTTTATCCGGCGATCAATTGGAAAAGAAATACTTCAGATTAAATCACAAGGGCACCGATCAACGTTCGTAAATGTCACTAGTGGGTCAAATTAGAAAACATATGAAAAATCTTTACGGTTCTCGGAATGATTGGACCTCGTCTAAATACTATATCACTATTAAATCCATCTACAATCAGAACTTCGAGAATAAAACACACGTTGACTAATTTTTTTGTAGAATGGGTTCATAATAATGTGTGTACTATAGATATTGATCCAGAAACTATTGACAATATATTTCACACATTTTAAACATACTTATTTAAAAATATTTGTTACGTTGAAGCAGATTACACACCCCTTTCTTTTCTGTAAGTCCTTCATTAATGAAATTTTAGTGAATCTCATAATATAAAAGAAATCGTTGGTCTCCTAAAAAGTACAGACCTTATAGATTAATACATAAAAGTATTTAACATGAAATTATAGATGAACTACCCAATGACTTAAACTGATTTTTAAATTTCGTCGATGAGTCTACCTCTGCGGATTCTTCTATAATTCGAGTATTTATCCGTTTCTATAACCTTGGAAATATCCTACGACTTAAATCTAATTAAAGGTAGGGGATCGCACATTTACGTAACGATTCATAAGTCTTTCAACGATAAATCACCACCCTCTATCAAGAACCCATAATCAATGTGAAGATTTTATCGTTAGACTGTAACAAGAAAATATTCATTGATGTCTAATTTAACCAGAGTTATTTTGAGTCATATTTTTATTGAAACCTCCAAATTTTTATACAAATTTCCAGATGTCTGTCAATAGAGTCCAATTTTATGAAACCCGTCTTCCTTTTTCTCGTACTCACTTGCTTCTCAACGAAGGAACCACCGAGTCACCATTTCTTAGACGGACGTCACGTCCTCTGAGTTCTTTACACCCAAGTTCGGGACCCAGGTCTTCTAGGGGACCTCTTCCTTTACCGTTGGGCGAGGTCATAAGAACGGACCTTTTAAAGTACCTGTCTCCTCGGACCGCCCGGCGTCAGGTACCCCAACGTTTCTCAGTCTGTTCTAACTCACAGACTCGTGTCTGTGAGTTTCTCAATTAAGTTATAGAAATTTTCTTTTACAAGAAACTTCAGATCCTATTTTACACTTTTCAGTAAACACCTAACAAAATAATTAGTATAATTGTTTGAAATTTCGTTTTGGAAGTATACTTTCAATGTATTTAAAGAGTCATCACAAATAAAACGTCGGGAATGACAAAGATCGAATTTTTACATAATTTTCAGTGTAGTACAGTTTATGTTATATTCAAAAGTAGGATTTATAATTATATATGTTACTTATTTATTTATTTATACAGTGATATCATGATTTTCTGATCGTTTCTAGACGTTCCTAAGTTTTTGATAGAAATCTTAATTGAGTCATAAAGTCCGGGTCTTAGTATATTCCTCCTCTGATACTAGATCTCTAGAGTAAACATCACATAAAATTTTTTACTTACCATGTTAAGTATAAATGTAACCTAAAATAACCTCTTCCCCAAAAAGAAGTAGAAACTTGGTGAAGACGACGAGAAGGGGGTAGAGGGTTGGTACCTCAACGACCTATATATGTATATATACACACACACATATATATATATATCACACGATCACACAATTCACCTTCTTACTTCTTTTTCTATTAAACCAACTCCCGGTCACTGAACAACTCTTTTATCTTTATTCGGGGTCTAACCGACTGAAACTCCGAAGAGACGACCGAGTCTGTCATTACACCCTCTGGACCCAAGTTAGGGACCCAGTCCTTTTAAGGAACCTCCTCCTTTACCCTTGGGTGAGGTCATAAGAACGGACCTTTTAGTGTACCTGTCTCCTCGGACCATCCGATATCAGGTACCCCAACGTTTTCTCAACCTGTACTAACTCGTTGATTGTGTGTACCGACTGAAGTTCATTTCACTTACATGTATCGTTAAAAGACATAAGAGAATACACCCCATTGAGTTTTACTACCGAAGAGGAACCTCCTTGACCGTATAAATCCATGGGTTCTTCAGTAGTCCACACGGGAGGACGACAATCCCGACCCCTGTATAACTAAGTTATGTCATATACATAAATGTCATATATAAATGACTTGTGCACTTTACCTGGTCCGTGTGACCAACTCTTTCGGATAGATTGTTCACCCTCAATTCGATGATAACAAGTTTTCTTATAAAAAGACGTTGTCTTAGTGGACCCCTTGAACAATTACTATGTTTAAAGTCCCTAAGTGATCTTAGTCACCTAGACGTAGAATTTATTTTTGGGATCTAACTACCTGTGATTTCAAACTCTGATGGATTTAAATGTTAAACCACTGTATACATCCGTACACGAACACGACCCTGACCAAAAAAAGGGATTATTACTCGTTGTCCAATACGATAGACAACAAATCAACGATTCAACACAGGAACTGAGAAACACTGGGACACCTAACATTGGGTGGTCCGAGGAGACAAAAGGTCCGTTCTTCTGATCTCACCCAAAGGTAAAGGGGGAGGTCCCCTAGAAGAGTTGGGTCCCTACCTTGGGCTTACAGGGCGTGACCGTTCGCTCAAGAAATGGTAACTCGGTGATCCCTTCAGGGATACGGGAGACGTGTGTCATTATTTATGTAGTTCTTCGACATAAGAGGATCCTACCTGTAATCCAAGAACCTTTTTACGTTATAAAAGAAATCCAGTGATTCGGGTACCAATCGTAATAAAATGTAAGACCAACCTGGAGAGACAATTTCCTCGAAGACCTCCTTCACACTAGGACATTTTTGTCAGATTTATTAAGTTAGTGTACTGACCCTCGCATTACTTTATCTTGGACACGTCGATCGACCGTCATTGGAGCCCAGGGCTTCAGTTGAACGTTGACATAGTACAGGTGCAAACCGAACTTAGACCGATAAATGTTCTACTAAAATGAACCTCCGGGGGACACTGGAGTGTGAGGTGACTTGACAAGAGTACCAATGTTCTGACCTTCAGTTGTGGTTCAGACTCGAGAAGAGAAGGTAACATTGGGAAGAACCTTCTTCCTTCTACGGCCGAGGAGAACGACGTCGGGTGTGGAGTGGGGACCGAAGAATGCAACCAAACATTGACCAGTGGGAAGGAACCAGTAAAGGGTACTTGGTCCATCAAAATCGAGGAAGAGAAAGAGTAATGGGAGACTATAAGGTCCCATCGGACGGGACAGGGTCCCAGGTCTCAAGGAGTATGAGACCTAGGTTGTACTAGGAAGAAGAAATCAACGTGTCCAAGAATAGTCAGAACCTTTGACCTTACGAAGGAAAGTAGAGGGTGTCAAGGAGGTACCAACTTTACGGGAAAGAGTTGGATGGGTTTGATTTATAAGAGATTCCCGGTTGAGTGTTGGAGGAAGATATCCTTAGAAGGAGTCGGAGAGAGTCGTTGGAAGAGAAGTAAGAGTAGTGGTAGGAACGTGAAAAAGAGGGACATTGGGAATGAGAGACGTCGTGACTAAGATTAGAGATTAAGGTGTGACGAGACGAGATAAGGACTTGACGAAACATTTACGCACCGAACAGAGGGGTCGAGTTGCTAGAGGACCTTCCGGACCTACTGTTTAACGTGCAATTACGGGTTGTGTGAAGACCCTTGTATTATTTATGAAGAAAACTCACTACCTTTATTGGTCTCCTGAACGTCTTAAGTGGAACTGTTAGGGGGACGAATCAGATTATCCTACCGATGTTTCGTATATATCCTTCATTTTAATTGAACAATTAATCCACGAGTAACATTTAGTTTGATCTAGAAGGAGGTCCTTTTCGATGTATCTTTTCTTACGGTTTAATTAATCCGTACAAAGACGGTATCCGTAGAGACTACTGAGTCAACATTTCTTAGACGGAGGTTAGATCCTCAGTGTCCTCTACGCCCAAACTAGGGACCCAGCCCTTCTAGGGGACCTCTTCCTTCACCGTTGGGTGAGGTCATATTTTACTTGAAGTTTAAGTATACATCCGTTTACCGACGCTATATGAGTTCGATGGATGGTCCGGAATTAAAAAAGTAGGAGTATTTCTTCTTGACATAAAGGTTTAATCTTAAGGGAAATACAGAGTCCTTTTAGTATGAAAAAGGTTCTTGTTTCCCTTTCCCTAAAGAACTCTGTTTCTGACCCTGAACCTGACGGGAGTCTCACCATGAATCATCAATAGACGTCGAGGGTTTCTTTGAAGAGTTGTCTTCAAAGAAGTAGATATCTTTAGACTAAACCTTGTAATCAAGTATCTGTCTTTTTCCCTGCATTACTTTCTATAAAAAATTGTCGTCACCTGGTAGTGCGATCCACTAAAGTAAACCAGATTCAAATAAAAGAAGATCAACATTGAAACGGAACACAATGTCTTCGGATTAAGTCCCTCCTCCTAATGGATATTCGGATTTTCTTTTATCTGTTACACCACACGTGAGCGTGTGTAGACAGGAGAGGAACAAGTGATGGACCTAAACGAGAACTGTGTGTAGGGAGTACGTCCTGATCGGAAATTGTCTTACGATTGAGGCGAAGACCGAAGGGACCACCGTGTCACCATTTCTTAGGTGGACGGTTACGTCCTCTGTACCCAAACTGGGGACTCAACCCTTCTAGAGGACCTCTTCCTTTACCGTTGGGTGAGGTTATAAGAACGGATCTCTTAAGGTACCTGTCTCGGACCACCCGATGTCAGGTACCCCAACGTCTCAGCTTATGCTGAATCGCTGACTCGTACGGACGTTCACTTTCTCCGGTAGACTTTACCGATATATGATATCCTAATGTTGTTATAAGGTAAGACCTTTCCCGTCTTGATACCTCTGTCATTTTTCTAGTCGTCAAAAGTCCCAATCCTCCCCTTCTGTTCTCTACTTGTCCGACTCGTGTCCCCTAAAAATCCCGTAACTTCTCACCGAATTTCGAGTTGCAAGTCTTTTGATTCTAGTACCGTAGACCAGGGTAGTGAAGTACCGTTTATCTACCCCTTTGACACCGACTGAAATAAAAAGACCCTAGGTTTCAGTGACGTATACCACTAACGTCGGTACTTTAATTTTCTGCGAATAAGGAACCTTCCTTTCAAAACTGGTTGGATCTGTCGTATAATTTTTCGTCTCTGTAATGAAACAGTTGTTCCCAGGCAGATCAGTTCCGATACCAAAAAGGTCACCAGTACATACCTACACTCTCAACGTGACACTTTTTTCGACTCGCGGCTTTTTAACTACGAAAACTTGACACCACAACCTCTCCTGAGAACTCTCAGGAAAGCTGACGTTCCTCTAGGTTGGAAGGTAGGATTTCCTCTAATCAGGACCCACAAGTAACCTTCCTGACTATAACTTCGACTTCGAGATTATGAAACCGGTGGACTACGCTTCTCGACTGAGTAAACTTTTCTGGAACTACGACCCTTTCTAACTCCCGTCCTCCTCTTCTCCTGCTGTCTCCCACTCTACCGACCTACCGTAGTGGCTGAGTTACCTGTACTCAAACCCATTTGAGACCCTCAACCACTACCTGTCCCTCCGGACCATACGACGCCAAGTACCCCAGTGTTTCTCAGTCTGTGCTGACTCTCTGACTTGACTTGACTTGACTTATCTAAGATATAATATTATTTATATTAATTTATATTGTAGTATTATTATAATATATATTATATCCTATAATATATATTACATAAATAATATATTATATATTATTTATGTCATAATAATTTATATTATAAATTTATATTATTTATATTAATTTGTTCATATTAGGATTACAGTTATAGGTTACAGTGATATAAACCAGGTCTAAGTGTATTACGTGTTCTGACTCAGGATTCCATTTGACACCAGAAACACACATAGTCACATCTAAGTAACCACCTTTTTATTTTTTCATGACTAAACCACTTGGTACAACTGTCACCATCTCCGATACGTACACATCTCCATCCTCCATACACTCTTTAGAGATTGAAAGAGAATTAAAACAACGTTTGGATTTTGACGAGAAAAAAAAAAAATTTCCAGTCTTGAGTTACCTCAGAGTGAGATCAGAAGACTACGGAACACGAAGTAAAGGGGTCCGATGGTCGGAGAAAGAGAGAAGTGATAAAGGAGTGAGTAGAACCCAGTCAAATTACTGGGACGATCCGGAGATTTACGAAGGGACTGATAAAAGTGGTGAGTGGAATAATTGAAAAGAGTTTGAATCTAGTTGACTAGAGTCAACGACTCCCAAGAACCTTTTTAGAACCGACAAAACGAGGTCGAACTCATACTTGTATACTAAAGAATATATACAATCTACATATTACGTAAGTGAAAAAAAAAATCGGAGTGCCGTACACCCTATAACCAAGGGGCTGGTCCCTGACTTGGACACGGGAGGGAGAGGGTGTAACCTTCGCACCTCAACATTGGTGACCTGGTGGTCCCTCTATAGAATACGTAAGTGAAGATTAGTCAAGAGGAAGGAAAAGGATTTCAACAAGAGTTCTAGGGGTCGGGTAGACGGGAACTTGAAGTAATATCGGAAACGGGTAAAGGACTTTTGTTTTGGTTTTTTGAGGGAGTCAAAGAAAGGGAGATGAAGACGTACAAAAAAAAAGTAAAGTTTAGGTAGAGTTAAGGAACGACAGAATAAAGAAGATTTTGACATAACTTTACAGAAGTATAACAGAGTACAAAAGGTTTTGGTCATAGAAACACCAGAGAAAAGCGCGATCACCATTTCTTGGACGGACGGTCAGGTCCTCTATATTCTCTGTACCCAAGCTAGGGACCTAACCCCTCTAGGGACCTTATCCTTTACCGTAGGGTGAGGTCATGAGGACAGACCTCTTAAGGTACCTGTCTCCTCGGACAAACCGATATCAGGTTCACCAACCTTTCTCAACCTATGCTGACTCGTTGACTCGTACGTACGTGGGATACAATGTAGAAATATCGTAGAGGAAGTAAGGATTTTGAAAAGAAAGAGGACCAAGGTCCCTAAACTGAGATGACAAAAAAAAAAAAAAAAGCTGGTAGACGAAGAAAAAGGGTAGAACGTGTAACAGAAGAGAAGGAAGAATTTACACCTACCAGAGTTCAAGACAGGAACGGAAAGAGGACCCGATATGAAAACGAAATCCACTAGAGTAGACACTACCAGACCACGTCAGGAACAGTCTCAGATTTACAGACCGACTGTATAAGTGGACCTACAGGTTCGAGGGGTCCGAGGGGTTCGAGTTATACTTTATTAATAGACGTAAGTAAGGAAGAGAGACGAACACCGTAATAATAGGTAGTGCAATGGGTTACATTTATGGAGTCTCATAAGAAGGGAAGGAAAAGGAGGAGGAACTTCACTTTCAGTGAGTCAATACAGGCTGAGAAACACTGGGGTACCTTATCAGGTAACTTAAGAGGTCCGGTCTTATGACCTCACCCATCAACAGGGGAAGAGGTCCCCTAGAAGGGTTGGGTCCCTAGCTTGGGCCCTTAGAGTATAACGACCACCTAAGAAGTGGTCGACTCGGTGCTCCCTTCGGGAAGGAGGAGGAATAAGATAGATAAATTAGTCGGTGATTCAGAATTGTCTAAAAGTTTAGGATAGAAGATACGTTGAGGTATAAGTGTATTAGAAAACGACAAAAACGTTGTCGGAGGATTGTGAAACCGAGACGGAAAGATTTTGTTTTTTAATAAATTAATACGTCGTAAGTCCTAGAAACTAGAAGTAACGTCGTACACCCTAGATCAAGGTTCTGATCCCTAGTTTGACCCGAGGAACGTAACCCTTGTACCTCAGAATCGGTGACCTGGTGGTTCCTTCAGGGACCGAGGTGAATGAAGAAGGATCAGTGAGAGGAGACGGAGGTCTTTCTCGATAGATTTTATTTTAAGACCCCTGAAGGGACCACCAGGTCACCAATTCTGAACTGTGAAAGTGACGTCCCCCACGCCCAAGGTAGGGACCAGTCCCTTGATTCTAGGGTACACGGTCTACCGTACCGGTCTTTTTATTAAGACCAGTAGAATGGAGGAATATAACAGAATTTTTTATAAATACTAAAGAAGACCGGACAACCTACCTCAGGTCTCAAAATCGCACTGAAATCATTAAAGGGTGATTGGAAGAAAGAGAAGTATGGATAAGAGGTTCGGTCCGAAGTCGTTATACACTTGGCACTTGAAGGTCTACAAGTTCGACCAAAATCTTTTCCGTCTCCTTGGTCTCTAGTTTAATGGTTGTAGACCACCTAGTAGTTTTTTCGTTCTCTCAAGGTCTTTTTACAGATAAAGACGAAATAACTGATACGGTTTCGGAAACTGATACACCTAGTGTTCTTTGACACCTTTTAAGACTTTCTCTACCCTTATGGTCTAGTGGACTGGACGGAGAACTCTTCGGATATATGTCCAGTCCTTCGTTGTCAATCTTGACCTGTACCTTGTTGTCTGACCAAGGTTTATCCTTTTCCTCATACAGCTCCGACATATAACAGTGGCACGAATAAATTGAATATACGTCTCATGTAGTACTCTTAGCGACCTGACCTTCTTTGTGTTCGACCTTAGTTCTAACGGTCCTCTTTAGAGTTATTGGAGTCTACACGTCTACTGTGGTGACAATACCGTCTTTTCCTTCTTCTTGATTTCTCGGAGAACTACTTTCACTTTCTTCCCTCACTTTTTCAACCGAATCTCGAGTTGTAAGTCTTTTGCTTCTAGTACCGTAGATAAGGGTAGTGAAGTACCGTTTATCTACCCCTTTGTCCCCTTTGTCACAGTCTGAAATAAAAAAACCCTGAGATTTTAGTGACGTCTACCACTGACGTCGGTACTTTAATTTTCTTCGAATGAGGAACCTTCCTTTCAATACTAGTTGGATCTGTCGTATAAGTTTTCGTCTCTGTAATGAAACGGTTGTTTCCAGGCAGATCAGTTCCGATACCAAAAAGGTCATCAGTACATACCTACACTCTCAACCTGATATTTCTTTCGACTCGCAACTTCTTAACTACGAAAACTTGATACCACAACCTCTTCTGAGAAGTCTCAGGGAACCTGACGTTCCTCTAGGTTGGTCAGGTAGGATTTCTTATAGTCAGGACCCACAAGTAACCTTCCTGATTACAACTTCGATTTTGAGGTTGTGAAACCGGTGGACTACGTCCTCGACTGTGTAAACTTTTCTGGAACTACGACCCTTTCTAACTCCCGTCCTCCTCTTCCCCTGCTGTCTCCTACTCTACCAACCTACCGTAGTGACTGTGTTACCTGTACTCAAACCCACCTGAGACCCTCAACCACTACCTGTCCCTCTGGATCACACGACGCCAAGTACCCCAGTGTTTCTCAGCCTGTCCTGACTCACTGACTTGACTTGACTTGACTTAGTGGGATATAGACACCGTGGAAGAGAGATCTTACGAGAAGACAGGAAAAAAGGGGACCCTTTACGATGAATAGAAAGTTCCTTACTCGTCGAGGAAAGAGACAAAGGGACGACGCCAAGAAGTATGATACTCTTCACACATGCACAGAAATCGACTATCCCACTCTTGGATTCCCGGTACTAATAAATCGAAGGTTCCGCAACCCGGACATCAAAGACCGTGCATTACCTATGAATCAGTGACGTACAACTTAACTTTAATTAAGGTACCTCCAACCACTTACTAATAAGAGGCATCTCTGTGATCCTTTTTTTAATTCCAATTGTACTTCATAAAGCCACAAAAATAATCCTTCCTAAACCTGTCGGTGTTTGCGAAAAACTCACCGACTCAGTTTCGTACGTACGCATGACTCAGGGAAATCAACACTGACTGAGAAACACTAGTGAGAAACACTAGGTGTTTCTCCTCGATCGGGTGGTTCGAGGAGACAGGTACCCTAAGAGATCCGTTCTTATGACCTTACCCAACGATGAAAGAAGAGGTCCTCTAGAAGGACTGGGTCCCCAACTTGGACGAAGAGAATGTAGACGTGACCGTCCGTCTAAGAAATGACGATCGTGGTGGACCCTTCGGACTCAGTTTCGGATGAAGAAACTTATAGGTCACAAATACACGGCTCCAACAGACTCAAGAAACCCTAACAAAGGGAGAGACAAAAAGAATAAAAGAAGAGGGGAATCGTCCACCATTTAGAATACGGAAGTTGACTGTCTACCCTTGTCATTGTGTTTTGAACGTTAGTCTTGAAACCCACGTGGGTTCAACAGGTAACTGAATTACTTAAACAAAAGACTCTTTTGTATCCGGTGGTTCAATCTCGGGTGTAAGGAACCTCAACGAGTTTTCGGGGTTATATAAACTGGAACACGGAACTGAACACACAAAGGTTTTGAATTTGAAACTACTCTTTAAATTTATTTTTTTTTTCCTTCCGTAAGTTTGCTACCTGTACTCTGAAAGAACTCACCAACTCACAAAAGGTCGAACTACCACATACGTCTACAAGAACCTACTCGGGGATGATTCTAGAGAAGACCGAGAGGGTGAGACTCACATTTATCCCTCTCAGTCCCTCTCCGGCAGACTGAGGGAATCACAGTATATGAACGGACACCTTCGGTCTATGAAGTAGGATGTCACTCGACCCGTTTGTTTACTACGAAAATCGTAATTAATCTACCTTCGATAGAACCCTGACACTAAAACGTCCCTGGGTAAAACGAGTGTATTGAAGGTAGTAATACATTCCTCGACTACTAGGGTAAACGTCTATGGTAGAAGACTAGTACTCTAATAAATAACACGAAGTCAATCACTCTCCCTTCCTTTTCTTTGTTTTTACACTTGGGCAAGTTAGACGACTACCGATCGTAGGACCACTTTTTCTTATGACTTTGACGGTTTCACACAGGAGACAAAAGGTATTTAGACTAGTCACGTACAAAAGGAAACCCTAGTAGTCATTACCTCTCTCCTAGGACAGAGAAGAGTGAACCTAGAAACAAACTCTACATAATTTCTTCTTAAGGGAAAGAATCTTTTTTAACGAATTTCAACTGTAAACCAGATAATAAAATCTTAAAAATATAATTATAACAATTTATATTAAATGATAAATTCTGTTAACAAATTATAAATAATAAATTATAAAAATAATAAAACCTACACGATCTTATTAACGTTGAGAAATATTAACGTCGGGTAACGTCACGTACCCGAAAGAGAACACCTTGTGCCCGAATCATCGGGACACCGTACACCCTAGAATTAAAGTGTTGGTCCCTAACTTGGGTACAGGGACGTAACCTTCCGTCTAAAAGTTGACGACCTGGTGGTCTCTTCTGCGTTATTCATCAAATAGAATTACTCATCGAATACAGTCCTAAAGGAAGAAAAAGTACCGACTTATCATAAAGTAACATACATACGTGGTTAAAAGAAAAAGGTGCATAGACAATTACTTATAAATCTAACAAAGTTAGAAAACCGATAAAACTTATTACGACGTCACTTGTACCCTCACGTTTAGAGAGAATAGAAGTAACACAAAGTTTTTAAATAATAAAATTTTTAAATAAATAAACCGACGTGGTCAGAATCAACACCGTACACCCTGGATCAAGGGGTTGTCCCTACCTTGGGTCCAAGGGACGTAACCCTCAGAATCGGAAACCTGGTAGTCCCTCAAGAGAAGTGACAAATTTAACCAGAAACGTTAAGGTACCTGATATATCGGACGGTCCGAGGAGACAGGTACCTTAAGAGGTCCGTTCTTATGACCGCACCCAACGGTAAAGGAGGAGGTCCCCTAGAAGGACTGGGTCCCTAACTTGGGTCCAAAGAACGTAACTTCCGTCTAAGAAATGACAGACTCGGTGGTCCCTTCGGGAATTAACCTGATTTATGGTGATTATTTATTGTCATGTACGAAAACCTGATCTATCACAAATGAGAATTTACTTATTTTCTTATTAAAATGATTAAAAAAAAGTCAGTCAAAAGATAACTCTCCTAGTAGAGTCCCATGGGTCGACCGTTACGTCCGTAGCTTGATTGCAAGTTTCCCTGATTTGGGTAAGGCCCTCTTATACTCTACCAGGTCCGGTGTACGACCTACAAGACACTCCCAGTGCCCGTGTGTCACGACGGAGGGACTACAGGTGCACCGACAGAGGGTAGTCGCCTCATTTCTCCTTATGGTGAGACCTGTCCTGTGAGACTCGGACTTATGTATAAACGGTCGTCCCGGAGACAGGGAGGTCCGTCTCTCCGGACCCCGTAGGTCGACGTTCCCGGAGTGATAATTCTCGGTTCCGGACTGAAAGTACACGTTCGTTACGGAGATCGTCGTAGACGGTCGAGAATCAACTAAGACCTTCGACAAAGAACAAACGGATTTGGAACCAACACCCCCCAAATCAAGAGTAAGAACTAATCTCACAAAGACCCCGAAAATGAATGTGTTACAACAAAACGAAATCCCTCTTTTTACCCTTTCAAATCCAACGACGTCGAAGGGAAACACTCCTCCTTTATCGAACCAAATTATACGTCCACGTTTCCCTTTTGTTCGTTCTTCCGTCCGACTCACTGACGACCGAGACGGTAGTATTTAAAGGATTGTCCAAGGTCCAGACCGGAAGAGTCGAAGTCGGAGAATCGGCTAGTTTGGACCCTCGACCCCTTAGTCCTGTTCCGGAAGGGAAGGGAAACATGTCTGTCTAAATCCACATCTTCAGTAGGTGTGTTCAAGGACCCGATAAACATGGATACCTCCGAAGTGACTCGTCATTGTATAAGGCACTTACGGAAGAAAGGGAAAGACAACGGTCTAAGCCGTAGGGAAAACAAGACTTTAAGACACTGAGAGGTCAGTAGACACTGTCAACAAATCAACGAACCGACACAGGCTGAGAAACACTAGGGTACCTGACATCAGGCGGTCCGAGGAGACAGACACCCTAAAGAGTCCGTTCTTAGGACCTCTCCCATCGGTAAGGGAAGAGGTCCCCTAAAAAGATTGGGTCCCTAGCTTGAGTACAGAGGACGTGACAGTCCTTCTAAGAAATGGCACCTCGGTGGTCCCTTCGGGAGGTGGACACTGTCTCTCTTCACCAATAGGAGGATAAAGTTCGACGGAGTTAGAGAGGAGTCTGTACTCAAACTCATTCGAGACCCTCAACCACTACCTGTCCCTTCGGGCCACACGACGTCAGGCACCCCAACGTTTCTCAACCTGTGCTGACTCGCTGACTTGACTTGACTAGAGAGGGGAGACCATCAGGACGAGACCTTCCCAGTCCCATCCCCATATATTATTGTCCTGGTGAGTTGTCCTGTGTCCCCGTGTCGACTCCTTCCGTCCCGTCGTCCTCTCGGTGTCGTTCACCTCGAGTACAACTTACTTAGTTGTTTCGCCACGACAATAATCACTATAAACCCGTTCCTGTACTGGGGACGAAAATAACACACTAAAAGAATATCCTCGAACCTATGGTTGGAAAATAACCAAACAAGGACTCTCATAATGTTGGTCTCGTGACACAAAAGCAGAAGTATAGATTTCCAAGTACACCATTTTAACCTTTCCCTGGTGTCTACTCGGTACCTTAACTAATTTCCGTACTTTTTATCCCGACAGTTTCCTCTACACAGATAAAATACCCTCTACTTTATGACTTCCCTAAGAACAAAAACAACTAAAAATCAATGAGTCAGCACAGGCTGAGAAAAGCTGGGGTACCTGATATCTGGCAGTCCGAGGAAACAGGGGCCCCAAGAGGTCCGTTCTTATGACCTCACCCAACGGTACGGGAGGAGTCCCGTAGAACGGTTGGATCCCTAGGTTGGGCATAGAGGACGTAACCGTCCCTAAGAAATGACGACTCGATGGACCTTTCGGACTTCCCTAAAAATCATCAGTAATTTTGTAATTTACGTTACCGTGGGGTGAGGTCATGAGAACGGACCTTTTAGGATACCTGTCTCCTCGAACCACCCGACGTCGGGTACCCCAACGATTCTCAGCCTGTACTGACTCGCTGAAGTGAAAGTGAAAAGTGAAAGGACGTAACCTCTTCCTCTACCGTTGGGTGAGGTCACAAGAACGGACCTCTTAGGGTCCCTGCCCCCCTCGGACCACCCGACGGCAGATACCCCAGTGTGTCTCAGTCTGTGCTGACTTCACTGAATCGTCGGCGTCGTTTTGTAATTTATACAATCAATTTACCGTATCTAGAGAAGGTCTACTCTGGATTCTTTCGATTATCTTAATAAATTCAATCTATATTTTGTCGTGTAAAAAATTTCTTTTCTACTGACTTGTACCTTTACCCAGACAATTCCTTTTAACTTCTTACGAAGAAAAAGTGATAAATGTACGTCTGATCTACTGGTGAACCCGACCTATCAACTCCTAACCCTGACCTGGGACCTCCGGAGAGGATCTTGAACATAAAACACCAGAGTCTAAAGGGAAATTCGGTGTCCTTCTAATTTTTTTTTTAGAAATCCGGTACGGTGTACCGGGAACCCTAGAATCAAAGAATTAGTTCCTAATCTGAGTACGGGAGACGTTACTGTGACACCTCATAATTGGTGACCTGACGGTCCTTTCAGGTTTTAACGAGGTGAATAGAAAAAAAAATTCAAAGAATATTCTTAATATAAATATATAGATATATAGATTTATATATATATAAAAACCTATATTTTATATATTAAAAATCTATGTTCAAAAAAGGTCATTACACACGAACACACTAGTCAACACAGGTTGAGAAACTCTGAGGTACTTGACATCAGACGGACCGAGGAGACAGGTACCCTAAAAGGTCCGTTCTTACGACCTCA
The DNA here is from genome assembly GCA_006410555.1 of Capra ibex. NCBI lineage: Eukaryota > Metazoa > Chordata > Mammalia > Artiodactyla > Bovidae > Capra > Capra ibex. The sequence goes on from SJYO01013871.1 coordinate 34,200,571, forward strand.
CCCAACGATAAAGGAAGAGGTTGGAAAAAAAAAAAAAAATTTAAATAAATAAACTGACGAGATAACACCTTTTAAGACTTTCTCTACCCTTATGGTCTAGTGGACTGGACGGAGAACTCTTTAGACATACGTCCAGTCCTTCGTTGTCAATCTTGACCTGTACCTTGTTGTCTGACCAAGGTTTATCCTTTTCCTCATACGATTCCGACATATGACAGTGGGACGAATAAATTGAATATACGTCTCATGTAGTACTCTTTACGACCTGACCTTCTTTGTGTTCGACCTTAGTTCTAACGGCCCTCTTTATAGTTAGTGGAGTCTATACGTCTACTGTGGTGGGAATACCGTCTTTCACGTCTCTTTGATTTTTCGGAGAACTACTTTCACTTTCTCCTCTCACTTTTTCAACCGAATTTCGAGTTGTAAGTCTTTTGATTCTAGTACAATAGGCCAGGGTAGTGAAGTACCCTTTATCTACCCCTTTGTCACAGTCTGATATATAAAACCCCGAGGTTTTAGTGACGTCTACCACTAACGTCGGTACTTTAATTTTCTACGAATGAGGAACCTTCCTTTCAATACTCGTTGGATCTATCGTATAAGTTTTCGTCTCTGTAATGAAACGGCTGATTCCAGACAGATCAGTTCCGATACCAAAAAGGTCATCAGTACATACCTACACTCTCAACCTGACACTTCTTCCGACTCGCGGCTTCTTAACTACGAAAACTTGACACCACAACCTCTTCTGAGAACTCTCAGGGAACCTGACGTTCCTCTAGGTTGGTCAGGTAAGATTTCCTCTAGTTGGGACCTTAAAGAAACCTTCCTTACTACGACTTCGACTTTGAGGTCATGAAACCGGTGGAGTACACTTCTCAACTGAGTAACCTCTTCTGACTACGACCCTCCCTAACCCCCGTCCTCCTCTTCCCCTGTTGTCTCCTACTCTACCGACCTACCGTAGTGACTAAACTGTCTGCACTCAGACCCACTTGAGAGCCTCAACCACTACCTGTCCCTCCGGACCACACGACGCTAAGTACCCCAGCGTTTCTCAACCTGTACTGACTCACTGATTTGAGTTGTCTAGAATCCAAACGGTACGTCCTAGAAATCAACACCGTAAACTTGAGAATCAACGTAGTACACCCTAGGTCATGGGACCGGTCCCTACTTTGGACCCGGGGGATGTAACCCTCGAGTCTCAGCATCAGTGCTCTGGTGGTCCCTTAAGGGCCTTCTACAATCGTCGTATGACAGGACCTAATCCTCCCGTCCCTATGAATAGATAGACTTACGAACGGAGGAAGAATTCAAAGAGGAAATCGGTAAATGGGGTATAAAATCCCATTTGACTGAGGGGACTATTCTCACCGGACATCTGATAACGATCCCTCGTACCCAACCAAGACCGGTGTCGTCTATCTCTGTGTCACCACCTCAGACTGGTGGAGACACACACAACCTCCCCCTGTCAGTGACACACCGGACTGTGTCCATCCGTCCTTCCAGATAGTTCTTCTAAACGACTGAAACGTCTAGTACCAATCGTCGGTACCAGGTGGATACATGGTCCACTCACTTGAACCCATTCGATAAGTAAAAAACTTAGAGTGCAAGAAGGAGATACTTTACTCCTACTTTTATTGTTATGGATTAAGTGGCCCAAAAATACTCTAAGTTTGCACTATTCTTTCTAGAGACATTTGACATTTAAGGGGACGTCACCAGTGACCGGACTCGAACGGAAAACGAATATGAATAGCCAAAGACCACGAGGACGATCAAAGGAGACGATGAACGGGGAGTACGGATCTGGAGGTACACCGACGACCTGACAGGTCCAAGGACTGAAGGAGAAGGATTCGTCCTAAGTCCCGAAGAGTCAGAGGAACAGACATCGGATGGACAATCCATCAATCTTATCCCTTTTCCTCAGGTTTTACCACCACCGATTTTCTGTTCCTTCCCTTTTCGGGCGTTCTTATCTTGTTTCCTTCCAGTTTCTTTCCAGGCTCCTGGTCTCACTCCTGAAGTCCATCTTGTCGTGAGGACCGACTCGGGTTAAACGTATCCCGTCCGGGTCCCCTTTCTTTTGTATATCTTCCTCCTCGGTTCGTGGAAGAGCGGAAGAGAGAGGGCGTACGGAAACGAGAAAGAGAGAGAGAGAGAGAGGGGTACGAAGGAGAGGAGGGGGCGCACACACGACCGCACGAGGAGGTGAGAGAAGAGAAGAAGGTCCTACCTAAGAGGACGATAGAAGATTTATTTTATCTCGTAAACAGATTCTCGATACTGTGCCAAACAAGTTCTGTGCTCTCGACAACTGTGCGACTCCCGAAATTACAGGCAGCGGAGTTTAGTAACAACACTGCTCTGTTCTTGGCTCTTTGTATATGAACGGACTGTGATGGAGAAGAAGTAAGAAAGTCTTAGAATTAGAATTTCCCCACTGACATTTAGTCACCGTTACCCGACTAGTCTGTTTGATTTGGGAGGTTGGTAAGTCTAAAATTTACCCGTTGGTACTGGTTCACTGTTACAGGACTGAGTCCAATTTACGTACTTGAGAAATCCTTCCGGGAATTTCTTACCCCAAACATGACCGACCGTGGAGTCCGAAGAGACTCTTCGGACACCCCCTCATAAAGACCATCTGTCTTAGGGATTCTGGGTGACACGTCGACGACGGACGGACCGAGTCACGTTTACCGTTACGGACCCTGCCCCCTCCCGTCCAGAAGGAAGGAAGGGGCGGTGTGTGTGGGAGTGAGTCTGTGTCGGAGAGATTTTCTCTTGTCAGTAAGTAACTCAAATCCGACCCCCGTTAAACCTCTCAATTTAAGACTTGTAAAGAGTCATTTTATTACGACGAAGAATTTTATCGAGTTCACACAAAGACACGTTCCACGAAAGACACCTATAAACGTACATATAATTATATAAATATATGTATTTTGGATAGAGATACATTTTCCATATAGAAATCGATGTGATACATATTTTTGTATATAACTTCGTGTACGGGTTTATATTCAGTACTTGATTTTTACTAACTTGAGTGTAGTCAATATTATAAATACAGGACTCCTACCGATTTGAATCGATGTTGTAGATTAAACGTCACTGCAGAAAGAAATTGTTCAAAATATTCTCCCTACTAAATTCAGTTCCTTCTCGTCACTGAGTAAGTGTACCACCCGGTCACCGACTCGATTCAAATCTTATCTTCCTTACGATCTAGAAGACCCCGAATCTCAAAAAGACACTTCAGTAAAACGAGAAGGTGTGACCAAAAATAGTAAGTAATCCATTTTGGTTCCTGAACATTACGTTATCGTTTTAAGAATAAAAAGAATAAATTAATCAAGCGAAACACATCAAGAGACAAAATCCGAGATAAAACCCAGTGGTAAGTTTATCAAACTCGAATCAAACCAACAAAACGTTAAGTACCACGTTCTACAATGGTTCAACTAAAAATGGAAATTTAATACTGTTTCGATTTCCGGAGGTCGTTAATCTATACCTTTAATCTCTGTTAACTCCTCTCATCCTTTACGAAAACGAGGTTTCTCTTTTTAGTTTCTAGACTTATTATGTAACAAGTTGTAAGTAAGTTTTGTGAACTCGACTCAAGATCCCGGTATTCCCTCTCTTTAATGGGAGTTTCTCGAGTATAATAAACCATTCCTTCTACCTTAACGTTTCATTAACACTACGTTCCTATCTTTATATAATGATCCTCTCCACATCAATTGTAATGACACCCTTGATCCCCCTCCCTGACTCTTCAATCTCTCGACACCTCCGCCCCTATATCTTCCGTGACCCCTCCTCACATAGACCCGGAACATTTCCAGGTCTATCCCGTCGGTGACTGACTGAGTACGTTACCGAACCTTTGAAGGACACGCACACGTCGTCGTTCCAGATTCACAATCAACGAGTCAGGACAGGCCGAGAAAACACCAGGATACCTAACCCCGGGTGGTCCGAGGAGACTGGTACCTGAAGGGGTCCGTTCTTTTGACCTCGCCCAACGGTACAGGAAGAGGTCCCCTAGAAGGACTGGGTACCTAACTTGCGAACAGTGGACACAACACCCGTCCAAGAAACGGTAGACTTGGTGGTCCCTTCGGGGATAAATCTCGATAAATTTCCGTCTTTCTAACGGAGGTTGACCTAAACGAGGTACTCTCGGACCCATCTACAAGGTCTCCCTGCCTTAGACCTCTCGGGTTGGAAAATTCTCAGGAATTTATTTACGGAGAGACTAGGAACACTCGAACGAGTCAGTGAGCTAGAGGAAACTGAGAAACACCGGGGTACCTGACATCGGGTGATCCGAGAAGAGAATCATGTAAATGTGTGTGTATGTGTATATAAATATATGTGTATATTTCGTGTGTACCTATACATATAGGTATATACATTTGTACACCTGAAGGGACCACCGAGTCACTATTTCTTAGACGGACGTAACGTCCTCTAAGTCCTCTATACTCGAACTAGGGACCCAATCCTACTAGGGGACCTCCTCCCGTACCTTTGAGTGAGGTCATAAGAACGACCCTTTTAGGGTACTCGTCTCCGTGAACCATCCAATACCAGGTACCCCAACGTTTCTCAACCCGTACCGACTTAACTGACTCGTGTGTATACATTTACACACAATATATATAGGTATATGGGTAACACCCTTTCGACCTTTACATATTGTGATCTCTCTTTTTTTAACCCGATCTACTAGAGATTTGAGACTTACGATACTGGTATAGGTTTTAAATATAGGTTCTGGTATACCGTTTTCAGTGCTACTACCTCCGACCAGAGTTTTTATTGAAGATTGATCTCGACGGAATGGAAAATCAGAATTTATTTTTGGATCCAATCAAAAATAATAAAAAAACCGGAACTCCGAACACACTGGGATCAAGAACCTGTCCCTAACTTGGGCACAGGGGACGTCATCTTCATACATCAGAATTAGAGACCTGGTGGTCTCTTCAGGAGGATCCACTTAAAAGTGAATTGACTTACGGTGACACTTTACCACCTGTGGTGACAACGTACAGATGTTCGACATAGGTGTTAATTCGAACTTTCCATTTCTCTAAGAGAACCTATCTTAAGGTAATGTGTAAGTCTACTACTTATTAAGTGAGGATGAATTAACACGAAGTGAATTTTGCAATGTCAAAGAAACATCAAGACTCGTGCCTTTTTTCGGAAGGAACAAGACAATGTAAGACTTAAAACAAATTCTTTGTAAAGTAAGACTTTGTTCGTTACCACCTCTCAGACTCCTGAGATTGAGTCGTCACTAACGACGGGTCTTCCGAGTAGAACAAGGTTTCACGTAGCGGCACAAATGTGAAGAGTTGAGATTATCAGGAGGTAGAAAGGATGACTCCCTGTGTTACGGATGACGATGAGTTTAAGAGCCTTATGATTTCGAACGCACAGTTCGGAACGACTCTGTCTTTGTAAAGAGTGGGTTCACAAGTGAAGATTACCACGAAGACTTCGTTCATGAACCTGGTAATTGTGAGAGGACAGAATCCAATCAGGGGGTCTTCGTCTAGGACGCTTCTCCTAAGAAACCTTTCTTTAAATAACTAATCCTTCATAGAGGACCCTCCCTTGTGAAGAACCCTTCACACTGAACCTTCCCCCTCTAGTCGCATCGGACTTTGGTTCAGGATCCTTCTCCTCGTGTGGGAGCTCAACAGAGGAGGTTCAACGACTCTTCGTCCCAAAATACTACACGTGGACCCCAGTGTGGACCTATTCTGGGGGGTTCCCTGTGTGTAAACCCAAGTCTGTCACCCTTTCTCCGTGGGTCTTTTCTCCGTGTCCACGAACACCAACCCTCACTTACACGGGACCCTCGGTCACTCGTACTTTTACCACCTCCCCAAGTTCCCACGGACGTAGAACAAGACACAGGACTCTTGAACAGAGACACTCGTCCCTCTCGTAAGAGAGATCAAAGACGGTCGGTCTTTCCCGTTTATCGTGGTACGTAAACCACTAGTCAACTTGTCTAACCCTAAGACTCTGTACTTCAGTGTTCGTCACAAGACCGACAGGTCGAAAATTCTTAAGTCGTGTTCCCGCGTGGCGAATACTGTCTGAAAACAACAAAGTCGAAATTAACAGAACGATCACGACCTTTACGGGTAAGGTGATCATAGACGGACCACAATGTATAATCCCAGATACTGACTCCCGTAAAGTGTAAGAGGACTCTTTGACCTCTGCGAGAAAAATGATTTCAAAAAGATGACGGACATCGTTACTTCTAGAAACGAAAGTGTCCGATATCCTTACTTGAAAGACCTAGACCACTCCTGACGTAGAAAGTGCAAGAGGAAAGCCTACGGAGAACACAGGCACGCATACACACGCACGAGTCAACACAGGCTAAGAAATACTGGTGTGCCTGACGTCGTACGGTCCGAAAGGACAGGAAGTGATAGAAGACCTCAAACGAGTTTGAGTACAGATAACTCAGTCACTACGGTAGGTTGGTAGAGTAGGAGACAGTAGGAGAAGAGGAGGACGGGAGTTAGAAAGGATCGTAACTCCAGAAAAGCTACTATCCAACGGTAAAGGAAGAGGTCCCCAGAAAGGGTGGGTCCCTAGTTTGGACGTAGAGGACGTAACCGTCCACCTAAGAAATGGTGACTTGGTGGATCCTTCGGGGGAACACAGGTATCAATTCGGTATTTTTTCGAATAACCAAACTCAGTAATAACTCTAATTATATTCAAGGATGAGTGGTTCCCGGTTTCGTTTTAAACCTTTTTAAGAAGATAAATCTTTTGATAAAATTTGTGCGCGAGAGTAAGATTCCCCGAAGGAAACACAGAGTCGACCATTTCTTAGGCGGACGTTTCGCCCTCTGGACCCAAACTAGGGACCGAACCCTTCTAGGGGACCTCTTCCCTTTCCGATGGATGAGAGCATAAGACCGGACTTCTTAAGGTCCCTGACATATCCAGTACCCCAACGTTTCTCAGCCTGTGTTGACTCGCTGAAAGTGAAGTGAAATGAAGAGTAAGATTTGTTAACAAAATAACCACGACAGTTGATAATTATGTTACCGTGAACGGTTGATGGAGATGTCCCGACTTTAGTACATGGGAGGACCTCTTTTAGGGGGAGTCTCCTTTATCTACTGGTCTTTAAGCGGGTCCGAAAGGACTTTTAATGGTCCTTTACCGAGCTGACCTCCGACTATAACTTCCCGATAACCCCTGTAACCACCCTCGAAAGGGGAGGTTCCACGCAACCAGATTCAAATTTAACCCGTGAGTCCTCCCTCCTCTCGTACATTCCGGAAACAACCTGTGTAATACGTCTCAAATAAATTTTTGGGACTTCGAGATCTTGTACTTCTTAGAAAATGGAAAACGAAGTCATCCTTGTAAAGAGGGACTATATTTTTCTTTTTAAGTCTTATTACACCATCACCTGAGTAGTTGCAGATTCGTAATGTTACTTTCGTGACGAGTTAAACTTCTGTCAGACTTCCTTACGTTGTCTTTTTTTCCTCAATTTATTAAAAACTCAACGCTAAACTTTGACATCTTTCTGTTTTTTCATATTGAGATTCTAGTTGATTTCGGGTGAGTTTAGGAAAGGATAAACGGAAATGTCTATAACATTCTTTTTTTTTAGTCCTGTAACCTTCATATTATCGTAAATTCTTCTTCTTCCTTTTTAATTTTATTGTTAATAGGATCCGAAGAATGCTATCTGTTTAGTCGAGGTTTGAAGACTCCTTTTTAAATGTGAGAAAGGTACAGGGAACTTCTATATTTAGAATAATACAGAAACTTTATATTCATGGGATCCTCTATTGATTTTGTTACGAGTGTGTACGGACTTCGACTTCCCCTTTTCATCCCTTTTCTTCAAAAGATTTTGTTTGACAATATGTTTGAAAGACGAATTTGACATTAGGTGTCGGAGGTAATCTAATGAACAGTACCGATGTTCAAAAGTTTTGGAAGAAGTATTTATCATTCTGCGAGATCAGTAAACTCGACCTTTTGATAAAGTTGACAATAAATGATTGATTACTTAAAGTATAACAACAAGGGTCAAACCCGAAGGGTCCACCGTGATTATCATTTCTGAGTGGACGGTTACGTCCTCTGTACTCTACGCCCAAACTAGCGACCCAGCCCTTCTAGGGGACCTCCTCTCTCACCGTTAGGTGAGGTCCTAAGAACGGACCTTTTAGGGGTACCTTCCCCTCGGACCGTCCGATGTCAGGTATGCCACCTGATTCAGTGAAGTCAGCCTGTACTGACTTCACTGAATCGCACGTGTGTGTATGGACTAAGTGTCGATTTTAAAACCTTGTCTTCGATATCCCAGATCCCTGAAGGGACCGTCAGGTCACCAATTTTGAAGTGGAAGGTTACGTCTCCCACGTCCAAGTAAAGGACCAACCCCTCGATTCTAGGGAGTACGAAGTACCGTGGTCTTGTATTTGTTGTCTTCGTCATAACATTGTTTAAGTTATTTCTGAAATTATTACCAGGTGGAGTTTTCCTTTTTTTCTTTGATATCTCAGAGACACGGACAAATATGACAGATATACAAATATATATAGGTACCTACATACAAATATACGTATACATATATATGTATATATATATATATAAGATGGAGGTCTACCATGATGATTTAATTAAATATTTCTAGAGTAAATTGACTGTATTTGTTCACGACATATTTAATTCATATAAAAGTCTCTATATTTTTGATTAGGTTTACAAAATGTTCAAGTACACTACATCTTATTATAAGACATTTATTTTTGACCAAATTCAACCGACTAAATTAATTTTATACGTACGGAAATCTCAATAGTTATAATTCGTATTATGAAAATAAAAAGAACCAAATATTGTTCAATTCATTCAAACACAACAAAGACAATGTTTTATACGTTTGTTCTTTTTATACTGATTTTTATACTCCTGATACGAAATTACAGAGAACTTTAAAAGTGTTAATTACATTCACACCGACAATTCTCGTTTACTTAATTTACGTTCACCCTATCTTTAAAATTCACTCGAAAACTTATTATTAATACAAAATATTATACAGAACAACATGAATATGTTAAAGGTTTTAGAATACATTGAATGTGAAAATCTCAAAGTGATTCAATTTACTACCTTTAAATAAATTAAAGTAAATAAATTATAGATCTAGTAAAGGTTTATTTTATTTTCTGTCTTTGTAGTCAATAATTTGTATAAATAGATGAAAATTGAAGAATAATGGTTTTTTTAACATGATACTCTTTCGTATACGAAGATTTCAAAGACTTTACGTAAATATTTAAACGTTAAATTTCTTACGACAATGTTGTCAAGTGAAGAAACTTGTCGAATGAAAAATTAAAAGTCATTCTCAATTCGAAAAATTTTTAATTTTTAAGATTACATTAATTTTGATAGTCTCTGTCATTATAAACGTTTATTATAAACAATTCAAAGGCACGTTGGGACATACGTTCCTTTCATTCAACACAAAAACCGAATCTTTTCGATTACCTCTACGTGAAAAAATTTTCTTTTCTTCATTTCATTCTAACCTATAAAATCTTACCCCTATCATCTGATTTTCCTTTTTGGTACCTGTGTCTTTCAACCCTTCTCTATTTCTCTGTCTCTATCTATATACCACCCCCTCTCTCTTTCTCTGAGCACTCACCAGTCAAGTCAAGTCGACGAGTCAACACAGGCTAAGAAACACTGGGGTACCTGACGTCGTACGGTCCGGAGGGATAGGTAGTGGTCGAGGGTCTCAAATGAGTTTGAGTACAGGTAACTCAACCACTACGGTAGGTTGGTAGAGTAGGACAGCAGGGGAAGAGGAGGGTGGAAGTTAGAAAGGGTCGTAGTCCCAGAAAAGTTTACTCAGTCAAGAAGTGTAGTCCACCGACTTCACAATCTCAAAGTCGAAGTCGTACCAACCGATTTTTAACTCAACAATAATATTCCCAAAATTTTTGTTCGAAATTGTGATTATGATACGAACGATTCAATAAAGTCAGTACAGGCTCAGAAACGTTGAGATACTTGGTATCGGGCGGTCTGAGGAAACAGGTACCCTAAGAGGTCCGTTCTTGTGACCTCACCCAACGATGAAGAAGGAGGTCCCCTAGAAGGGGTGGGTCCCTATCTTGGACTCAGAGAAGGCTGAGGACGAAACCGTCTCCCTAAGAAACGGTGATCCCGGTGGACCGCCTCTTCCGTTATCGTTCGGTGAGGTCATGAGAACGGATCTTTTAGGGTACCTGCCTCCTCGGACCATCCGAAGTCAGGTACCGCTGACTCGCTGAAGTGAAAGTGAAAAGTGAAAGTGTGTTACCTCTTCCTTTACCGTTGGGTGAGGTCACAAGAACGGACCTCTTAGGGTCCCTGCCCCCTCGGACAACCCGACGACAGATACCCCAGCGTGTCTCAGCCTGTGCTGACTTCGCTGAATCGTCGTCGTCGTCGTCGTCCCGGTTGACCCTTCGATTATGATACGAATACATTTTGTTTTTGAATTAAAAAAAAACTAGACGATTTTCCTCTTTCAAGAAAACCTGAAACCGAGACGAGAACTATTCTATAACACCTTCCAAAAACAAATGGAAAATTCATTATACGGTTCTTTCGTTTCAAAAACACAAAACAGTTTTATTAAAAGACACAAAGTACCATAGAAATAGTAGTCCAGAAACTATTGAATTTATTTGGTTTAGAAGATCTATGGGTTTCTCGATTTAAAACAAGTCTTGATACATCGAAAGACATACACGGAAACTTTATTGCAATGAAAAAAAAAAAATTACAAAATAAAAAGATCTAAATCCTTTTGAAAAAGAGAATTCTATGGGTACTGAACCTCGTTAAACCATGTCATATGGAAACACTTGTTTCTATCTTAATAATAAGACAGAAGGATGAACTAAGGAGATCTTAATCCTTTTAAGTGACTCATAAGAATAAAAATACCGTTATATCAATAAACGTATTCAAGTTATTCTTACAGGAAGAACATTGTTCTGTGTTAATTTTTGTGACCAATACAATACTTCCGAAAATAACCCTCTATAAACTCTCTCTACACATATACTATACTGGTGACGAAATTCTTTTATTTTAATCGATATGGCTCGGTTATTTCAGGGAATCCTTTTGTAGGATCATGGAACGAATGTCCCACAGACCGTCGGAATGGTCTACTAATTCCTTCCAGTGAAACACCGTCCACTTTCTTTGAGTCCTATAAAACCCTGGAGTTCTTCTGTCTTCAAATGGGTTTACAAATCCATAACGTTCATTTCAGACTAGTACTCAAGAACCGAACCGAACGATTGACCTCTCCGAAAAATCTCAAGTCAGACTCCAAGAAATACTTTTCAAGGTCGTTTCTTATAATTTTTCGCGACTATACCAGTTAGTGGTAGAGACAACAGGAATACATTTATTAGTTCAGTTGACATAACTTTGATCTGAATTAAACGTCTATTTAATCAGAATGACACTAATAGAAACTATGTTTACCCCTATTAACATCTCTCTTTTTAATACAAAGTAATAGAAAGTAATTATGTGGAGCCACCGATAGTCTAAGATCACGATAAGTAACAGAAACTCGAAACAAAAGATGGACATTTGACCTAACCGGGGACTTAAGAAGATCAAAGGAGGTCATAGATCCATGTTGAAAGGTTTAATTACAAACGTCAAAAAGATGGTGTGAAAAACTGGAGCTTAGTGACTCTTGATTTTGACGGGAAAGTGTTTCGGTACGTTTGATTTCAACCTGTTGAACTATATTAAGTTGTATGTCGAGTATGTGCCTATTAGAAGTCCGGATAACGTCACGTTGATGAGTCTTTCTAATAATTTCTGTAAGTTTGACGTTTGATCCTTTAGACGTCTAACGACAACGACGGAAGTAAGGTAGAAACCCGGTTGTAGATTTTCAGAAGAACTGACGGATGTGAGTTTTGAGTCTAACCCAATTATTGAACGAGGTTGGTAACTGGAAACAAAAAGAATACAAAGGTATCTTTACGAAGAATAATTTATGAACCGACGGTCGTGTTACATCTCAATTGAAACCCTTGGGTGAAATCACAGTGGCAGAGGACTTTATACAAATTGACTTGGTTGGATAAAAGTTCTGATTCTCTCCTTAAGTTATTTTATTACCTCGTTCTAACGAAGACTTAACACTTTGAAAAACCTTCAAAGTTTCTGACTTTCTCTCTTCTTATACGATAGGAGTTTATACGAAGATACCGTATAACTAATAAAACTTGGTTTCAATGAATTCTTTGTCGGTCACATTCTTCTTGTGAGTATGAGGAGACAGGGGGACTCACGTCCTTCATTAAGAGGATACACTTCAATGAGAAGGATATTGGTCCTCCCATTCTCCGTAGGTAGGGATGTCGCTCTCTATCGCTTAAGTCCCGGATCTTCAGAAGCATTTGTTTGGAACAATGAAGTAACGTTTAAACGACGGGGTTTCGGATTTGGGCGAACAAAACAATTAAGAAGTGTTTAATCACAAAAGGAAGAGTCTACCACTTCTTAGACGGACTTACAACCTCTTGACACTAGGGATCCAGTCCTACAAGGGGACCTGTTCCTTTACCGTTGGGTGAGGTCATAAGAACGGACCTCTTATGGTACCTGTCTCCTCGGACCGTCCGATGTCAAGGACCCCAGTGGTTCTCAGCCTGAGCTGACTCACTGGTTGTGAAAGTGAAAGTTCTTCATATTTTTGGTGGACGAAACCAGTGAGGAACCTCAGAGTATAAAAATACTCGAGGTCATATATACTTTTGTTAAAAAAAAGAGGACAATTAGACGGAATACAGTCAACTTAATAATCTGGTCGGTTTCTACGACCTTCTCTGTTTCCCTCTTCAAAAGGAGGGGATATACCAGTTATTCTTTCATAAAGAGTTCATGCAACGTTGTATAAACAAAGGGATGGGAAAACCAGGTAAGTCTTGTCTACGGACAACAGTACCATTGTCTTTGCTCTCGTTCACTCTCAAAAACTCACGGGATATACGAAAACATGTCCTTCTTCCAACTCCAACTTGACTTTACACCTAAATTTTACTTTTTGGTAAAAGTAGAAAGAGGGAGACATCTCCCGTCTACAGTACTAACACGGAGTTAGATAAGGGGCTTTCATCCGTATAAATCAGTCACGTAAACTTCTACTTTCTTTTCTCTCTACCTCTTTTTCCTCCTAAGGAAAAGGGGAACGAGGAAGGGTTTGATAAAGTAGGTCAGTGTACGAAGACCTTCAACAGACGGAGAGAGAACCCAAACACCTGACATTAGGTTTGTATATAGTCCAAACTCCTTTACATATTGAGGAGGGGTAGAGATCTAAAGTTTTTGTGTATCCACCCCAAAGGAACCACCAGGTCATCGATTCTGAGGTACGAGGGTTACATCCCCTGGGTCCAAGTTTGGAACTAGTCTCTTGATCTAAGGCGTACGGCGTTGATTTCTAGAACACACGGTGTTGATTCTGGGCTGTACCGGAATAAATATATTAATTTATTTATTATTTTTTTATTGGGTTTGGTTTTTTTGTGTATCCAATCCAAGTGAAAAACTTTTGTATCTATTCGAGATTGATTTATTTGTTCTCATCCAAACCAAACCGCAAATTACTCCCTCTCTCTCAAAATGAATAAATGACACAGACTAGGTTAGACGCGAGGGAGGGACCCTTGGGAGGAAGTCAAACCACGGGTAAAGGAGGTACAATCGCGACTCCGACGTGTAGAAGAGTCAAGACAGGAAAAGAGAAGGAAGAAAAAGTTCAATGTCGTCTATGAGGGACTGCGTTCCACGTGGGATGTACGGGGTACGAAATGGTGGTGGGCGAGGCCTTAGAGGTACTGAGTCGAGACCAAGGGAGTACGATCGTACCCCGTATTAGACGGCCTAAGGATCCGTGGGGTCGAGGTCTCACAAAAAGGAAAGAACACGGACACAACTTTCCGTAGTCAGGGGGGGTTCACTAAAAAATTTTAAAATAAATAAATAAAAAATCCGACGTGACCCAGAAACAACGACACGTCTGAAAAGAGATCGAGACTACTCACCTCCGATGTGAGAGTAACACGACGCTCCCGAAGAGTAACGGCACCGAAGAAAACAACGCCTCGCACCTGAGATCCCGTGTAACCGAGTAATCGACACCGTGTGTCCGAAACAACGAGGCGTCGTACACCCTAGAAAAGGACCTAGTCCCTAACTTGGGTATAAGGGACGTGACCGTCAACCTAAGAAATGGTGACTAGGTGGTCCCCTCGGGGGAAGGAGTTTACTAAAAATACAAATTGTGTTATTCGTTAATATTGGACCCCACTCTCCGGACTTCAGACTCCACACCCACCCTACCCCGTTTTCACTCGTTTTCACTTCTACCCTTTCATATTCCTTCTCTCTCTCCTCCGTCTCTGGATCTCTACTTCCACTACGACCTCCGTCACCTCAGACACCGTCTGTCGCCCACGAGACATCCGACGGGCCGGTCGACGTGGATCTCCGACAGGGGAGGTGACACCTTTGGACCTGTTCAATAGTTCGATACCTTGAAGAGACATGGAATCGAAGGAATAGATAGTTTATTTTATTATAATCATAGGAGAAATCTCAGAACTCTTACCTTACCTTATTACATACATTTAATACAGGACAACATGGACCGTAGACCTCTTCCTTTACCGTTCGGAGAGGTCATAAGAACGGACCTCTTAGGGTACCTGTCTCCTTGGACAGATACCAGGTACCCCAGCGTTTCTCAGCCTGAACCGTACGAACGTGCGTGCATGGACCATAGAGAATTCACGACCTGTACTAAATCGCTGACTTGTTGTTGTTTCGAAGTAATAATAAACACTTATAACAATGGTGGTCTGTACTTGTAACAACTGCAAATGTCCGACGGATTTCTTTTGGATAAGTACACTTGGTTCGGGGAGACAACCAGTCACACTTTCGTATTCTTTACAGTTTTTATCCGTCTGAAAAACGCTAAAGGGACCACCAGGTCACTAGTGCTGTGGTACGAAGGTGACGTTCCCCATGTTCAAACTAGGGACCAGTCCCTTGATTCTAGACTGTACGGGGTACCACACCGGTTTTTTATCTTTTTGGTTTTTTATTCGTTGTTGTCGTTTTTTTATTTATTTTATTTTATCGTCAAAGAGTGAACACGACAAAGTGATTTGTATAAGTCGTATAAACCTATAAACTTCAAATTCTTTTCTTAAACTCCTTTCGTGAGGATTATAAACGTTTCGGTCTCCGTACTCATATTTATCTCCAGGTCTTCGACACACAGATTTAAGTCTTTTCATGGTTTGATAGTGACAAAGTGGAAAACAGAACTACGTGTGTGAAACACCGTTGGGTCTTCCGACTAAAAAAAAAATTTATCCTGAAATTTTATCGCAAATGACCGACACAATGATCAATGTTTTAATCATGTACACATTACGATTAACATCAATGTTAATATAATAATTCGTAAATAGGATACAGTCCACGACACGAAGTTGAAATATGCGTGCTAGAGTAAATCAGAAATGTTGTTAAACTACCCCCTACAGGAGAACAATAAGGATAAAATGTCTGTACTTTACACTCCGTTTTGTGGTATTTTGTGTCTTTTTTTACTGGGTATTATGATGGGAGGTTTCAATTGGTTGTAGAGTTACGGACAAAAGGTCCTTAAAACCTTCCGTCGAAACTTAGACCTTAAGAACAAGAACCATCAGACACGATGGTATCCCTTTCGTTCGGGACCAGGATCAGACTCCGGTCGACGGAGAGAGGGATAGTCATTGAGAGGGAACGTACGAGAACTCACCGGAAGGGAGGGGTGACACATGTCGGTGGGGGAGTCCTATTCTCTACCAAGTCCGAGACCTTTTCCCTGGGACCCTCCACCATAACGAGTCCCAGACAGACATTTACCGAACCCCGACAGACTGGTCCTTTGAGACCCCAGGATCTATGAGTCTCTTACAAGATCCTCTCCCCTACACCCGAGACCCAAACGTCTGGGTAAATCGAGACGTCTGAGACGGGGACTGTCCCCACCCCCGAACGACAGTCTGTTCCAGGTCTACACTCTACGTCCCGTTCCCGGAAGAACGGATCCAAATTCCCTCCGTGAAGGAAAAGACACTGTCTCCTTTCTCCTTAGTCCTTTGGATTTGTAAAATGTTGAAGACAGGTTGAGGTACTTCCCAACTCATGTCGTATAAATATCAGACATAAATTGTTTATTCAGATCATTACGTAATGATATTAATATAAGATCATCGTCTTAATGGAAACAACATAGTCATAGAGTAACGAACGAATACCAAATTACTTTGCGTAAACCTTAGTTATGGTATACAACAACTTAATTAATTTTCGTGTTAAACATAAGACCGACTTATTTGTACTCAGTGTCTAAAGTTGTCAAGTAAGTAAACACGGACATAATCAACGACTGAGAAATACTGAGGTACCTGATATCGGATGGTCCGAGGAGATAGGTACCTAAGAGGTCCGTTCTTATGACCTCACCAAACGGAAAAAAAGAGGTCCTCTAGAAGGACTAGGTCCTTGGCTTGGACCCAAAAGACGTAATGTCCGTCTAAGAAATGATAGACTCGGTGGTCCCTTCACATTGTCTATAAATGACTTACGGATGAGTTATCTATGACCGATCCGTGACATGATCCGTGAGACCACTCTCATCTATGATAATTATTAGTTTATTTCTTATTAACCTAGACGTAGTACATTTGTAACTGGGTTGCGTCATTTAACCTCTAAGTCTGAGTCTCTCCCTTTTCAGATCCTCAAAAGATCTTTCCTACCCTCACCAATAGACCTATCTTTTATGAAGAAATTTTTGATTTTTTTAAAAAAATGAAATAAAACGAAATGTTATGACATAACCAAAACGATATGTAGTTGTACTTAGGTGGTGCCCATATGTACACAAGGGTTAGGACTTGGGGGGAGGGTGGAGGGAGGGTTATGGTAGAGAGACCCAGTAGGGTCACGTGGTCGGGGTTCGTAGGACATAGGACGTAACTTGGACCTGACCACTAAATAAAGAATATACTATAATATGTACAAAGTTACGGTGAGGGGGTTTAGTAGGGTGGGAGAGGGAGAGGGTGTCTCAGGTTTTCTGACAAGATATGTAGACACAGAGAAAACGACAGAGCGTATGTCCCAATAGCAATGGTAGAAAGATTTAAGGTATATATACACAATCATATGACATAACCACAAAAAGAAAGACCGAATGAAGTGAGACATATTAGCCGAGGTCAAAGTANGGTAGAGTAGTCTTGACTAAGTTTACTTAAGAAAAATTACCGACTCATTATGAGGTAACACATATACATGGTGTCGAAAGAATAGGTAGGTAGACGACTACCTGTAGATCCAACGAAGGTACAAAACCGATAATATTTGTCACGACGCTACTTGTAACCCCATTTACACAGAGAAAGTTAAGACCAAAGGAACCACACATACGGGTCTTCACCCTAACGACCCAGTATTCCGTCAAGATAAACGTTAAAAAATTCCTTAGAGGTGTGACAAGAGGTATCACCGACATGATCAAACGTAAGGGTGGTTGTCACATCCTCCCAAGGGAAAAGAGGTGTGGGGAGAGGTCGTAAATAACGAACATCTGAAAACCTAGCGTCGGTAAGACTGACCGCACTTTACCATGGAGTAACACCAAACTGAACGTAAAGAGGCTATTACTCACTACAACTCGTAGAAAAGTACACAAACAATCGGTAGGCATACAGAAGAAACCTCTTTACAGATAAATCAAGAAACCGGGTAAAAAACTAACCCAGCAAATAAAAAGACCTTAACTCGACGTATTCAACGAACATATAAAAACTCTAATCAACAAACAGTCAACGAAGTAAACGATAATAAAAGAGGGTAAGACTTCCGACAGAAAAGTGAAACGAATATCAAAGGAAACAACACGTCTTCGAAAATTAAAATTAATCCAGGGTAAACAAATAAAAACGAAAATACAGGTCATAAAACCCTCCACCCAGTATCTCCTAGGACGACACTAAATACAGCCTTTCACAAAACGGATACAAGAGGAGATCCTCAAAATATCAAAGACCAGAATGTAAATCTAGAAATTAGGTAAAACTCAAATAAAAACACACGCCACAATCTTTCACTAGATCAAAGTAAGAAAATGTTCACCAACTGGTCAAAAGGGTCGTGGTGAACAATTTCTCTAACAGAAATGAGGTAACATATAAGAACGGAGGAAACAGTTTCTATTCCACAGGTATACACACACCTAAATAGAGACCCGAAAGATAAAACAAGGTAACTAGATATACAGACAGAAACACGGTCATGGTATGACAGAACTACTGACACCGAAACATCATCTCGGACTTCAGTCCGTCCAACTAAGAAGGACAAGGTAAGAAGAAAGAGTTCTAACGAAACCGATAAGCTCAAAAAACATAACGGCATGTTTAACACTTTAATAAACAAAATCGAGACACTTTTTATGGTGGCCATCGAACTATCCCTAACGTAACTTAGACATCTAACGAAACCCATCATATGAATAAAAGTAATATAACTAAGAAGGTTAGGTACTTGTACCATATAAAGAGGTAGATAATCACAGGAGAAACTAAAGAAAGTGGTCACAAAATATCAAAAGATATATATCCAGAAATCGAAGAAATCCATCTATATCAGGATTCATAAAATAAGAAAAGCAACGTTACCACTTACCTTAATAAAGGAATTAAAGAAAAAGATGAAAGAGTAATAATAACATATCCTTACGTTCCCTAAAGACACACAACTAAAATATAGGACGTTGAAACGATATAAGTAACTAATCGAGATCATTAAAAGACCACCTCAGAAATCCCAAAAGGTACATCTCCTAGTACAGTAGACGTTTGTCACTCTCAAAATGATGAAGAAAAGGTTAAACCTAAGGAAACTAAAGAAAAAGACGAGACTAACGACACCGGTTTTGAAGGTTTTGATACAACTTATCATCGCCACTTTCACCCGTGGGAACAGAACAAGGACTGAAATCGCCTTTACGAAAGTTAAAAAGTGGTAACTCCTATTACAAACGACACCCGAACACTATATATCGAAAATAATACAACTCCATACAAGGAACATAAGGACGAAAGACCTCTCAAAAATAGTATTTACCTACAACTTAAAACAGTTTCCGGAAGAGACGTAGATAACTCTATTAGTATACCGAAAATAAAAAGTTAAACAATTACACCACATAATGTAACTAACTAAACGTCTATAACTTCTTAGGAACGTAGGGACCCTATTTCGGTTGAAACAGTACCACATACTAGAAAAATTACACAACAACCTAAGACTAACGATCTTAAAACAATTCCTAAAAACGTAGATACAAGCAGTCACTATAGCCGGACATCAAAAGAGAAAAACACCGTAGAAACAGTCCAAAACCATAATCCCACTACCACCGGAGTATCTTACTCAAACCTTCAAATGGAAGGAGACGTTAAAAGACCTTCTCAAACTTATCCTATCCACAATCGAGAAGAGATTTTCTTTTATGAAGAATTAAGTATTATACGAGGACAAAAGGTGTGATGAAGAACTAAAGGTGAACAGATTCTTTTAAACTTAATGTTTTAAATCTTCGTAAATAGAATTTTTTCCGTGAAAAGACGTTTATGGTTTTGGACGGATAGTTCATAAAATACGGAGAATCCTCAGTAAGAGATTTGTATCTATGAACCCAACTGAGAGAACAAACAAGGTACTGATCAGACATACTACGAACTCAGGTTCTCTCCCACACATTGGCACCGACTAAATTCCGTAAATCCACTTACGGTCGTCGAGAGAGGTCCCTACTTTCTGGACCCAACACCGTCATTAAGACTTCCACCTAGAGTTACGGACTGTAAATTATCTTCGAATTGTGTTTAACCAACCCAAAACCTTGGGGTGTAACACGGTCTCTAAGGTAGGAGTTCGAAATCGAGAGAGAATTGTAACCGTAGTCTGGTGATTACAAGATTACTGGTATTTAGAGTAAAGACGAAACGGAAAATGAAACACTAACATGAGTGAAAATACTTCGTTACCTTCACCTTCACCAGAATTTTTTGTTACTCATACACCTCGACCCTTTTGATACTTATTGTCTGTTCCTATGACCTCTTCAAACTTTTTCGATTTTTTTGATGAAAGGGTCTCAACTTTGGGCAAAGTACCGATTTATGTTCGTCGTCAGAGACCTTCAATGAGTAAAGTTTCGTCCATTCATCTCCGTGAACCGGGTAGAGTCGAGTAGTATGCTACACACAGACTTTTATTTTAGAGATGAATACTTGGTAGGGAGACTTTCTAAATTTTATTAAGAATCGTACACTTTCTAGGAGAAGTTGTCATTTTCTCGTGTAATCGGTGTCGGAGTTTGTGTGTTCGTCCAGAGTTAGGGACTGGTACGAGTAAGGTCCTTTGAGTAAATTTCCCGTTTCCTTCTTTGTTAGTTTTACTTTTCCGTCGGATGTCTTTTCCACTTTTATAAACTTTTGTTAGATAGACTATTTTCCAATTATAGGTTTTATTTATTCCTTGAGTATTTTGAGTATAATTTTTTTTTTTTTTCCAGTCTCCTGGACTTATCTGTAAAAAGGTTTCTTCTGTATGTTTTCTGGTCGTCTATGTACTGTTCCACGAGTCTCTGTGATTAGTATTCCTTTTACGTTTAGTTTTTGTGTTGCTCTAAGGTGGAGTATTGATACTCTCACCGATACTAGTTGTTGGTAAAGTCAAGATTGTCGATTACGAAGATGAGTGGGTCTTTTACACAAATGATCCTGACCCTTTACAGACTTTAACGACCCATGAGGACCGTACTGTCACTTTAATTAGACGGTCAACAGAGATCCTTACAGGGATCTGTAGGACTTACCCGAATAGACCCCNACCCACCCTCCCACCTGGACCACAACCCAAAAAGAAACATGTGTACCGTATATAGAGTCGAGAGACTGACTAATATAAACAGTACGGTCCTCAGTAGTATTGAAGGTGCTTGATCAATGTATCCCGAAGAGAGGGTACCACGCAAGAACCTAGTCAACTGGGTTATTGAACTGTTCGCCGTCAAACCCCTTTCTTCATAATCGGCACAAGTAACTGATCGTGGGTAAAGGTCCGAAACAGATTAAAAAGGAAACACTTCTAATCCCTCATTAACCTATCTAGACCGGAAACTCCACATTCCCCATCCACGGTTCAGTGACAAAGATCCCGGTGGGAAACCCGTCAACATAGGTGGAACAAAGGGGAAGAATGGAGACTCGGGACGAAATCTACCGGGGATGTAACTTACCAATCCTCTATAGGGTACAGACACTCCTCTATGGGGTGTAGACGATGACCTCACGACCTCACTGACACTCCTCTATAGAGAACAGGTTCCAGTTTTCTCTTCAGGGTCGTTCTACCATCCTCCCAACTTTAGCGTAAATCTTACTTTAGGGTATGGACGGTCTCTGCGAGTCTTCCGAGTTTGTATGGAACACACGTGGTACTGGGTCTCTGGGGTGTCTCTGACTTCGTCTTGACACAAACCCACAGAGGACGTCTCCTCACCCAGTCGTCACCTGACGACGTACTCGTCCCCGGGACCCACGTCATCTGGACCCACACCGTATTCGGGAGAACCTCCTCCAACGGTAATTGGGTGGTATCTCGGTGGTCTTGAATGTTTCCTGACCCTTTGTCTAAGAACCTCCGGTGTTTGTTTTGGAACACACGTGGTCCTGGGTCCTCTTTCCTCGTCACTGGGGTGTTCTCGGACTGGGTCTGAACGGGCCCTCACAGGTCCTCAGAGACCACCTCCGCACCCAACCACCCCCGGACTACGTCCCAACCCCCGTACCTCACATCGTCACTCACGTCCTGGAAAACTTCCTTCAGTGGCAATAGAAGCAATGGAGGTGGTATCAAACCGGAGTCCAGTTTATTGTCCCTCCCTTGTGTCGAGGTGGGAAGTTGTATTTTGATTTAATTTCTAAATGACTCGTGCCGGGACGGGTAGTCTTATTCTGGGTCAAAGAGGGAGTCAGTCAGAGAGGGTAGTCCTTCGAAGGTATTAGGAAGAGGTAGTCTCCCGTCTGTCTACTTTTGGTGTCAGTGTCTTTTGATTGGTTATACAAGTGTACCTGGTGTCGGAACAGATTGAGTTACTTTGATACTCGGTACGACACATTCCGGTGGGTTCTACCTGTCCAGTACCACCTCTCAAGACTGCTTTGCACCAGGTGACCTCTTTCCTTACCGTTTGGTGAAGTCATAAGAACGGAACTCTTGGGGTACTTGTCATACTTTTCCGTTTTTCTATCCTGTGACTTTTTACTGGAGGGGTCCAGTCATCTACGGGTTATACGATGACCTCTAGTCACCTCTTTATTAAGGTCTTTCCTACTTTTGTGCCTCGGTTCCGTTTTTGTTATGGGTCAACACCTACACTGACCACTTCCTTCATTTCAGGCTCCGACATTTGTCGTTATAACGTATTCTTGGACCTTTCAATCCAGGTACTTAGTTCCGTTTATCCTTCACCAGTTTGTCCTCTACCGTTATCACTTGTAACTGTAAGATCCTTAGTCGTTTGATTTTAACTGACCTTACCCACTTAAATTGAGTCTACTGGTAATATAGATGATGACACCCGTCCTTAGGGAAACTTCTTTACCTCATCGGTAGTACCAGTTGTTTTCTCAGACTTTACGTCATGAACCTACGTTAGAGTTTTTACTGTCTCACTAGAGTCAAGTAAAGGTTCCGTTTGGTAAGTTATAGTGTTATTAGATTCAGATACGGGACTGGTTATTACGACTTCTTCGACTTCAACTTGCCAAGATACTTCTGGATGTTCTGGAAAATCTGGATTGTGAGTTTTTTCTACAGGAAAAGTAACATATCCCCTGACCTTACGTTTTCGTCCTTCAGTTCTTCATGGACCTCATTGTCCTTTTAAACCGAAACCACATGTCTTACTTCGTCCCGTTCCGATTGTCTCAAAACGGTTCTCTTGTGTGACCAGTATCGTTTATGGGAGAAGGTTGTTGTGTTCTCTTCTGAGATATGAACCTGTAGGGGTCTACCAGTTATGACTTTAGTCTAACTAATGTAAGAAACGTCGGTTTCTACTTCTTCGAGATATTTCAATCGTTTTTGTTCTGACCCTCGACTGACACCGACTCTAGTACTAGAGGAATGACGGTTTAAGTCTGAATTTAACTTCTTTCATCCCTTTTGGTGATCTGGTAAGTCCATACTGGATCTAGTTTAAAGAATACTAATATGTCACCTTCACTGTTTATCTAAGTTCCCTAATCTAGACTATCTCACGGACTTCTTGATACCTGTCTCCAAACACTGTAACATGTCCTCCGTCACTAGTTCTGGTAGGGTTCTTTTTCTTTACGTTTTTCCGTTTTACCAATAGACTCCTCTGGAATGTTTGTCGACACTTTTCTTCTCTTCGTCTCTTCCCTTTTCGTATCCTACTTTCCTTTCCATTAGGGTTTCTTTCCGTTACGGTTTCTTACGAGTGATGGCATGTTAACGTGAGTAGAGTGTGTGATCATTTCATTACGAGTTTTAAGAGGTTCGGTCCGAAGTCGTTATGCACTTGGCACTTGAAGGTCTACAAGTTCGACCAAAATCTTCTCCGTCTCCTTGGTCTCTAGTTTAACGGTTGTAGACGACCTAGTACCTTTTTCGTTCTCTCAAGATCTTTTGTAGATAAAGACGAAATAACTGATACGGTTTCGGAAACTGATACACCTAGTGTTATTTAACACCTTTTAAGACTTTCTCTATCCTTATGGATGGACGGAAAACTCTTTGGATATAAGTCCAGTCCTTCGTTGTCAATCTTGACCTGTGTCTTGTTGTCTGACCAAGGTTTATCCTTTTCCTCATGTAGTTCCGACATATAACAATGGGACGAATAAATTGAATATACGTCTCATGTAGTACTCTTTGTGACCTGACCTTCTTTGTGTTCGACCTTAGTTCTAACGGTCCTCTTTATAGTTATTGGAGTCTATACGTCTACTGTGGTGGGAATACCGTCTTTCACTTCTTCTTGATTTCTCGGAGAACTACTTCCACTTTCCCCTCGGACTTTTTCAAACGAATTTAGAGTTGTAAGTCTTTTGATTCTAGTACCGTAGACCAGGGTAGTGAAGTACCCTTCATCTACCCCTTTGTCACCTTCGTCACAGTCTGAAACAAAAAAACCCGAGGTTTTAGTGACGTCTACCACTAACGTTCGGTACTTTAATTTTCTACGGATGAGGAGTTTCCTTTCAATACTGGTTGGATCTGTCGTATAATTTTTCGTCTCTGTAATGAAACGGTTGTTTCCAGGCAGATCAGTTCCGATACCAAAAAGGTCACCAGTACATACCTACACTCTCAACCTGACACTTCTTTCGACTCGTAGCTTCTTAACTACGAAAACTTGACACCACAACCTCTTCTGAGAACTCTCAGGGAACCTGACGTTCCTCTAGGTTGGTCAGGTAAGACTTCCTCTAGTCAGGACCCACAAGTAACCTTCCTGACTACCATTTCGACTTTAAGGTCATGAAACCGGTGGACTACACTTCTCAACTGAGTAACCTTTTCTGAGACTACGATCCTCCCTAATCCCCGTCCTCCTCTTCCCCTACTGTCTCCTACTCTACAGACCTACCGTAGTAACTGAGCTACCTGTACTCAAACCCACTTGAGGCCCTCAACCACTACCTGTCCCTCCGGACCGTACGACGTTAAGTACCCTAGTGTTTCTCAACCTGTGCTGAATCGTTGACTTGACTTGACTTGACTTGACTTGACTATGGTAAACTTACGTCTCAAAGTTTCTTATCGTTCCTCTCTATTCTTTCGGAAGGAGTCACTAGTTACGGTTCTTTATCTCCTTTTGTTATCTTACGCTTTCTGATTGCGACCTCTCCCACACCTCTTTTCCCTTGGGAGAATGTGACAACCACCCTTACGTTTGATCACAATGGTGATAAGTCTTGTCACACCTCTAAGGAATTTTTTGACCTTTATCTTGACGGAATGTTGGGTCGTTAGGGTGACGACCCGTATGTGTGACTCCTTTGGTCTTAACTTTCTCTGTGTACATGAGGTCTCAAGTAACGTCGTGACAAATATTATCGGTCCTGTACCTTCGTTGGATCTACAGGTAGTCGTCTACTTACCTATTCTTTCGACACCATGTATATGTATTACCTTATAATGAGTTGACAATTTTTCTTACGTAAACTTAGTCAAGATTACTCCAACTACTTAGACTTCTGATAACATGTCTCACTTCATTCAGTCTTTCTTTTTGTGGTTATGTCATATAATTGAGTATATATACCTTAAATCTTTCTACTATAGTTACTGGGATATACGCTCTGTCGTTTTCTCTGTGTCTACATTTCTTGTCTGAAAACCTGAGACACCCTCTTCTGTTCCCACGCTACTAAACTCTCTTATCGTAACTTTGGACTTATATTGGTATACACTTTATCTAACGGTCAGGTCCAAGCTACGTACTCTGTTCCACGAGTCCCGACGACGTGACCCTACTGGGACTCCCTACCCTACCCCTCCCTCCACCCTCCCCCCAAGTCCTACCCCTTGTGTACATGTGGGTACTGACTAAGTACACTTACATACCGTTTTTGATGGAGTTATAATATTTCATTAATTGGAGGTTAATTTTATTTGTTTAATTAATTTTGTTTTTTTCTGATCTCTAGAGAAGTTCTTTCAATCTCTATGGTTCCCTTGTAAAGTACGTTTCTACCCGAGTTATTTCCTGTCTTTACCATACCTGGATTATCTTCGTCTTCTATAATTCTTCTCCACCGTTCTTATATGTCTTCTTGATATGTCTTTTCTAGAAATACTGGGTCTATCAGTACTACAACACTAGTGAGTGCATCTCGGTCTGTAGGACCTTACACTTCAGTTCACCCGGAATCCTTCGTAGTCATGCTTGTTTCGATTACCTCCACTACCTTAAGGTCGACTCGATAAAGTTTCGGATTTTCTACTACTGTACTTTCACGACGTGAGTTATACGGTCGTTTAAACCTTTTGAGTCGTCACCGGTGTCCTGACCTTTTCCAGTCAAAAGTAAGGTTAGGGTTTCTTTCCGTTACGGTTTCTTACGAGTTTGATGACGTGTTAACGTGAGTAGAGTGTACGATCGTTTCATTACGAGTTTTAAGAGGTTCGGTCCGAAGATGATATACACTTGACACTTGAAGGTCTACAAGTTCGACCAAAATCTTTTCCGTCTCCTTGGTCTCTGGTTTAACGGTTGTAGACGACTTAGTAGTTTTTTCGTTCTCTCAAGGTCTTTTTGTAGATAAAGACGAAATAACTGATACGGTTTCGGAAACTGACACACCTAGTGTTCTTTGATACCTTTTAAGACTTTCTCTACCCTTATAGTCTGGTGGACTGGACGGAGGACTCTTTAGACATACGTCCAGTTCTTCGTTGTCAATCTTGACCTGTACCTTGTTGTCTGACCAAGGTTTAACCCTTTCCTCATACAGTTCCGACATATGACAGTGGGACGAATAAATTAAATATACGTCTCATGTAGTAAGTTTTACGACCTGACCTACTTCGTGTTCGACCTTAGTTCTAACGGTCCTCTTTATAGTTATTGGAGTCTATACCTCTACTGTGACGAGAATACCGTCTTTCACTTCTTCTTGATTTCTCGGAGAACTACTTCCACTTCCTCCTCGGACTTTTTCAAACGAATTTCGAGTTGTAAGTCTTTTGATTCTAGTACGGTAGACAAAGGTAGAGAAGTACCGTTTAACTATCCCTTTGTCACTGTCTGTAATAAAACCCCCCCTCCCGCCCCCCTCCCACCCTCGAGGTTTTAGAGACGTCTACCACTGACGTCGGTTCTTTATTTACTTTTCTGTGAACGAGGACCCTTCTTTTCAATACTGGTTGGATCTGTCGAATAATTTTTCCTCTTTGTAATGAAACGGTTGTTACAGGTAGATCAGTTACGATACTAAAAAGGTCATCAATACATACCTACACTCTCAACCTGAGATTTCTTTCGACTCGTGGTTTCTTAACTACAAAAACTTGACACCACAACCTCTTCTGAGAACTCTCAGGGGACCTGACGTTCTTCTAGGTTGGTCAGGTAGGATCTCATTTAGTCAGGAGTTATAAGTACCCTTCCTAACTACGAGTTCGACTTTAGGTCAAAAAACCGATAGACTACCCGTCTTGACCGAGTAAACTTTTCTGGGACTACGACCCTTTTTAACTTCCACCATCTTCTTCCCTTACTGTCTCCTACTCTACCAACCTACCGTAGTGACTGAGTTACCTGTACTCAAACTCATTTGAGGCCCTCAACCACTACCTGTCCCTCCGGACCGGACGAAATCAGGTACCCCAGCGTTTCTCAGCCTGTTCTGACTCGTTGACTTGACTTGACTTGACTTGTCTTGTTACTTACCGACGGTGTTTTTATGTCAAACACCTTCGACATAACGAAGACACACATACACACAATCAACAAGTCAACACAGACTGAGAAACACTTAGGTACCTGAAACGGGTGGTCAGAAGAGACAGATACCTTAAAAGGTCCGTTCTCATGACTTCACCCAACGGTAAAGGAAGAGATCCTCTAGAAGGGTTGGGTCCCTACCTTGGACCCAGAGGGGGTAACGTCCGTCTAAGAAATGGCACACTCGGTGGTCCCTTTACGAAGTACAAAGTGGACGTCATTCCTACCTATAGTTAAAGGAAGGTTCATCGGGACACACACACCCACACACACATCCTACCGTATACGTATACCCGTTAGACACATTTATGAATTCTAGAGACAAGACTACTTACCTTTCTTCTAAACCAATATATTATGTCACCTTATCATGTGTCGGTATTTTTTACTAAGGTAAATGTCGTTGTACCTACCTGAATCTCCAATAACAAGATTCGTTTCATTCAGTATCCCTTAAGGAACCACCAAGTTACCAGTCCTGAGACGTGAAGGTGACGCTTCCCGTGTCCAAACCAGGGACCAGTCCCCTGATTCTAGAGACATACGTCTTACCCCATCGGTTTAAAAAAAAAAAAATTACCCATTCTATCACTTTTTTTCACTTCCGTCTTTCTCTTTTTTTATGGAATACTATAGTAAATGTGTACCTTAGATTTTATGTTGTGTCTATTTGGATAAATACTTTGTCTTTGTCTGAGTGTCTGTGTCGTCTACGTTTGATAATGTATATCCTACCTATTCGTTGTTCCAGGATAACATGTCGTGTTCCTTGATATAAGTTATAGGACACTATTTGGTATTACCTTTTCTTATACTTTTTCTTACATATATATAGATATTGACTCAGTGAAACAACATGTTGTCTTTAATTGTGTTGTAACATTTAGTCAAGATGAAGTTGTGTGATTTCTGTATTGTAGAAGGGATAGGACTCGAGATTCGAGCCCATTCCTTCCAGTGGAGGTGGAAAATGGACGCCCATCCGAAGTCGGAGATACTGGACCTAGACCCTCTAATGACACATAGAACGGTCGAAAGAGGGGAGAGAGAACTTTGACGACCCTAGACGGTAAAGGAGGGACGAGGGTCTCGCCCCTCTCGTAAGAGGAAGGTCGCAGGGAGAACAAATGTCTACCGTGTAACTACCCAGGATCAGGAACCGAACGAGAGGGAGACACCTCCCGTCCCCAGTGAATGACCTCTACTGGTAGAGGAGGCCACCAATCAGTAACTTCCCGTCGGTCATCCACCCGAACGGAGAACCGGAAAAACAGGAGACTGCAAAGGAGGAGACGTAGGTCGAATAATTTGTGGACCGTCCGTGAGAGTCGATCCACTCCCCACCCCCATAAACCAAGATGAAGATCAAACCACTGTGAGTTTTTTGAGGGTCAAGACGTCCCGCGTGGGATGACCCGACAGGAAACTTACCACATACAAAAAAGGGGTATGGAACGAACAACAGAACCTAAACGAAGATCCCCTGTCCACCTCGTTAAACAACCACGTGTTTACGGTGTTTCACACACGAGTCGGTGAATCAGTACAGGCTGAGAAACACTGGGGTACACGGTATCGGACGGTCCGAGGAGACAGGTGTCCCTAAGAGGTACGTCCTTATGACTTCACCCAACGGTAAAAGAGGAGGTCCCCTAGAAGGGTTGGGTCCCTAGCATAGGGACAGAGGACGTGACGTCCACGTAAGAAATGGTGACGCGGTGGACCCTTCGGGAATCCCGTAAATTACTGTAGTGTAGATATTTTAGAGAAGGACTTTTCTGGATCTTCCACACATGTGGAAGATTCAGCCCCCCCTCAGACCCCCGGTAGACGTACGATATCCATTGAACAACTTTAGATAGAGTGGGTAACACTGGGGAAACGACTCTTGACGAGTCAGGAGTCGTCGACTCAACCACTGTAGGAACCGAAATCCACAAACTCAGGGTCTACCAAGGAGCACCACCAAGCCCTACCACCTCCTTCCAATGTCCAAAAGGGAGAAGATCCTAGTGAATACAAAGAGGAATGTAAAAACGTTTGAGAGTACATTTTCCTAAACTAAGAGAGACGTATATCTACGAAGGTAACAAGTACAGTCTCAAACTTTTCGACCTCCTTAGGAAAGTCCCAATAAAACATAAACTTTCGTCGTCAATTGGGGTAATTGTGTCTCGTAATTATAGGAAACAGACTGTCCGGCGAAATAAGGTTTCACCGAGCTTCAAGAGATTTCTTTATCGACTTCGTAAGACCGGAGAAAGTTAGAGGGAAGTTCCAGGTCCACCGACCTTGTTAAAGATCAGATCGTCGATTCTTGTAACCGAGATCTCAGTCAACTGGAGTCAAAGTCGGGACTGAAGGGACGAATGAACAAAAGATAGCAACCTGTTCAAAGGCATAAAGGGACCAAGACAAGGTACAGATAATTTACCCCCAGTACTATGGTCAGAGTGATCTGATAAGTAAATTTACTCTATTATATGTGTTTACCAAATTAATCGTGATTTATTCCCCACCGGTATAAATCTTTTCTCAAAATGAAAATAAAATAAATTTGTGTTAAATAACTTCATATCAACTAAATGTCAATTTGGGGAACAACCAGTATAGTAAACATTTGTAAAAGAGGGTAAACCTCATAGAAAAGTAAAAAAACTACCAAAGGAACGACACTTTTCCGAAAAACAACAACAACAAGTCAACAATTCAGTACAGACTGAGAAACGCTGGAGTACCTGACTTCGCACGGTCAGAAGGGACAGGAGGTGATAGAGGGTCTCATACGAGTTCAAGTACAGGTAACTCAGCCATTACGATAGAT
The DNA here is from genome assembly GCA_006410555.1 of Capra ibex. Classification (NCBI taxonomy): domain Eukaryota; kingdom Metazoa; phylum Chordata; class Mammalia; order Artiodactyla; family Bovidae; genus Capra; species Capra ibex. The sequence goes on from SJYO01013871.1 coordinate 34,231,151, forward strand.
TGGTAGAGTAAGAGACGGCGAGATAAGAGGAAAACGGAAGTTAGAAAAGGTCGTAGTCCCAGAAAAGGTTAGTCAACCGAGAAGTGTAATCCACCGGTTTCAAAACCTCGAAGTCGAAATCGTAATCAGGAAGGTCACTTTTAAGTCACTAAAGGAAATCCTGACTGACCAAACTAGAGGAACGAAAATTCAAATAATTTCGAAAATTGAAACTAATTTTAGATAATATTTTCATACGGTACTAAATACAGTTGCTCACAAGACGGACAAAAGGAGATCCTCAAAATACCACATGTCAGGATGTAAATCCAGAAGTTGGGTGAAACTCAAATAAAAACAAATACCACAATCTCTTACAACATTAAAGTAAGAAAATATACATCGACAGGTCAAAAGGGTCGTGGTAAATAACTTCTCTAACAGAAAAGAGGTAACAAACGAAAACGACGAAAACACCATCTAATTAACTGGTATTCACACACTCAAAAAAAGACTTGAGAGACGAGACGAAACGACTGGACACACAGACAAAAACACGGATATGACAAAACTACTGACATCGAAAAATATCATAAGACTTCGGGTCCTCATACTGAGGAGGTCGAGACAAGAAGAAAGAGTCCTACTAAAAACCGATAAGTCCCAGAAAAAATAAAGGTATAGTTAAATTTGAACAAACAACATCAAGACACTTTTGAACTATAAAACCATCCCCAACGAAACTTAGACATCTAACGGAACTTATCATGCCAGTAAAATTGTTATGATTAGGAAGGTTGAGTTCTTGTACCATATAGAAAGGTAGACATAATAGTTGGTCACGATAGATTATCTTGTAAAATCGTTACTACCTTTATCAGTGTAAGACACAACAGGTTATACCATCGGTGATTGACGTTCACCGAAAACTAGTAAACTTTATACCGTTTATACTGACTCCTTGACTTAAAAATTGAAAAACTTAACACAACAACAAGTCAATGAGTCAACACAGGCTGAGAAACACTGGGGTACCTGATGTCATACGGTCCGAGTGGACAGAAAGTGATCGAGGACCTCAAACGAGTTTGAGTACAGGTAACTCAACCACTACGATAGATTAGTAGAGTAGGAGACAGCGAGGAAAAGGAAGACGGCAGTTAGAAGGGGTCGAAGTCCCAGAAAGGGTTACTGGGGAAGACTTAAATTACTTAAAATTTATCGGTATACAAGACCGATCCACGATAAAATAACCCGTCATGTTAAGATCTAACAGTTAAGATACTAATTTACTAGACAACTTTTTTCTAATTATTCCTCACTATTAGTCCCACTAACATGGTCAACTCCAGAAAGAATTTTTATAAAGGAGATAAAGGGATTTAAGATGAAAAGTGGTACCCCGAATTTAAGGAGGAGGGAAGTACTAGGTCGGGTAGTAAGTCGTCGGAGATGTGTGTTTCGTTTTTATGACAGGAGTTTAGAAAAGTACCGACCTTATAGTTATTATCTCATAGTTATTAATTATTCTCCCGTCCGTCAAAGAAGGTCGTATAGTACGAAGGTATGATGTCCAGTCCTTACCCGTAAACCTTTAAACTTAGTATCGACGACGACGACGACGACTTCGTGTGTAAGTCAGTACAGACTGAGACACACTGGGATACCTGTCGTCGGGGGGTCCGAGGAGACAGGTAGTCTAAGAGATCCTTTCTTATGACCTCACCCAACGGTAAAGGAAGAGGTGAAGTTAGTGTCTGACAACCCATTTTGTTTAAGGAACAATGTCTCTTTATAAGTCTCATCGTAAACAATATTATCATCCACACAAGGTACTTTACTATTCAATATTATTCATAACATAAGATCGAAGGAACCCTTCGTCGGAGACTCTACCTAAACACACGTTCACGAATTGACCCCTCACCAGAATCCTTGTCGTGAATGTTTCTTAATACGTTTTTTACTAACCCGTTTCCTTTTCCACTTCCCTACCCCTCTCGACGTCACCTCTGAGGCACCTAGAGTACCACACAAGACTTCGACCTTCCCGAAAAAGTTCGACAGGACTCAACTCCGTCTTCCTGACCGGGGTGAAACCGACCCCCGTTACGGATATCTCCCTGGTTGACGCTCTGGAGTCATCTGGAATGAGGATCGTCGGGGTGTTTACTCGTGGAGCCGACATAGTGTCGTAGGTAACGTTAGTTAAAGGAAAAGTGAGCCCTCCCTTCGGACGGACGAAAGGAATCCGAAACAAATCCAGAAAAAGTCCGCCGTTGTGTTATAGTACCAAATATCCGTCTCGAAACCCCGACCAGGATCAAGACGAGAGACGCTAGACCCCGGTCAATCAGAGAAGTCCAAAGTCAAAGAAACTGATCCTTGACTCCTACGAAGACGGATACCCTCACCTTATTGTACTCCACATCTTCCGTGAGTCGTGTTCCGGACTACGACGAGGTAGCACCGACGACAAAATACTCAGACCCTTAAAATATTCTACATTGACAATCCGCATTCGTGTAGGATGACCCTCGTGTCGTCACAGGTCACTACCTAAAACCGTTGTCTCCTACTTTTTTTCGCCTCGGTAAACACTTGGACGGGAAAACGAAGAGGATTGACAACGGAAGCGAGATCGTCTTCCCGGGTCGTGACCCTGTTTGATTCAAACTTTTTAGACTGGTATCTTTGTTTCGGTGACGACAAGGGTGTAGGTCTACCCTCTCTTCGGTGAGTCTCGGGAACGAAGAGACGAGTCCTCCTTTATGTAGGTCCTTTACTGTTCTCCGAACGAGTACACACAAATCCAATTACTACAGTAGGAATCTCTACAGAACTTTACGAAGGACGTCTATGTGGGGGTGGGGGTGGGGGAGGTGGCCAAGATTAGTGTAAGACATCGGAACTACCACACACCGTACCCGTTTTGGACCATGGTGAAAATACGTGAAGTGTTTACAATTGTGCTTGTCAGGGTCTCGGTTCCCTGTGGCATCATTAAAATAATAGTGACCATTATCGACGGTTTAGGACAGGTGAAGTTGACTGGGGAGGTCAACCAACGAAGGACGGGAACGGAATAACTACAAACCTCTACAGAAGTAGGTGATTAGGATCTTCTCTCCCACAGCACCCCCATTTCGTCTCGTAGGGTCTGAACTTAAAATATTCGGTCAACCAAAGTATTTCTCTTTCGTCACAAGACTCACGGGGATATTAGAAAATGGTGGATGTAAAGTATTTTTCCTTCTCTTAAAATTGTTTTGTTTTATTCCTTCTATCAGAACTTTTTTTCCTATGAAAAATTTCGACTCATAGAGATTGAAACCCGAAGGGTCCACCGAGTCCACCATCTCTTAAGTGGATGGTTACGTTCTCTACGTCCAAGTCAGGGACCCAGTCCTTCTAGGGAACCTCCTCCTTTACCGTTAGGTGAAGTCATAAGAACGGACCTATTAAGGTACCTGTCTCCTTGGACCGATTACTGTCACATACCCCAGGGTTTCTCAACCTGCACTGAATCACTGACTCGTACGTGGGTAGGGGGAGCGAAGTACCTTTGGCTACGAGAGACGTAAAAAATGTAAAACGGAAATTGTCCACGTTTGGAGGAGTACCCGATCCGGACCGGGGTCCGTATCCCCACCTGGTAGGTGCCTCCATGTGTGGGATCACTAGGAACATCGGTGGTTCGGGGACTTTCCGTCACCGGTCCCGACTAAACAAATAGTGACATTGACCATGAATTCTCTTATGGATCTTACATAATTCCCGAGTCATTTATAAACAACTTATTTCGTCACTTATACTAATATAATAACACTAGAACCGGTTCAGTGTAGTAAAGACCCCGAGTCTAGACATGTCAATCTAGGCACGTCAGGGTAGACATCCTGGACATGTTAACCTTTCAGTGGGACCTATGGACGGTTCAAGAACACACAAATCGTTTGTTTTCAATTTTCCGTTCTGACGTTTCCTTTTCATCTCACAAAAGAAAAGGGAAGGAAACGAATTTCTTATTAAGTTGAAAAAAACCCGGTGTCACTGAAAAAGTCTCGAAACAACGTTACGAATATAAGATTTGCTTTCACAACTAAGAAACATCCAATTTGAGGTGAATAGTCCTCGGGGTCTATTTCTTCCCTGGGAACGTATGACTCAATAATTAAATTTTTGATTCACGACCCACTATTCCTTGGAACGATGTTAAAAATAAATCTCCTGATCTATAGTTGAAATTTGTTGATAAGAGATAAAAAAGAAAAAATCGTATGATATTTTCTAGATAAAATAATGTATAAAACAATAATAATGAAATTTCACAGGGTTCCAGTGACACAGATTAACTCACATTTCCAGACTATTTAGAAACTACTTATTATGTTGTCGGTGGGGTCGAATATGTATAAAGTTTTGGTCAATTTAGGGTTCTCGACCGTCGTCCGTCTCCCAACTTATGTGTAATACAGAGAGGTGTAAGAATGAGTTAGGAGAATGAACTCCCTTTTTCGAAGAAAAACAGTACTAGTCGGCCTCCACTCCTTACTTCCTCTCTACATAAAAGTAATTCTTATCTCCAAAACACACTTTAAAGAAGTAGACAGACTTGTAGACTATCCTCGTCCCGAACCTTTTACTAGAGTCTAACTTAACACATACGTAAAACTAAAACTTACTACGACTCAATATGTTTGTAAAGGGACTCAATACCGTTTACAAGATGACATCTTTTTTCCTAAGAATTCTGTTACATAATTATACCTAACAGACGAAACCTTTTGTCATTGGTCTCGGACGTAGGACACACAAAGAATAACTTATGTCTCCCAAGTAAAAGTTAATCCTTTAAAACATACTTAAATTTCCTAAAAAAAAGGGGTAATTTTAATGTAACGTAACAAAGATCGAGTTTGTACGGAGCTTGTATTACTATTATGAACCGTGAACCTTTCGATTGAACAGTAATACTACAGAAGTCGGAAAACAAAGTTCATCTCCACTAAAAATAACTTTCTAACTGTTTAACTCTTATAAATTTTTTTACACTAGAGAGAAAGTGTCACGACAAAGAAATTTTAACTCGTTCCGAAGGACAGACGATTCTTTCAGGTCCGACAGACGACAAAGTGGGACGAGGGTTCTCCTCAGACCGAGATGGGTGAGGACGGGAGTAAACCAACCACGATTTGACGCGAACTAGTGTAAAAGGGTCTCAACTCTTAGGTCGGAGACAACTACAGTGGTAACTGGGACTAGACATCCCCACAAACACTTACCCTCCTTCAATACTTTAACGCGTACCGGAAGGGAAAAAGAGAAGAGTCGAATGAAGGGGTGACTGCGGGAGGGGAGAGAAGAGTCTCCAAACACTCCACGAAGTACTTCTACACTACCGCTCACACTTCTGACCCCACAAACAACAACACCCTCCCACACAACACCTACCGTCTCCTCGAGAAGTTAAGTAAAAGGTTTCAACCAGTACGATAAACAATCGACACCCGAACCTCTTCAATAATCGACGAGAATCGGAGTCAAAACAGTAGACAGTTTACCCTTATTTGTGTATATAAAGTACCCTATTTCTGATCTACTCCATTATATATGTTTCATGATGGCATCGAGACCCGTATATCAAAGAGAAAGTGTACAGATGAATAAAGACATTAGAACATAGATTTAATCTTTACCTTAGTAGATAAAAGTAACGAGATTCTTTAAGGAAAACAGTTTCTAACTTTTGATTCACGATCCCCTATATCTTGAACGATGTTAAGAATAAATCTATTTTATTTATTTTTCCATCGGACCCCTTATACTAATCGACCGAGATACCCCTGACCGGCGACCTGGACTTTCGATCACCCTGATATACGATCCTACTTGCGTCAGGTCGTCCTCTCTCTAAACTTTTGCAGGTACAGGTCCAGTGGTAATAAAGTGAATATTTCACGAGTTCGTTGCACGCCGAACCTCTTTGGAGGAGAAATACTTGCTAAAGGTGCAAATTAGATGACATTTTGTCGTCCTTTCAAGACGTAATACAAAAGAAACGACGACACTTCGTCTCGTGTCACAACTTACCCTTATTAACAAGTCAACGATTCAGTACAGGCTGAGAAACACTAGGGTACTTGACATCTTCGGAAGGGACAGAAGATGATAGAGGGTCTCAAACGAGTTTAAGTACAGGTAACTCAACCACTACGGTAGGTTGGTAGAGTAGGAGACAGTGGGGGAAGAGGAGGACAGGAGTTAGAAAGGGTCGTAGTCCCAGAAAAGATTACTCAACCGAGAAGCGTAGTCCACCGGTTTCATAACCTCGTAGTCGAAGTCTTAGTCACATTCATTTGGTTTCTTTATTCTCGTTCTTTTACGACAGGAATAGTCAGATATCCTTTTCAACCCATGGACTACGGGATCACGACGGTGACTGAGACGGTTGGAGGTGGAGGGGGAGTGGAAAGAAACGACTTCCAAGAACGACTCGGAACCTCTTTCAGGAATTTCGCGATCGTGTCCTTCATCCAATCTCTTGATCGACGGCGACGACGATGACGACGATTCAGCGAAGTCAGTACAGGCTGATCGAGGACCAGTTTATAATACCGACACTTTATTAATTAACTTTCGTGAAACTTTAAAGAAAACTATAAAATACTTTTTTAATAATGTTCCGTTCTAAAGAAAGTTTGTACTGGTCAATCTATATCGTAAATGAAAACCGAAACCTGGGTACAACCAGTAATGAAGTATCCTGTTTGATAGTCTCATGACTAGGGTGTAGAGGTGTGAATTTGGGTGACACCCCCATCGAACCCGACCTCTACTTCGAGTTCCGAACAGACACGACCAACTAAACCATAAATTTCATCGGTCCTCAAAATGATCCGAGTTACCGAATTACTCCCTTTTATCGATGAGCCAGAACCACCACACGAACAATGGAAGACTCTGTTTCAACAAATCTGTTGTCACATAAAAACGTCTATTATACGTTGTTACTATTGGTGGTCAAGTTACCGTTTATAGTATTGTCGATTATCTCGATGAAGCACTCTGTGAGACACGATTCACAACACATTAGGTAAATATTATTAGGAAATATCATTAAGTAAACTAAAAAGATCAGTGAGATAAAAATAGGGGTAAAATGTCTACTCCTTAGAATACGAACACAATCAGTGAGTCAACACAAATTGAGAACACTTAAGTACCTGACATCGGACGGTCCGAGAAGACAGGTACCCTAAGAGGTCCGTTCTTATAACTTCACCCAACGGTAAGGGAAGAATCCCATAGAGGGGTTAGGTCCCTAACTTAGGTCCAGAGGAAGTAACGTCCGTCTAAGAAATGTCAGACTCGGTGGTCCCTTCGGGGGAATACGAACATCTCTGATTCTTTAACTGGATACTAGTGTGTCGGTTACTTCCTGTTTCTAAACTCAGAAACGTCGAACCCCAGTTCGAATATAAGAGATTGATGATGAATACAAAGATCGACAAACTACATTCAACTCAGAACTTAATAACAAATCAACGAGTCAATACATGCTGAGAAACGCTGGGGTACCTGACATCAGATGGTTCGAGGACACTGGTACTCTAAGAGGTCCGTTCTTATGACCTCACCCAACGGTAAAAGAAGAGGTCCTCTAGAAGGGTTGAGTTCCTAACTTGGACATAGAGGACGTGACCGTCCACCAAGAAATAGTGACTCCATGGTCCCTTCGAACTCAGAACTCAATACAGAAGGGTTTAAACAATCTTACGTCGATTAAAAATGACGTATAAGGGCTATTAAAGGGTCACAAGTTGAGGGACATCTGCTTTTACAATAATACGCCTTCTGACCCAGTTATGACTAACAGCAGAGTAATCTACACTACATTTTTATAAAACAAAATTAGACATCATTTTTAATGTAAAAATGTAATACTAAGTTATATATGTATGTATACGTATATTTTGTTCCATGTTATCGAAAATCATACACCCTGTATAAGACTATAACAGACAAGGAAAGGTAAGGTAAAATAAGCTAAACTAAGATAAAACAAGGAAAGTAAGGTAAGGTAGGGTGACAAGACAAAATGATTTTTGTTTGGAGAACTCTAGTGGACCTGAAGTGAGAGTAATTGCCTAGTCTCAGGTGCAAAAACTTTTCGTCAGGGAACCGAGTCATCGAAAAGATAAGAAATCTTTAAGAGACGTGTCACAATTAGTAAAGTCGTAGGAAGATCTCCTAAAAAGTGTAGTACTCCTTATCGGTTCCTCTTTAGTACAATCTCCTGGGACCTCTTTCTTCCACCGGAAGAGAGAGACTTTCTCCAGTTCCTAGGACGAACGAGACTTTGTGACTCTTGAGGTTGGAATCTTCGACCCGGGCCGTCTATTGTAGAGTGTACCTGTTTCAGGTCGGTCACTTCTTCCGAACTTTCGGATTGGTCGAAGCCCGTTCGGAAGAAGTCCTCATAAGTCTCCGTTCACTAGAACCTAACCGTCATTAAGGAGCTTGTCTTTGTGTGGAGAACGGGAAGCTGTTGTGCAATCCCTCTGGGGATCACCGGCCACTTCAATCGCCTTACACAAGACACCGACTCTTTGCCAAGGTACAACTGAAAGACTACGAGGGTCAGCACCTGACAACGGCGCTCGGTTAGACTACTTTCACCCCCTACTTTCACTTTCACTCTCTCTTTTTGCTGTCCATCCGCGTCAAATAAAACTATTAGACTCTCTCATCAAAAAAACGAAGAAAGCATAAAGGCAAAAACCTACATTGACTACCCTTTCCCGAATTACGATTATTATCTATCGTAAATAGGTCACAGTCGAGATCCATAAACGAGTCACAGAACACACCTATTTAAGTAAATCAGGAATGGTTTTGGATCGCTCAATTCACTAATGGAGAGGGGAAAATGGTTGTACTTGAAACTCCAATCTTTCCGGTTCACCGGAAGGTTTCTACTATGTCTATCGTTCACCACGAAACCCTACCTTAGTTCCGTCACCCGACTTTACGTCCTGAGGGTCCAAACTAGGGACCCAACCCTCTTCCCTTACCGATGGGTGAGGTCATAAGAACAGACCTCTTAGGGTACCCGTCTCCTCGGACCACCTGATATCAGGTACCCCACCGTTTCTCAGCCTGTGCCGACTCACTGATTGTGAAAGTGAAAGTGAAAGTTCCGTGACTCTCGGGTTTGAAACACGTCACTCGATGGTATGGTGTCAGACCGGTGAGTCGAAGAGACGCGACCACGGAGCAACAGTCAAAGTCCACCTTCCCCGTCTCGAACTCACCCTCCATAGACACACATTACTACACGAACGTTCAACGAGAAAGTCAAATACACGACTCGTAGAAGGGACATGAACAGAGACATCCAATGATGACAGACGGATGACTTTGAAAGTCTACGACCAAAGACGTCTAGAAGTCACAGAAACCTTCTCGACTTGGAAGTTGACGAATACGAGTTCACGAACTTTGAATCATAAAACTACGTGACGGGACTCTTGGTTCTTTCCATGACCCCTTGTCTGTACCGTAAGCCCTATTGGTCCAGAGACTCCGGATACGGACCTCTGATCGCTACCCCTTACTAGATATATTGAACCGTGTCGGGTCCCTGTCTTCGTCACCCACTGTTTCCTACTTTTAGGTGGTTCTGGAACTTCTGTCACCACCGTAGAATTCACCACCTCATCGATGTTCGACTCGGGTCGGAACCGGACTCCCAGACCTTGACCTAAAATCAAGGTTCCTCCGAAGTTCTTCGTCTTCTCGTGGTCACTATTTCCTCAGCTCGTAATAAGATCGTAATTTGGAGTCGGATACCTAGGGATTTAAGGGAAACTTTTCATTTCCTTAACCAACTCATAATCGGACTTAACTCTCTACTCCTCGTACACCAATCCACATCTTCGTTCTTGAAAACCCTGTCACCCGACCTACCAATAATACAATCCTTACCTCTGTGTTTACCAAAACGGGTTTATTCGAAAAGACGACCCATTTAACATGATCCTTCGTTCCAATTTACAATTTTTATTTTTACAATGTTTTATTTTTAGGTCAAGAAGCATAAGAAAGAAAAAAACCACTTTCCTTATCTTTACAGGACCGTCCCTGACCTTCTATTAACATACATACGCACACACACACACACACACACACACACACACACACACACACACATCCTCCAAGACTTTTTCTGACTCCTTCTAAATTCTTTGAAAAGGAATTTACTATCGGAGGTTTGGTAAACTCTCATTCTTATTATTGTTGAGACTAAGTCACTAGTAATTGAGAAGTCGTATAAGTTGCTTACGTCTTCTAAGTTAATAAAATTCTCTAAAATTCAATAAAGTCGACTAAACCGAGGTAACATAAAATAAAACATCGGATCCCGTTTACTGATATGTTTTGGACCACTACCGAGAACTTTATCTCTTCATCTACCGACATTTAGCTACTACCTATGACCCGACAAACCGAGTGGCACTCTTAATATGGTTCACATGTAAGGAGGACGGACCCCGTCGCCATCCCTCCCCCCGCATACAACGAGGGAGTCGGACAATAAGTCTTAGAAACCCCACCTCTAGCACTAGTTTACAAGGATGACTCTTCTTCTAAGGTGTCTATCGTAGAAAGTGAACAAGGAATAAAACTAAAAAAGGGTCCTCTACCGGTGTGTGTCTCTCTTAGTATAAAAATTAAGTGTCTTCTTGTAACGGCAGACCTACTTCCTAATGCAAGACTTCCGAGTCATTCACTCAAAATAAAGGTTGAAACGAACACTGAGAAAGATTCTACGGAAAAGAAGTAGACATTTTACCTTGTTAATTAGAGGTGGACACAGTGTCATCACAATGTTTTTAGACAATGTTTTACGAACGTCATATGAAAGTCGAAGAAAACCGCTTTATCCTTTACAATGATAATACACCCTTTCCATTTCGAATCGTAACTGACATTTAAAATTATCGTGACCTGGTACTATTCACCATTATTTTATCTGTTTCAATCTAATATTACATACAACTGTATCTAAGAGACCGGTCATTCTATCAGAGGGTTTTCCTTTAAGGTTTTCAATTCTTGTTTTTTTTCATTTATATGTGTCGACAAAATTTGTAAGAATTCAGAAGAACCGAACCACAATCTCTTCTGAGAACTCTCAGGGAACCTGACGTTCCTCTAGGTTGGTCAGGTAAGACTTCCTCTAGTCGGGACCCTAAAGAAACCTTTCTTACTACAATTTCGACTTTGAGGTTATGAAACCGGTGGAGCACACTTCTCAACTGAGTAACCTTTTCTGACACTACGACCCTCCCTAACCCCCGTCCTCCTCTTCCCCTGCTGTCTCCTACTCTACCGACCTACCGTAGTGGCTGAGCTACCTGCACTTAGACTCACTTGAGGCCCTCAACCACTACCTGTCCCTCCGGACCCCACGACGCTAAGTACCCCAGCACTTCTCAGCCTGTGCTGACTCACTGACTTGACTTGACTTGACTTGACTTCAGGAGGACCGTGGTTGATTTTAGGATCCAGTCGTAAAAGGTTTGACACAAATATAAAACAATAAAAAAATAGTAAATAATACTATGTAAAGCACTCTTTAATTTTCCATAAACTACTTACTGTATAAGTCCCCAGTTTATTCAAATTCTTTGCGATCCACTTTGTCGATCCACTTCACGATCTAGTATGTCGAGAAAAAAACACGTAACACGAAGAGGTTCTCTTCCCTACTAAACGTCGTAAAGACTTGATGAATTACGTCAAACCTTTTTCAATAATACCCGACCTTTGTTTAAATTTATTCGAATACAAATTTTACTGACCAGACAAAAGTCAACGACTTCGCAGGAACCATTATGATTCTATTTAATAAAACGATCAAACCAAACGAATGATTCAGTTCTCTTAAACTTTTAATACGTAATTGTAGGAAAGAACCTAAAATGTAACGTAGTAGATGTGAATGCACATTCATATGACCAATATATCGTGTGCTAAGACAAGAATAGATGTACCTATAAGGTGTATCTATGTATACGTATACACTTGTTTCCTGTTAGGAAGTTCAACAGAAGGCCCGAAAAAAGGACGGATGTAGACTTAAGTAGGAAAAGGAGAGATACACAAACATTTGACATTTCTTAACCTTTTATTCGCCAAAATCTCCTGCTTCGTTTTCATAATAATTACTGACGGAACTTTCAGTATGTCCACTACCCCTGAGTGACACTCCACAATTTTCTTAGTGAAAACAGAGGAACTTTAATCTTCTTTTTAAAAAATTTTTCAGTATTACTTCTGTAAAGTTGTTTATCATTATTTATACAGTTCCTTACAGTTCCAGGAATTTATCAGACAATTATCCACAACGGACACAGATCGTTCCTAATACTTTCAAGACCGACCTCTTAACAAAACCAAACCAACCAATTTCAATGATACTGTAAATTCTCGCTGGGGACCTCAGATCTTTCCCTTCACAGTGACCGTATTTAAATAACAAAATTGACCACCGAGTCTACCATTTCTTTGACGGGTTTTACGACCTCTGGACCCAAGATAAGGACCCAACCCTGTTAGGGGACCTCTTCCCTTACCGATGGGTGAGGTCATAAGAACGAACCTCTTAGGGTAGTTGTCTCCTCGGACCACCCGATTAAGGTATGCCGACGTTTCTCAGCCTGTACTGACTCACTGACTGTGAAAGTGAAAGTTGAAAAGACAATTTCTTTATTTAGTAAGAAACCGGAAGAGAAACGGTCTCTGTGTCAAATGTCCCCGAGACACCATGTCAGGGGTCAATCGACGACGATGAACTCCAGAATAGAAAAGCAGAAAGGTAGTTTCACCAAGGCAAATTATTAACATAACGAACTGAGAGAACCCGACACATCACTAACAAAACTTCTCCTATTCTTTTAGGAGGAAAACTTCACTTGTGACGAAGAGATTTCTCTTTCAATAGTCGTAAATTTTAGAGAGAACCCCTTCCTTTACCCTTCTTTTCTAGAAAGAGACCTCAAAGGATTGAATAGGAACTCCTTCGTTACTACTATGTTTCGTACCCTCCGTAAGTCTGTATAGTGAAGTTTTCGGTACAGACTTCAGGAATATTTCCCCTCTGTAAAAGACGGACAGTCAAAACACGGTGAGGACAGAAAAGTAAAGTTCTACACTCTACTCTTTACCAAACGACCTTTCAGTGACAACGAGTTGGATGTACCTCTAGAATTACTTTTTTTTTTAGTACGACAAAAACCTTTGTAAAACCTGAAAAATAGGTTTCCTCTATTTATCTAGGGGACCACTTCCCTTACCGTTGGGTGAGGTCATAAAAACGGATCTCTTAGGGTACCTGTCTCCTTGGACCGCCCGATGTCAAGTACCCTAACGTTTCTCAACCTGTGTTGAGAAAGAAGAAAGAGGTTCGTATTATACATAGATAATGTATGTATATAGGATACACACATATCCTATATATGTGTATATAGGATATATACTTCGGTTCGTAGTATATAGGATTTTTCCTATACTTCCTTTGCCGTTAGTTCCGAAATTGAATTTACTAAAAATAATAACCAAACCCTAAGTCTAGGAATATTACCAACGGGAAATGAGTCTCATGTTATCCTTTTCTACATACCCCAGGAACGGGCCCAGACAGTGAATACCAGGCCACTGGAACTCCTTTAGTTACACCCATTTTTATAGACAGATTTAACGTAATGTCTTAGGGGTCAATTTTTTTTAGTTACTCGATTTAGTGTCCATGAACCTTATACCATTCCTCGATTTTGTGGTACCCCAAAATAACAACAATACAAAAGTTATGAAACGCATCACACCTTAAGTTGAACAAAAGACTACAGAAACCGTTGTCGTCAATTCATCTTAAGACTGTTTCCTCTTAAATACGAAAACCCTTACTCGTACGTTCGTCAGACCTCGACACCGGGTCTTACTTGACGGAAACAACTACTTCCCTCTGAAACATAAACCGTTGCCCTTCTTCAGGGTCCCTGATATTCTTATAAAAGTTCTGGGAAGACTAGTGAACGACCTTCCACCGTGGACGAGAGACCACACGTCTAACAACCATAAATCTAAGTATGGACTCGCCGGTAACGACTACCTCTTGTCCACAAATTCCACTCAAACTGTACTCCTACTTCACCCCTACCACCGGAAACACCACATTCTCCGATTGTCCAACTGTCACCAAACCCTTCGTACGAGACCCTCTCGAAGACAGAGGACAATGAAGGGTTTATGTCCTGACGTTCCCTGAGATTTGGTCGATATGAATTTGTTAACAAGAAAGGTATAATGTTTCGTCAAAACCCGAGTATTCACGTTAATTAGCAACCTTCCCTAGTGGCGGAGTTACCTGTAATTGAACCCGTTTGAGACCCTCTAGTACTCCCTGTCCCTACGGACCGCACGACGTCAGGTACCCCAGTGTTTATCACCCTGTGCTGAACCGCTGACTTGTTGTCCCGTTAATTTCCCTTTCTCTAAATTTTTTATCGTTGGTTGTTGTTCTAAAGTAACAGATATGATTTATAGATCACGACGAAGGATCGACTCTATGTCAAGAATCGACAACCGATCCGTCTTGGAGTCTATACGTCTACTGTGGTTGGAATACCGTCTTTCACTTCTCCTTTGTTTTTCGGAGAACTACTTTCACTTTCTGCTCTCACTTTTTCAACCGAATTTCGAGTTGTAAGTCTTTTGCTTCTAGTACCGTAGACCAGGGTAGTGAAGTACCGTTTATCTACCCCATTGTCACCTTTGTCACAGTCTGAAATAAAAAAACCCGAAGTTTTAGTGACGTCTACCACTGACATCGGTACTTTAATTTTCTGCGAATGAGGAACCTTCCTTTCAATACTGGTTGGATCTATCGTATAAGTTTTCGTCTCTGTAATGAAACGGTCGTTTCCAGGTAGATCAGTTCCGATACCAAAAAGGACACCAGTACATACCTACACTCTCAACCTGACACTTCTTCCGACTCGTGACTTCTTAACTACGAAAACTTGACACCACAACCTCTTCTGAGAACTCTTAGGGAACCTGACGTTCCTCTAGGTTGGTCAGGTAAGATTTCCTCTAGTTGGGACCCTAAAGAAACCTTCCTTACTACGATTTCGACTTTGAGGTCATGAAACCGGTGGACTACACTTCTCAACTGAGTAACCTTTTCTGACACTACGACCCTCCCTAACCCCCGTCCTCCTCTTCCCCTGCTGTCTCCTACTCTACCGACCTACCGTAGTGACTGAGCTGCCTACACTCAGACTCACTTGAGGCCCTCAACTGCTACCTGTCCCTCCGGACCGCACGACGTTAAGTACCCCAACGTTTCTCACCCTGTACTGACTCGCTGACTTGACTTGACTTGACTGATTTCGTCCTTAAGTTAAGGTACTCTTTATTTAATGTGTCATCGATTAGGGAAGGAACGGACCGTTGTGTAAAATGTTTTCTTGTTCACACTTCTCGAACCGTGTTGGGGACCAAGTGTACTTCGTAGGTCATGGACAGGTAGTCGTTATAATAGTGACATCCACAAGCAGCAGAAGTAGTCACGTACATTCGGGTCCATCTTTCCCGTCCCACTCGACCTAAATCCCTGCTGATCGAGGTCGTATAGTTTGTACAGAGAATAAAGACAGAAAAACGGACCTTCGGAGTGAGAGAATGGGCGACGAAGAGACGAGTCAACCCCTGTAACCACCGTCCATCGAGACAGGAGGGTAGAAACCTCTAACACTGGTTCTCTATTTCTGTGTGAAGGGGTGTCGAGTTTGTTTGTTTGTTTGTTTGTTTTGGGAGTCCCATTCTGGGGCTAACCAGACGACATCGAGGACACGGGTATAAAATCTGGTCAATGGTCATTCCTTTGACTGTAATGTTGTAAACCACTTAACATTTCGTATACCTCTGTGTACCATAATATTAATATTTCCATTAATAAAATAGAAAAGGTACACTCAGAAACTATCTTTCTGATCAGGGTCCACTACGATCATCATTTCTTGGACGGACGGTTACGTCCTCTGTATCCTCTACGCCCAAGCTAGGGACCCAACCCTTCTAGGAGACCTACTCCCGTACCGGTGAGTGAGGTCATAAAAACGGACCTCTTAGGGTACCTGTCTCCTCGGACCACCCGATGTCAGGTATCCCACCGTTTCTCAGTCTGTGCTAACTTATTGTGAACGATGTAAGGTTTGTTTATTATGTCTGTTATTCACTAAACCCCATCATTTACCATAGAAATTTAAATAAATAAAAAATTAACCTCCTGTTAGCGAAATGTTGTAACACGACCGAAGACGGTATGTAGTTGTACTTAGTCGGTATTCACACGTATACACACATTCACGTCCCATCTCGGGGGCCACGGACATATCGTCGAGGGGTGACTGATAGACAAAATATGTACCGCCACATACGTACAGTCCCGACCAGAGAGTCAAACAGGGTGGACCGGAAAGGGACGACAAAGGTTTCAGACAAGAGATACAGAAATAGAGATAAGAACGGGACGTTTATCCGAATAATCATGATAAAAGGATCCAAGGTATATACACATAATAACAATTCGGCGAATCGACACAGACTGAGAAAAGCTGGAGTACCTGACGTCGTGTGGTCCGAAGGGACTTGAAGTGGTAGAGGACCTCAAAACGAGTTTGAGTACAGGTAACTCAGTCACTACGGTAGGTTGGTAGAGCAGGAGACACCGGGGAAGAGGAGGACGGAAGTTAGAAAGGGTCGTAGTTCCGGAAAAGATTACGCAGATTACGTATATACACAATTATGTGTTTTAAACAAAAAAGAGAAAAAACTGAACGAAATGAAATATATTGACCGAGATTCAAATAGGTGGAGTGATCTTGCAGATCAGTTCCGATACCAAAAAGGTCACCAGTACATACCTACACTCTCAACCTGACACTTCTTCCGACTCACGGCTTCTTAACTACGAAAACTTGACACTACAACCTCTTCTGAGAGCTCTCAGGGAACCTGACGTTCTTCTAGGTTAGTCAAGTAAGACTTCCTCTAGTTGGGACCCTAAAGAAACCTTCCTTACTACGATTTCGACTTTGAGGTCATGAAACCGCTGGAGTACGTTTCTCTACTGAGTAACCTTTTCTGAAACTACGACCCTCCCTAATCCCCGTCCTCCTCTTCCCCTGTTGGCTCCTACTCTACCGACCTACCATAGTGACTGAGCTACCTACACTCAGACTCACTTGAGACCCTCAACCACTACCTGTCCCTCCGGACCGCACGACGCTAAGTACCCCAGCGTTTCTCAGTCTGTGCTGACTCACTGACTTGA
The DNA here is from genome assembly GCA_006410555.1 of Capra ibex. Lineage (NCBI taxonomy): Eukaryota > Metazoa > Chordata > Mammalia > Artiodactyla > Bovidae > Capra > Capra ibex. Next base: position 34,248,537 of record SJYO01013871.1, read on the forward strand.
CTTGACTTGACTTGACTCTTGACTGAGTCTACACCAGGTAAAATACCGACTCATTATAAGGTAACACATGTACATGGTGTCGAAGAAATAGGTAAGTAGACAGTTACCTGTAGATCCAACGAAGGCGCAGGATCGATAACATTTAACACGACGATATTTGCAACCCCATGTATACAGAAAAAGTTAATACTAAAAGAATCCCATATACGGGTCATCACCCTAACCATTATTACTCACCACGACTCATAGAAAAGTACACAAATCCAGAACGTAAGATGTTTACCATCAAAATAAGGATCAAAAATTTCTTTAGAGGTATGACAAAAGGTATCACCGACAAGTTAAATTTAAAGGTGGTTTTCACGTTCTCTCAAGGAAAAAGAAGTGTGGGAGAGGTCCTCGAGTTATGGTCTCTTTCTTTGTTGGGCTAGTTTTTAACGTTCTGGATTTACCTGTAAAGAAGTTTCTTCTGTATGTTTACCGGGTTTGTCTGTACTTTTCTACGAGTCGCAGTGAGTAATGATCTATTTATGTTTAGTTTTGATGTTCCTACATAGTAGAGTACAACTAGTCTTACCGGTAGTAGTTTTATAGATCAATTACCATAAAAAATTTACACCGGCTTTCTTTTAGGTCTAAACTTCGGGTACTTGACTCCGTTTGGAGTCATCTGCCAGTGAAGCGCATACCCCATCACAAACTCAGTAGAACCTATTTGTGGTACGGACTACGTCTTCTCTGGGATCAGACACAACCCTTCACTGAACCTAGGGTTGAGACGATTGAATGTTGGACCTACACCTGTTCAGTACGGGACGGACACGGGGTCAAGTGAGTGGAATGAGAGGGGAGACACAACAGATACCTCCCCTTCCCCTCCATAGACTTTGAACTCTTTCGACCCTCTTCTTCAGGGTCGTGGGGACTGACCTAGAGACGTGAGTCCTCCCCCTCTGCCGACACATGACCAAGTGTTCGAGGGTCTTTCAGTAAGATATCGGGAGGTCCCTCTTTGTGTGATAAATCCTGACACGAAGTCTTCGTTTCACACCGGACAAACTCACATTACAGGGACCATTACCCGAAGGGTCCTCCACGATCGTCATTTCTTAAGTGGACGGTTAAGTCCGTTACATTCTCTACGTCCAAACTTCACTTTCAGCGAGTCAACACAGACTGAGACGCTGGGGAACCTGATACCTCAGGTACCTTAAGAGGTTCGGTCTTATGACCTCACCCATCGGAAACGGAACAGGTCCCCTAGAAGGGTTGGGTCCCTAGATTGGGTCCAGAGGACGTAACGTCCAGAGGACGTAACGTCCGTCTAAAAAAAAAATGGTCGACTCGGTGTTGTAGAAACATTAATGTCCCGGTTGAGGTTCCCCGTAAACTCCCAGGACCTCTGTTTCCTCCGACCCCACTTGAGTCAAAAGTTGAGTTCGGTAGTGTTCAGTCGACGGTCACGCGGTATGAGGAGGTCTGACTCATTTCGTAAAGCGACGTCTCAACCGGGTGGTTTTTAAAGACCCTCTAAGGTTGACCAAGTATTAAACATATACACTGATATTGGTTCTTGTGATGTACGAGAGGATAATGTAAGACAAGGGATCCGAGGACGTCCAGGTCAAAGGAATAAACAGTGTAACAACTTCGACGTTGTGGGTGGAGAAAAATGAAGGACTCTAGGATAGGAGTATCTCAGGTACCCTCAAAAGTCAGTACTGAGACACACGCACACCATACACACACACACACACACACAATCAGCAAGTCAGCACAGACTGAGAAACACTGGGGTACCTGACGTCGGGTGGTCCGAAGACACAGGTACCCTAAGAGGTCCGTTCTTATGACCTCAACGGTACGGGAAGAGGTCCCCTGGAAGGGCTGGGTCCCTAGCTTGGGTACAGAAGGTGTAATGTCCGTCTAAGAAATGGTAGACTCGGTCGTCCCTTCGGGAACACCCGTACTATTCACTGTCTTTTGTCTGAGTGGTGTAGAAAATGAAAGGACTGTGAGTCACCCTTCCGTCGATCTCTTTCCTTTCGAAAGAGAACCACTTGACCTCGGGAATCCACCGTGAAGGTCGTGGCACCTGGAATCGGAGGGCGGCGCAAGGTGATAACCCCGGTGTTTCTGAGACGTCGTCAGAGAGGACCGCACGAGACTTTCACTTCCTTGGGCCTCCAGGACTGAGAGTACAAAGACAACTTCGAGTCAGATTAAAGACTGTAAAGATAAGGGACAATCCGTCAGAAAAATAGAAAGACGGGGGAGACAACAACGGAGTCTTTTCCACTAACGTAAAGACTGGACAAGAACACCCCGACCCCTCCGTTCCCCACAGATACACGAGTCAGTATAGACTAAGGAATGCTGGGGTGCCTGACGTCGGGTGGTCCGAGGAGACAGGTACCCTAAAGGGTCCGTACTTATGACCTCACCCAACGGTAAAGGAAGAGGTCCCCAGAAGGACTGGGTTCTTAGCTTGAACGCAGAACATAGAAGGGACGAATGAACAAGGGTAGGGGGGACGAAGAGGTATGTAAACGGGAAAACAAAAGAGAGGTTGTGTTAACACGAGTGCAGGGGAACCAGATCGAATAGGAAGTGACAGGTATTACTGACAAAGAAACAACGTTTATGGGAGACAGGACGGGTGGACTGTTTTGAGGTCGAGACCTCCTTGGGTCGGTAGATGGGAGAGGTCCGGGTGAGGACTTCCAGATCCGAAACAACCTGTGTTGGGTCGTTTACGGTTACGATACCTAAGTGTTATTAGGGGTTTGGAAGTCCGAACACCCTAGAATCAAGGGGTTGGTCCCTGACTTGGACCCAGACGTCGAGACTTTCACGTTCAGAATTTGTGACCTGGAGGTCCCCGAAGGGGTGCTGTTGGGACGGATCAACCAAAGAGGGTGACGCACCGTTCGAATCATGATGAGAAGGATCATTCGAGGTAGATATAAAGGAGTTCCTGACGAAGAAGGGAGAAAACGTAAGAGGAATTTTGGTCGAGAGGGAGCCAGAGTTTTCTATTGGAACAGAGGGTACACTTTGCCTTCAGTCTTCGAGAGTCTACCTTTGAGGGTGTACAAGGGACACGCACAGACTGCGCCGTCGGACCCTACGCCCGAGAAGTGTTCAATAGTACGCCCTGTGTGAGGAGGAGAGTAGGTCCCATGGACACGGTACACACGAACCTCAGGGTAAGGAAGAGCGGAAAAGGTAGATAGAACTTAGATAAACTAGCTATGACTATATACAACAGTATAAAGGGCGGTCCCCGCTAGTGTCACTGACGTTTTGTTTTTGGTTTGGTGGTGGTACTGGGAGGAAACTGGTCTCCGGGAGAGGAGAAGGACATAAAAGTATCGGTGATCGAGACGGACGGGTACCGGACACATAAAGGAGAGAGACAGAAAAATAGGATGAGGCCGGACTGAGACAAGAGTTTTAAGGTAATATAGACCTGGATAATGCCAATGAACGTACACAATTTAAGTCACCGAGTAAAAGTAAGAATAAAATGAATTAAACGTCGTTACAAGTCGTAAGGAAATAAAAATGAAAAAAAACCGGTTCGGTGTACCGTACCCCCTAGAATTAAGGGGTTGGTCCTTAGTTTAGGTACAGGGGACGTGACCTTCGAGTCTCAGGATTGGTGACCTTGAGCCCCTTCAGAGTCGTAAGGAAATAACTTTAAGGAAGAAGAGACCTAGGGGGACCGTGGAGCGTGAGAACCAAAGAAGGGTAGGTATCGAGGTGAAAGGGTCAGAGGAACCTGGTGACCGGAACTCTACGTTCGGACGAAGAGAAGAAGGAGACGTGAAAGGTACCCGTTAGAGTCAGGAAGGTACTGGAATTAATGACAAGTAGACACGGACCCTGAGGTCGAGACTCGAGAGAAAACTCGACATCTGTAAATTTACGTTGACATAAGACCTCTTCCGTTACCGTTAGGTGAGGTCATGAGAACGGACCTTTTAGGGTACCCACCTCCTCGGAACATCCGACGTCAGGAACCCCAGTGCTTCTCAGTCTGTACTGACTCGCTGAAGTGAAAGTGAAAAGTGAAAGTACGTAACCTCTTCCTTTACCATTGGGTGAGGTCACAAGAACGGACCTCTTAGGGTCCCTACCCCCTTGGACCACCCGACGGCAGATACCCCAGCGTGTCTCACCCTATGCTGACTTCGCTGAATCGTCGTCGTCGTCGTCGTAAGATCTGTGTAGGCGAAGTCACCGATGTCTTAAAGTTTGAACTCAGTAGATTTTACCTCAAGAACTAGAAGAGGGTCCGAGAAAGGGACGGTCAGTCGAGAAGGAGACAATATCAGGCAAATCACCGTCAACACACAGGATAACGGATCCGGTGTCACTTAACTAAAAGTTCAAACAGTTAAGATGAAGTTTTCACGTGTAATTTAGAGGTGTGGGATTGCGACTGACTGGAGTCGGGAACTATCTCAAATAACGTTACCGAAGAATTATCAGAGGCGTCAGGTGAAAATATCAAGACTAAGTAAGTAATGTGACATCGGTCTTATTATAAAATTTTCACTTTAAACTAGTTCAGTTTTGCAAAGGACAACGTAAATCCTATTTGATGCTTCATTTATTGCGTCGGTCATTCTGAGACGGACCAAACCAAGGACGGTTGAGAACGGTCAGGAGGGAAACGGATCCTATAAGGTCGGTGACTCTGGAGGAAGGTCGAGAGTCTTACGACGTCCGAGAGAGGCCAGGGTCCACGGGGGGTACACGACAAGGAAGAGGGACCTTGAGAGGGAATGGGAAACGGACCGATTAAGGACGTGTACGAAGTCCAGAGTTTTCAATTAAAGGACTTCATATTTTTAAGTAAACATCATAAGACATGAAAGGGTAGTATCGTGAATAATACTAAAAAATTTAGACAGAGGGATGATCTACTACTCGCGAGCTTCCGTTCCTGATCAGATAGAAGGGTGGGGACATAGTTGGGTGAGGTCCTGAGAACGGATCTTTTAAGGTACCTACCTCCTCGGACCACCCGATGTCAGGTACCCCAGTGTTTCTCAGCCTGTTGTGACTCTGTCTCAACTTTACTCGGGTTATCATATAAGATTCAGTTATTTACCAAGTAATTTTTTGGGACCTGGTCATCCTCCACTAAAACAGTTCTACACAAATAAGTAATTAAGTTGTTTATGGATCCACAAATCCTTCGGTTTCCTTCTTGAATGAGAGACGTTGAAAGGAAACTGAACGACAATAGAATTATAAGGAATCGTTCAAAGTAAGTGGAGCAGTCCCGGGGTCAGGGATCGTCACTGGTGTACACCGTATAAACGGACCGAGTGACCTACATAGTCAAAAGTCCTTTCATAAAAGAAGAGACACAGACTGTGACGAGACAAGATTTTACAGAACTGACAAGGATGGAGACATTGTTGTACTTAAGTAGACGTTTTCTACTTTAGTTTATTCACATCTCCCAGTGAATATAGTAAACACACAAAAAAAAGGAACGTTTAACTCGAAATTATAAGAGAAGTCGGTTCTTTATTAATTCTTCTTTCTACGTGTGGGACACATACGATTCTTTCATTTTACTACACTATCATTAAAAACTGATATGATTTTACACTGTTCGGATGTTAATTTTCTTTTGGTTTGTGTATAAGTCTATCCTTCGAATGCTATTCCCATAGTCTTAAACTCAGATGGTAAAAAGTTTACAAATTAAAATGGAACTCCAGTGTTCTTTCAAAGTACAACCCTCTCTTTGTCATTCTGGGTGAACAGGACTAAAACAGTATTATGATCTCCAAAGTAGTCAACTTGGGGGGTTTCGGAGAGGACTGAAGTAATCGGTGAAAAACAAGAGAATACAGTTTTTGAGTCTCTTCTTTAAATACGGTCACACAGTAAGATCCAATATGGGGACTGCACCTTTTTATTCTTAAGTAGACTTTTTCTACTTTAGTTCATACAAATCTCCCAGAGTATAGTAAACACACAAAAAATTTGTTCGTAAACAATCTGTGGTTTACACACGATCTGAGAGTCTGAAAAAGAATGAATTAAGAGTGTTATTGGAGAATATCATGCAATTTAATCAGGATTAAATTTCCACTCTTTTAGTTCTAAGTCCTTTGACGAGGTTTTGCGTCTCTATTTTTACGAAAGAAAAACAGGACCAAACTATAAACGTAAAAAGTTTTACTACTTAAGTACAGTTTTTTACTAGTATCGGTTTGTAACTTAATACGGGCCATTAAGAAGGCCTCCTGAATTTACACGTAAAAATTCCCTAAGACAAAATATCTCATCCTACGATCACAGGGTCTCTGGACGTCTAACAGGTCTTAAATCGACATACGACACAAACCCGCTCGACCACCCCCACACTTTATTTACTTGAACTAAGTGAGACTTGGTTCAGTCCGTCTTTATACCATGGTGGGAAGATCTGTCTGTAGACAAGTTTATATTTAAAGGACAAATAACTCCGAAGACGAGATAACTTCATTTCCAGAGCTATGTCGACTTGTTCAGTTAGTAATATTTGGAACAATCACACTGTCGGGGGACACATGACAAATTGACCTTTACTTTGTGTTTATGTGGTTTCGGGACGTCCTAGACGAAGTACCACGTATTTAGCAGTCACGTGGTACAGTGAACTGTAAACTACCGTCAGATGGTGTACCGTCTCGTCTGAAGTAGGAACCTCCCGATACGTCTACTTAGGTCCGGACTTGTTATTCCACCTTCCTACGTCGGACAGGGAACGAGGGGAGGGGGGTCTAGGAAGGGTCTTTCGTTAGGGACCCCATTAAAGAATCACCGTTGACCATTTAATAGGTTTATGTTTACGGGTCACAAGTCAGTCAAGGTGTACGTCTAGACCGAAATCTCCAGGATTTATCCTAACTTTACAAGAAGGACGAAAGGTACAAGGTTCGTCATAATAACGAAAACGTCGTTTTGGAAGAGTCTGGGAATAATTCGGCAGAATTACCGAAAGGAGTCGAACAAAAGAAAATAAGTTTGGAGTCTCCACTCCCTATTAGACGAGAATCAATCTGACTCTATTTCTGTGAGTAGAGTGGGGGTCACCGAGGGACAGGGGACTAAATACTGTGCAGATACGGCATCTCTTTCGGATATCAAACCTTTCCTGATTTAGTCAGACGACCAGACGACAACTAGTATCCATACCTGACTCCAGTTTGCTAAAATGGTGGTCAGTATAAAAGAGACAAACCCCAAAATTACCCATCCTGTATAGAGAGAGGTCGAGATCTTCCTTCTAAACAAGTATTTAACAATTTTACCTCTGACCTTCAGAGTTCCATAGTAGGTAAGATCGACGATCAGGACCCGTCTAATTTAGTAAGTGTTGTTCGTTAACCGACAACCTTAGTCGGGAACGCCCAATACCGGTTACGTACAGTCCCGACGGGGACTTCCGTCCCGAGTCCACATCCCTCCGACCCTGTTCGGTCACGTCCAGGCAATCGTCAAGTGCCCTCCTCGTTCGACCGACTTGAGACCTTTCCAACCAGGGGTCCTCTCATGTGTTTGCCCATACGGTTCGGAACCCTCGTCTCGACGTCTCCGACCTCTCTCTTCTTTCTAACACCTCCCAGATGAGGAATATTTCGGTGACAGATGGAACAATCAAGAAAATCCTCTTAGACCCCGATCACCATTTCTTAGGCGGACAGTCACGTCCTCTACGTTCTTTAAGTCCAAGGTAGGGACCCAGGTCTTCTAGGGGACCTCTTCCTATACCGTTGGGTGAACTTATAAGAACGGACTTTTTTAGATACCTATCTCCTTGGACCACCCGATGTCAGGTACCTCGGCGTCTCAGTCTGCACCGACTCGATGGTTTCGTGTCCCCTCGACACTCGGAGAACTTCCCGACTTGCACACACTGTCAGAGGAAATACAAGTCCCTGAAAGAACCTTTGGAAATTATTAGAAAATAGGGAACAGTTTATATTGGTGGGGAAATTAGTAAGTTATGGAGTAAAAACTCTTTTTCTCCTTACACAACTTAAAATATTGGGTTAAATAAGGATAAGAAGAGATTCTTCTATAGTTACATTGAAAACTATTTTGTACCTTTTCATATGCGGTATCTTGATAAACTATATAAAACTTTGGATAAGAATACTGTTCGAGAACTTTATAGGTGCGTTACGTACTCTTGAAGAACTTGGTAAAATTCAATCTACATGGAAGACTCAATTTCCGTCACTTGAGAGAGAGAATAACTACTTCTCTCTTTTGTCAGAGAGAAACCTTCCACTTACTAAAAACAGGACCTCTTGTAAAACAAGGAATCCTTTCGACAACTAAAGAGTCTTCTTCGTCAAATAAAAGAGTAGAGTCCCACTTCTTTAACTTTCAAAAAAAAAAAAAAAAACACTAAGTCCTTGTCCACATAAATTTTTGATCAAAAGATGTCCTTGTATATATACGAGATACTTCAATGTATTACGGTTCTACCAGATACCTAAACTATTAGAAAAGTAACGAAGACCCTGGTCTCTTACACAACAAAAATTCACATCTGACGAAACGGAATTTCTCTTACTTCTCGTTTTGAAATCCGAAAGACAAAACCTTGATCTCGTTCTGTAAGGTCAACACCAATAGTAATCAAATGTTCAGAATGGAGTCACAATGGGGTAATTAAGAAAGACTCTCCGTCGTATCGAATGGTAAGAGTTGATACATTAAAAGACCGCAAAAGGAATGTCTACCAGATCCTGTAACTGTACCCTTGAGTCCGTCGGTAGTGACACAAAGACCGTCAAACTCCTGTCTTTTCTTTTTCTTTTGTACCAAAGACGGGAATTCTTATAAGTGCTAGGACACCAATTCTGAGGTACGAAGATGACGTCCCCCGTACACAAGACACGTACGATACTCCGCGTTGGTTATCTATTTTATTTTATCATTGAATTTTTTATTATTATTGTTGTCTTTTAATTAGATTTTTTCTTATAAGTGGAGATCGATCTTTCCGAACACTTCCTGTGACTTCTGTTTACATGTTTCTGTCACAGTCAAGTCAAGTCAAGTCAAGTCGGTGAGTCAGCACAGGCTGAGAAACGCTGGGGTACTTAGCGTCGTGCGGTCCGGAGGGACAGGTAGTGGTTGAGGGTCTCAAGTGAGTCTGAGTGCAGGTAACTCAGGCACTACGGTAGGTCGGTAGAGTAGGAGACAGCAGGGGAAGAGGAGGACGGGGGTTGGGGAGGGTCGTAGTCTCAGAAAAGGTTACTCAGTTGAGAAACGTACTCCACCGGTTTCATGACCTCAAAGTCGAAATCGTAGTAAGGAAGATTTGTTTAGGGTCCCAACTAGAGGAAGTCTTACCTGACCAACCTTCACATGTAAGATACTTTCACAATCAGTGAGTCACCACAGACTGACAAACGCTGGGGTACCTGACATCGGACGGTCCGAGGAGACAAGTACCCTAAAGGGTCCGTTCTTATGACCTCACCCAACAGTAAAGGAAAAGGTCCCCTTGAAGGGCTGGGTCCCTAGTTTGGGTCCAGAGGACGTAACGTCCGTCTAAGAAATTACAGACTCGGTACAGACAGAATAAACATGTAAGATATCCGACATAATGATAAAGACAAAATACCTAATCCTTCGGCTTCGAGTCTCTCCAGTACACTGGAAAGGTGCAAGTGGGTCGTTTATTTACTACCTGAACTCTAACCTAAGGTCGCCTCAGAGAGAGGGTACGGGTGGTGACATAGAGGTACCCCTCGTTGACACAGACAGAGGAAGTGACGGAAAGGCGTCGTGGAACGTGTTGCAAACTGTGTCCTCAATTCAGTTCCTACTGAATGACTAACCGACCGGTCACGACTTCGTGTGTCTCCTCAATAGCACAAGATTTTGACATTGGAACCGTAACTTGATTTAAACAAAAGAAAGTTCGTCGGAAATGTACTAACCCATGTTCTGTAAAAAAAGGAAACATCCCGTGTTACCAATACGAAAGAGAAGATGGAAGAAGTAGACAGGGACGGAAATCGTTTGACCCTCCGAGACTGAAACTCGAACCCCTCCCGTCAGGAACCCACCATGACCACCATGTGTAAGAAGGGAGGAGAATCGAGACACCTGGAGAGGGCCACGGATCAGCCCTCGAACCGACGTCGACCCCACCCCCTCCGGGAGAGACCGACAGACTGGAGTCTCCGAGTCCGTCGTCTCCCTCTCGTCTTCCCGGGAGACGAGACTCGGCCTCTCGAACGAGACGAACACCGAAGGATTCACGTCCGACCCTTTACGCTGAATAATAGGAAGTAATCTTCTAGTGAGATTAAATGTCCGGAATCTTACTTCAATACACGCACTACGTGAAAACTTGAGTAATGACTCATATAATTTAGTATGACTTTCCGACAAGGACGTCGTCCACATGACCACTGACCCTCGAGTCTATCCCGGAACCCATACTTTACAGTCAGACCGTTGCTATAAGGGAGAAGAAGATAGAAGATAACAGTGTAAGGAAGGTGTCAAACCTTGTAGACAAGTATAAACAAATAACTCGGAGACCCCGAGTGAATAGGTTTTAGTACGAATTGAAGTACTTTAACGGTAAAATTCCCGTCGAAAAAAAGGGTGAGACGATTTTTACAACGACAATTCAGCGAGTCATCACAAGTCGAGAAATGTTAGGGTACCTGATGTCGTGCGGTCCGAAGGGACAGGAAGTGATAGAGAACCTCAAACGAGTTTGAGTGCAGGTAACTCAGTCACTACGGTAGGTTGGTAGAGTAGGTGACAATAGGGAAGAGGAGAGGGTCGTAGTCCTAGAAAAGGTTACTCAGTCGAGAAGTGTAGTCCACCGGTTTCATAGTCTCGAAGTCGAAGTCGTAGTTAGGAAGGTGACTTATAAGTCCCAACTAAAGGAAATTCTGACTGCCAGACTAGAGGAACGACAGAGACGATTTTTACTCACTATTTTCTTGACCCTACCCTCCTTAGTACTGTAACACCGGGGAAAACAAGTAACGTTTACCAATCTCCTGTTTCTCATGTGAATGTTTCTCTTCTACCGAAACCTGTGGCAAAAGGTTCGAACCCAGCCGACCTAAAAGTCACACCCAAAATTTGAATCGAGAGTCATGTCCCTTCAGTCCTCATCTCTCACTGTTCCTATTGTTCCACCTCTCACGACGGCACCGACGGTGACGACGACCACTCCCCACCCCACACAATCAGAGGATCCCGACGCCTTTGTCTTATGGTGTCTGACCTCATCGAGTGTGACGTCTTTCCTAGTAGAGGGTCAAGACTTCTGGTCTTCAGGTTCCAGTTCCTCATTCGTCCCACCAAGAGAGACTCCCGACACCCCCTCTGACAAGAACGGACAGAGGTTCAAAGACCTCCAAACGACCGTTAGTGACTACAACTGATTGAAGACGTAGTAGGATTAGAGACGGAAGTATAGACACACAAGTCAAGTCAAGTCAAGTCAGCGAGTCAACACAGGCTGAGGAACGCTGGGGTACTTAACGTCGTGTGGTCCGGAGGGACAGGTAGTAGTTGAGGGCCTCAAGTGAGTCTGAGTACAGGTAGCTCAGTCACTACAGTAGGTCGGTAGAGTAGGAGCCAGCAGGGGAAGAGGAGGACGGGGGTTAGGGAGGGTCGTAGTTTCAGAAAAGGTTACTCAGTTGAGACGTACTCCACCGGTTTCATGACCTCAAAGTCTAAGTCGTCGTAAAGGAGGTTTCTTTAGGGTCCCGACTAGAGGAAGTCTTACCTGACCAACCTAGAGGAACGTCAGGTTCCCAGAGAGTTCTCAGTAGAGGTTGTGGCGTCAAGTTTTCGTAGTTAAGAAGTCGCGAGTCGAAAGAAGTGTCAGGTTGAGAGTGTAGGTATGTACTGGTGTCCTTTTTGATATCGGAACTGATCTGTCTAGAAACGACCGTTTCATTACAGAGACGAAAACTTATACGATAGATCCAACCAGTATTGAAAAGAAGGTTCCTCATTCACAGAAAATTAAAGTACCGACGTCAGTGGTAGACGTCACTAAAACCTCCGGGGGTTTTATTTCAGACTGTGACAAAGGGGTAGATAAAGGGTACTTCACTACCCTGGTCTACGGTACTAGAAGTAAAGACACAGGTTTAGGGGGGTAAATATTCCCGTGGTTAGTATAACCTGATCCCCAGTGTAAGTACTGGAGTAAATTTTTTAAATAGATAAAAATTAACTTCCTATTAACGAAGTGTCATAACACGACCAAAGACGGTTCGTAGTTATAGTTAGTTATCCATATGGAGTAAAATTAAACTAATGGAGAAATCTCTGGAGGTTTAATGCAGTATAAGACTCAGTGACCCAAATTTTGAGGTTGTATTATAATAATAAAATCAAGAGGGTGGTCTCTAACTTGGACACGGGGGACGTCACCTTAGTGTTTCGGAACTGGTGACTTGGTGATCCCTTAAGGGCGGTTACGTAGAACCTATCTTATCCTCACACACGTAGGAGTCAACACGGACTGAGAAACTCTGGAGTACCTGACACCGGGTGGTCCGAGGAGACAGGTACCCTAAAGGGTCCGTTCTTATGACCTAACCCAACGGTAAAGGAGGAGGTCCCCTAGAAAGACTGAGTCTCCGACTTGGACACAGAGACCGTAGAGGACGTAACCGTCTACCTAAGACATGGTGACTCGGTGGACCCTTCGGGTATTGTATCCTGATCCTCTTAAATTTTTGTTTTTGTAAAAGAAACTTTCTTCTTCTCTTTTTTGTGTAGTTTTGTTTTTTACTTACGGATGACAGACTCACGACATCACAACCACACTTCACGGAAGACGTCGGAAACGTCTGTAAGACTACGGACCCCTTACGACAAGAAGACTAACACAGAGAACAAGAGGATCCTAAACTTTCCATTGTGACTAGAGTCGGGGGAAGAGGTGATCCGAACATACGGCAGGTAGTCACCCCACGTACTCGTACAACCGATCACCCCAAATATAAGTGAGTCGACTCGTTAACCACAAGTAGGCGGTAATAACCAAAAGAAGATTTATTGAAGAGACTGTCGACTGTTTTGGGTTACGTCTCAAACACTTCAAGTGAAGAGACGGATAGTCCGTGTCTAACTGAAGGCAGGTCTAACTCGAAAGTTACTTTTCCAACCACAAACGACTAATTGTGTCGTAGTGCACGTCTCTATAAGAATTGTTTACGAAACACTCCTAAATCAACAATTAAATACGTGGTCCGTAACACCGACCACAAACGACGACAACAACAAGTCACCGATTCAGTACAGATTGAGAAACGCTGGGGTACCTGACGTCGTGTGGTCCGAAGGGACAGGAAGTGACAGAGGGTCTCAAACGAGTTGGAGTACAGGTAACTCAACCACTACGGTAGGTTGGCAGAGTAAGAGACAACGTGTGAAGAGAAAAACGGAAGGTAGAAAGAGTCGTAGTCCCAGAAAAGGTCACTCAGTCAGAAGTGTAGTCCACCGGTTTCATAACCTCGAAGTTGAAGTCGTAGTCAGGTAGGTTATTTATAAGTCCCAACTAAAGGGAATCCTAACTGACCAAACTAGAGGAACGTCAGATTCCCTGAGAGTTCTCAGAAGAGGTAGTTACGTTAAGCTTTCGTAGTTAAGAAGTCGTGAGTCGGAACAACTGTAAATAAACATTAACTCACGGACGAACCGTATCCCGTGATCTCCATGGATTGTACTGTCCTCCAAATACTCTATCAGATTAGAGTTTACGTCACATCCTTAAAGAGGACATCGTGGTGACTGTTCGAATAGAACTTATTACGGACACTATCCGTCGAGTGATGGACTCACTCCTTAAATAAAGGTATCCCCCTCGTACAGCCGAAGATTTTGTCTTTCACAAATTTTTTCAACTTGGTTTTAGATGAAACACTAAAAACGAAACATTAGTATATTACGGGTGAGTTAGGAGAATTAATAAAAATTCCCATGAATTTTTAACTCTATATTGAGTATATAGTATTTTAAGTGGAAAAATTTCATATGTTGACTCACTAAAAATCATACAAGTGTCTCAAAACTTAGTAGTCATGATAGATTAGTTAATGAGGGGTCCTGTTGGGCATGGGTAATCGACATTGACAGGTGAGAAGCGAAGAGGGTTCGGGACTTTTGGTCATGAAAGATAGAGGTACCTAAACAAAAAAGACTTTTAAGGTATATTTACCTGAGTATATTATATACCGGAAAACACTTACCGAAGAAAGTGAATAGTGTCCTAAAGTTCCAAGTGAAAACGATATCGTATATCGTCATGAAGTAAAGAAAATTTACCGATTTATTATAAGGTAACATATTTATATTACACACACAAACAAAAAAAAAGTGTAAGTGGTCGACTACCTGTGAACCCACCAAAAGTGTAAAACCGATAATGTTTATTTTTACAATACTTGTAATTCCGATGCACAAACAATTTTTAAATAAATAAATAAACCGACGTGACCCAGAAATCAACACCGTACACCCCACATCAATGGGACCACTCCGTAGTTCGGACCCGGGGGACGTAACCCTCGTACCTCAGAATCGGTGACCTAATGGTCTCTTCTGGGTCCCGATGTGCAAAATTACTGTTACATACGAAGGTGAAACGATATGGACCCTCACTTAACGACCGAGTCTACCATTAAGAGACACATTGAAAGACTGTATATGATTGTCAAGATATGACCACAGGAAGTCTCAAAAGACAGACCTTCTTTTATCGAAATCCTTGAAGCTGCTACCTCATCTTAAAACTTGTCTTAAAACTTCCCTTACACCCTAAAAAGTGTACTTATACCTCACTCTTTTATCTCTGTGTCTTTGAACTTTGTTAAACTATACAAAATTCCTCGGACGTTCATCGAACTGTATTTGTACGTCATAAACATCCTAAGTAAGTAGTACTCCCCGAAGGGTCCACCGAATCATCATTGTCTTAGGTGGAACAGGTACGGTCTCTGTACCAAAGCTAGGGGCCTATTCCCTTACCGTTGGGTGAACTCACAAGAATAGACCCTTTAGGGTACCTGTCTCCTCAGACCACCCGATCAGGTACCTCAGTGTTTCTCTACCACTTCTGAATCACTGATTTGTTGTCGTTGTTGTTGTTAAGTAGTACTTCACTTCCACCTTTCTGTCCTATACCTGGTTTAATACTTTCTAAAAATGAGACTTCCGTTCGTCCCTTGTGATTTCCTAAAATTCACCCCCTCTTTGGACCAACACAAACACAAACGTCTCTCGTATAAAACCCTCGACATGATCCCTCGTTACTCCTCCCTCCTTCTTGATAGTTCTCCGAAACGACACCGGGTACACTCTCTACTACCACCGGATTCTACGGCGTAACCTTTACCTCTCCTAATCCCTATAAACTCTGTGAGATTTCTTTCTCATAAATAGACAAGTTAATTAAAAAATAAACCGAAGAGACCCAGAATTAACACCACTCACGTAGAAGGTAGAAGTAACACCGAACCCCTAGAAATCAACACCGTACACTTGCGAATCAACACCGTACGCCCTAGATTATTACCAAGGGACAGGTCCTAACTGTCTCTTCCGTTACCGTGGGGTGAGGTCATGAGAACGGACCTTTTAGGGTACCTACCTCCTCGGAGCATCCGATGTCAGGTACCCCAACGATTCTCAGCCTGTGCTGGCTCGTTGAAGTGAGTTTTATTAAGTAGACTATAAAGGAATTCAAGGTAGAAACAAGTATCAAGGAACAAAATTAACGATGAATATAAACTGAAAAGGTGACGAAGAGGATTCCATATGGGACAAAATTTCTTTTGAATGATTTATTCCAAATTGGTTCTCTGACATCTTGTAATGGTGACAAGAGATACAATGGGGTCACTATGTACTAAACGTACCAGGTACTTACACATGTGATTCTGAAAAGAAGTGATCAAAGTCTTTGGAGTGGTTTGAATGAAAAAAACTATTGACGTTAAGAATCTAGTAAAAGAAAAAAGAGTTCATAAATCTTTATATAGTCAACTCTACCGGAGTCGATTATCACTGAGTCTGGTATTCCTCTAAGTCAAGTCAAGTCAAGTCAAGTCAACGAGTCATCACAGACTGAGAAACGCTGGGGTACTTAGTGTCGTACTGTCCGGAGGGACAGGTAGTGGTTGAGGGCCTCAAATAACAAATGAATTTTTTTCGAACCTTCTTACACTAGAAGTCTGAACAGACTACCTATCTACTTCAACGATTCCTAGATTCAACAAAGACAAAAAGAAAAAAAAATTTTATATTTAAATAAATAAAATTAACCTCCAATTAATGGAATGTTATAACATAACCAAAACGGTATGTAGTTGTACTTAGACGGTGTCCATATGTGCACAAGGGGTAGGACTTGGGGGGAGAGAGGAGGGAGGAGCATGGTAGGAAAAAAGATGAACAAAAGAAGTCTCCTAATCGAAGTAGAAGTACGAACACTGGAGTACCAAAGTCTTTACCGGTGACGTCGAAGTTCGTAGTGAAAGAACCCATTTTTATAGATGTTGTCCTTACTTCCCCATTTTCTTTGAGGAATGTATATAAAAAAAGTCTCTCTTTGTAGAAAGGGTCTTCACGAGTCGTCTTAGAAATACAGAGTACCCGGTTAGTTACCCGGTTTACCTAACTCTAACAATATGAACCACATCGGAATCTAAAGGACCTTTTACTTGATTCGTTTTAGTAATAAAACAATGGTTCCTTTTCTCCGTCAACAGACACTTTGCCAGTTAGTCGTTACCGGTGTCCTTTGGTTTCTTTACAAACTAGTTTATATCCTTGTACTACCTAGTCAAACGTTTCCAGAATATAGAAATATATATAGATAAATAGATAGGTAGATCTCTGGACGATAAAATCAAGATGATCGAATTTAGGAATATTAAGGTAATAGTAGATTGAACGTAAAATAGTATAATAGGTCTTTGTAATACCCTCTCAAACAGTTTACGAAATAATTCATTTTTACTCTTATTTAAAGGTATTATAATAATCACTGGATCGTTACTAAAAAGGAAGATCAACATAACTCTATATCAACTGTATGTTGTAACACATTCAAATTTCACATGTCGGATGACCCCGAAGGGTCCACCACGATCACCATTTCTTGGGCGGACAGTTACGACCTCTATGTTCTCTACACCCAAGTTAGGGACCCGTACAGTTGCGTGAGGTCATAAGAACAGACCTCTTTGGGTACCTGTCTTCTCGGAGCACCCGATGTCAGGTATCCCAGTAGGCTTCAACGTGTTCAGACTTTGTTGAATCGTGTGTGTGGGACTATAAATAACACGATCAGAAATATGTATAAACACGTGTAAATTATAACGAATTTGATACAAATATTTGTCTTTGTGTAATTTTTGCTTTCCTCATTTAACTGACTCCTTAGAATGAAGAAAGTAATTTTTCTATTTCTAAATCAACCGACTGGGGTTGTCTAAGGACGTAAGAAAATAAGTGAACAAGTAAGTTGTTTGTGGTTAACTCGTACATGAGACGATACACTATCTCGATATTACACCTTATTACATCGAGGTCCGGGGTCGTCCAGAAGATCATGTCACCTCATTTGCTGTCATATTTCTTATTAATACACTATGATACTTGGTCACTATTTTATCGTTATGTATTTTTACACGATACTATCGACTTCCACACACACGGATACACAGACACACACAGAGAAACACACACACATTGACTCGTACAACCTTGACTGTATCTACCGGAGTATTTCTCTGAGGTACGGAGAGAAAAGGAATCAATATGGTTTACGTACGAGGGACACTCGGAGTAAGAGACGTAACCCTCGAATACCTTTGATAAATAGGACTTCGGGGTTTCCAACTACCCTCTCCTCTAGAATGTACCGAGTCCACCGACTAGAACAAAAGTCCACGGACAGACGCACCAAGACTACGTAGGAAAACATTTAAAGAGAGGTCAGGTCCTGGTTAGCTACGAGAATTCCTCCTCTCTAAATAAGTTCAGTGTAACTCTCTGGTACTCTCCCGTCATTAACGACTAGACTCAGTACACTTCTCCTTTAAACCGGGAGACACTACCTAAGGACGGAACGGGAGAAAGATAAAAAAAGGAAGAAATCAAGTCTTTATATCATTTCATCATCCCCCACCTCCCTTCTTCAGTCAAATCCCTAAGTCAAACTCGATTCTACGTTACACCTGTACTGAGCGGAGGTTTTGTAGCAGACCTCGTAAAAGTGACCTTCTCCATTGTAAACCCCAAAATCTTCTTAAACCACGACTGAATCTTAGAACTACAATCAAACAAGGGATTTCTGTCTTACCCGGTTTTCCGAAGTCACTCCCTATTCAATTTGTTCTCCTCACGGAACCCGGGTTCCAGGGTTCGTCAATTACTTACAGGACACATATAGAAATCAACCTCTACCGTAATGTTTCAAGTGTCGGTTCCTGTAACCCTCCACTTGACTAGTCTCCGACTTAGTCTTTTATGGGTGAGGAGGAGGGGTTGTTGTAGACACACAAAAGTAATCTGACCACATGGACAGATGGATGAGTGGGATCTTTGTAAGGACTAAGGGAGAGGTCACCAGAGGTCCTCTCCCAAACCCCTGGAGTAATTTCCAGATTCTAACTTCATACACTCCGTGAACTGATCCTAGTAATGTCTCTTCATTTCGACAACTACTAAGTACTGAAAAGGTGGCGCACTACGAGTCCCGACCATAGAGTAAAGACCTCTCATAGGGTTTATAACGAATCGGAGAACTTCGCAGGAATTGGACGATTATTAAAGGGGTCTTTCTGATAGTTGTGACAGTTAAAATGGACTGTAGAATATTGACAGTACCTTCATCGTTCACTAACAAGAATTGTCAAATTAAACTATTCATCTTTACTATGGAAAAGAGAAGATTTTAACTACTTTAAACTTGTCGTCAGTGTTTAATAAAGAAGTGTCAGTGTCACATTATTTCAATTTTCTTTTTTTTACACATCCAAAAACTCGTTTTCTTTTCTCTTTTTACGTAGTAGAGAAAGGGGACGAAAATGAGTAGGTAGGTAAGTAGGTAGACAATTTCTTTATAAATAACACACGGACAATGCACGATTCGTGGCTCACTTCACAGTCCTCATTTTGCTTATTGTTTGTCTTCAGAATCGGGATATTTTGAAAGACCACTCTTTCTCTTTATGACTTATTTATTGAAGAAGTAAGTAGTAATGTTTGACATTATTCACCATATTTCTTTTACATACTCCATGGTACTTTTGAACATTGTCTTTCGGACACTCAGTGTCTTCTCAAGGGACTTTTTCACCAAAAACTCGACTATAAACTTCCTTTTCATCCTCAATTGATCCGTTTCTTTTACCTCACACAAAATCAATTGAACCCGACACCATTGTTTATGGTATCCGATCCGCCGAATTCACCCGAGTGACCATATCTTAGACAGACGGTTCGTCCTCTGTACCCAAACTAGGGACCCAGACTTTCTATGGGACCTCTTCCTTTATCGTTGGGTGATATCTACCCCTTTGTCACCTTTCACAGTCTGAAATAAAAAACCCCGAGGTTTTAGTGACGTCTACCACTGACGTCGGTACTTTAATTTTCTGCGAATGAGGAACCTTCCTTTCGATACTAGTTGGATCTATCGTATAAACTTTCGTCTCTGTAATGAAACGGCTGATTCCAGACAGATCAGTTCAAATACCAAAAAGGTCATCAGTACATACCTACACTCTCAACCTGACACTTCTTCCGACTCGTGGTTTCTTAACTACGAAAACTTCACACCACAACCTCTTCTGAGAACTCTCAGGGAACCTGACGTTCCTTTAGGTTGGTTAGGTAAGATTTCCTCTAGTCGGAACCCTAAAGAACCTTCCTTACTACGATTTCGACTTTGAGGTCATGAAACCGGTGGAGTACGCTTCTCAACTGAGTAACCTTTTCTGAAACTACGACCCTCCCTAATCCCCGTCCTCCTCTTCCCCTGTTGTCTCCTACTCTACCGACCTACCGTAGTGCCTGAGCTACCTACACTCAGACTCACTTGAGGCCCTCAACCACTACCTGTCCCTCCGGACCGCACGACACTAAGAACCCCAACGTTTCTCAGCCTGTGCTGACTCGTTGACTTAAGTTGACTTGACTATCATAAGAACGGACTCTTTAGGGTACCTGTCTCCTCGGACCACCCGATGTCAGGTACCCCAACGTTTCTCAACCTGTACCGACTCACTGATTCGTGTGTGTACCCAACCCTAACTAATTGACGTATCTAATTACGTCAAATCGAGTGGTACTGATGTCCAGTCAAGTGTTTTAAAATTGAAACCTATCTTTGAATCTTTAATGGAAATTTCAAATAAAAAGTTTATTATTTCGTAAATTTTTGACAACGGAGATGTTCCATTGTGTACGAACCCACAGGGAACACCGAGTCGACTATTTCTTAGGCGGACGTCACGCCCTCTGGACCCAAGTTAGGGACCCAACCCTTCTAAGAGACCTCTTCCCTTTCCGATGGGTGAGGTCATAAGACCGGACCTCTTAAGGATCCTGACATATCATGTACCCTAACGTTTCTCAGTGTGTGTTGACTCGTTGAAAGTGAAAGATAAAAGGGGTAAAAACATTTGTCTACTACTTTTCCTCTACAGTCCTCTATGTCCAACCAGTAGAAGTCGTCGTACAGACCTGGTTCTGGGGATTTGAGGAGTTGATACCAATAAAATATAGTCCTAATAGCTAACAAAAATCAGATCCGTAACCAAACCACACCTCCCCTTTTGTCTCTTCGGTAAGTAAATAATGATGGTAAAACTAATACTTGTCCTGGTAAAGAATTACTTTTCAGAAGTTGTGACCCTGTAAACATTCAGGACCTACTGTATTTACCATGTCGTGAGTCTTGATAGGGAAATAGGAGAGCAGAGAAGAGATTTGAATCAATGGATTAAAGAGACCGTGGTAAAACTATACCTCACCCGACCCAACATGAACCTTGAAAGACAATAAACAGGTCTAAACATCAAAGTGTAGATCAACTTGATGACAAAAAGATGGACTTTAATTAACTGTATTTTTAAGTACATGAAGGTCTCAAACCTTTTCTGTCGTTAGAAAATCCCCTTCACGGTACAATTCCCTTGTCTCTACTCTTCCCAATCTTTTGTCATCGAGAAAACGAAAAAGATCTTTAATTTTCTACGTCTCACAAATACACCCATCTCCTGGTTGGATCCATTATCATGTCACGAAAAGTCCTTTTTTACTTGACTCCTCCAACTTCTCTCAAGAAGACATGGAAAACAAAAAGATCCTGTCAGTTCTACCCTCTAGAATTTTGTCCCTTGAAGTCCTTTAGTGTTCGGTACTAGACTGGGGTTCATGACGACGATTTTTGGTCTCTCATTGGACCATTACCTTTCCCGTTCGGGTGGCCTTCACATCAATTAGAAAAGCCGTCAAGTCAAGTCAGTAAGTCAATACAGACTGAGAAACGTTGGGGTACCTGACATCGTACGGTCCGAAGGGACAGGTAGTGGTCGAGGACCTCGAACGAGTTTGAGTACAGGTAACTCAACCACTACGGTAGGTTGGTAGAGCAGGAGACAGTAGGGGAGAGGACGGAAGTCAGAGAGGGTCATAGTCCAAGAAAAGGTTCCTCAGTCAAGAAACGTAGTCCACCGGTATCATTACCTTGAAGTCGAAGTCTTAGTCAGGAAGGTTACTTATAAGTCCTGACTAGAGGAAACACTAACTACCCAAACTAGAGGAACGTCAGGTTCCCTGAGAGTTCTCAGAAGAGGTTGTGGTGTCAAGTTTTAGTAGTTAAGAAACAGTGAGTCAAATCAAATACCAGGATGAGAGTATAGGCATATACTAATGGCCTTTTTGGTATCGAAACTGACGACGACGACAATTCAGTGAAGTCAACACAGGTTAAGATACGGTAGGGTCTCTACCGTCGGGAGGTCCGAGGGAATAGGGACCGTAAGAGGTCCGTTCTTGTGATCTCACCCAACGGTAAAGGAAGAGGTTGCGTACCTTCACTTTTCACTTTCACTTCAGCTAGTCAACACAGGTTGAGGATCGCTGGGGTACCTGACGTCGGATGGTCCGTGGAGGTAGGTACCCTAAAGGTCCGTTCTCATGGCTATGATCTACCTGGAAACAACCGTTTCATTACAGAGACTAAAAATTATTCGACAGATCCAACCAGTATTGAAAAGAAGGTTCCTCGTTCGTAGAAAATTAAAGTACCGACGTCAGTGGTAGACGTCACTAAAACCTCGGGTTCTTTTATTTCAGACAGTGTCAAAGGTAAAAAAGGGGTAGATAAACGGTACTTCACTACTTTGACCTACGGTAATAGAATCAAAGAACTTACAACTTAAACGTCGGTCGAAAAAGTGAGAGGAGAAAGTGAAAGTAGTTCTCCGAAAAATCAAGGAGAAACGAAAGACGGTATTACCACCACAGTAGACATATAGACTCTAATAACTATAAAGAGGGCTGTTAGAACTAAGGTCGAACACGAAGTAGGTCGGGTGGACCGTAAAGAACACTATATGAGACCTATATTTAATTTATTTGTCCTACTGTTATATGTAGGAACTGCATCAGGAAAGGGTCAAACCTTGTCAAAACCGTCAATGAATGAAAGCTTCGTTCTTAATTAGTCCCTAAAATAGACTCCAACTATCACTCAGTAGAAACTTCTTTTTCAGATCAGCTTGAGACCTTTAGACCTTGGTGGAACTTTCTACTGGGGAATTGTCATTTACCACAGAGTAGTTACAAATATAAATTATTTTTCTTTGATACTGTTGAGTCAATATAAAAACAAACATATAATAACACACAAACACACACGACTCAGTACAGGTCGAAAAACGTTGAGACACCTGCTATCGGACGATCCGAGGAGACAGGTACCTTAAAAGGTCCGTTCTTATGACCTGACCGAACGGTAAAGGATGAGGTCCCATAGAAGGGTTGGGTCCCTAGTTTACTACTAATAATTGTCATCTCTTACAACATTCGTTCAACCTGTCACTTGTATAACCACAAATAGTTCATGGTAAGTTTCCTCTCTTGAATAGACAACATGTGTTTACCAAAACCAACGGACATAAAACCATATATAGTACCCGACTCAAGGGACTTTTTTTCTGAGACTCTACTTCTCCTCGTTTGTCCTTGTAAGGTCTTCGTCCTGACCCGTCTCCCTCTCCAACTCGACACTATGTAGAGTCGTCTCCAGGGTCGGTTGAAAGACCTCTCAAGACTTGGACCCTGCTAAGAACTCTCAACAGGACTCCCCTTGGTCCCTGGTCCAGTTATGTGAAGGTACAATTAGTTAACAGTCTAGGATCGGTAGGGTCCTTCCTCCATACTGGAACCCACTCTGTCGAGAGAAGTCGTCTCCGTCCAGATGTGTCCACAGACTCTCGACTCCCGAAGACCAAAGTCGTGAACGTCTCCGACCCTCATTCAGAACGTAAGGAGACCCCCAGACCCATCGTTTAGGATAGGTCGTTTAGGATGGGACACCTGTCAGTGGTGTCAGGTAGGGAACCCGGTAAAAGTAGACGAAGAATCACAAACAAGACCTTCGTTGAGGAGGTCCTAAGGTCACCCGGAAAAAGGAGGGACTACATTTGAATTTTCTCTTTCCATTAAACTGTTCGTTAAAGGGACATGCATGTCGTTCAGAATCCCGGTGTTGACTATAAGTAGTAGTGGGAGGAGATGAGAGATAAGATCCAAGGATGGTGGGAAGTTAATAGAGAAACGACCAGAATCACCGAAATGAACGACGACACTGAGTCTAGAAGTAAGGATTCCCCAGATTCGGGAACCATACTCCTTGGATATCACCGGTCCCCCTTCGATGTCGAACGACAAGTTCCGTTGAGGACGACACAGGTAACTTCTTTCGTAAGGAAGAAACCCATGGTCCTGGACATTTCAGTGTTTCGGGGTTCAATACTCCGGTCTTTTATATCTAAGGGTTTTACCCTGAGATCCTTATTACCATACACCCCGATAAGGACTAAGATGAGGAATCAAGAGTCTGGGTATATAAGGTGGACGATACCTGTGTGATGAGTACCTTTGTAGTGACTAGATTTTATGTATGGTATAGGACCTCGGACCGAGAACCGACCATCAAAAAGACTTAACCGTGGAGTCGACACGAAAGTTATCCGACAAGACAGTAGGACAGTCGGAGAGTCGAAGACCCGTAAAGACATGTAATTTATCCCTGTCACCATTTTTCGGAGGAAGGTTTGTCCTCTATGATTAAGCTAGGGACCTAACCCTTCCTTTATCGTTATAAGAACGAACCTTTAGGGTACTTGTCTCCTTGGGCCGTCCGATGTCAGGTACCCCGACGTCTCTCAGCCTATGGTGGCTCGTTGACTCGTGTCCCGTCCTTTTCAACAGTCGAAAAGTAATCCTAGTCTCGTCCTTTCCCGATACGTCGTCTAGACCCGACGTCAAGTTCGTTGGACCGGACACTCTGGTACATAGAGTCGTCTGGGAGACTACTATCCCCAAAGTCATTACTTTTTACTATAGTACACGTTAAATACCGTTCTCGGTTATTCCTCTCCCGAAGAATCCACCGTAATCACCATTTCTTGGACGGAAGGTTACGTCCTCTATGTCTCCTTCGTCCGAGTTAGGGACTCACCCCTTCTAGGGGACCTCCTCCCGTACCGTTGGGTGAGGTCAAAAGAACTGACCTCTTAGGGTTCCTGTCTCCTCGGACCGTCCGATTTCAGGCACCCCCAGTGTCTCGACCTATACTGGCTTCGATGAATAGTACGTGTTTGTGCACATGGTCATCCTCTTAGTATTGTGTCAAAGTATCCCAAGAACCTGTAGTAAGAACATTGTCTTAATGTGTGGAAACTCTTTACCAAGGGTCGGATAAAGACTCGGGACCGTCTTTACCGTACATCCTTGTAACCTGTAGCAGATAGGTATCGTATCCAAACAACGACCCCTTGTTGTCAAGGGTCGGGAGAAACGTAGAGTCACGTGGGTTTACCGACTAAGAGTAGGAACTTGAGGATCGAGTTCAATATACACAGTGAAGAACCACATGGAAGAAGTACCAGAGGGAGAAAAGGGTAAAGCGTCGACCCACAACTACGGACACAATTGGACCTTCGGTGTGTCTTCTACCACCTCTGAGACAGGTAGTCTAAGACAGTAAGAAAAAGGTTCAGTTTCCTACTCTTGGGAAGGTGGTTAGTCCTAATAGGTGAACTTTGAGATTCATTTTCGATGAGTAATGAGTAACACGTTTCGGTAACTCTAGTCCCCAAGTAGGAAATGTCATGGATCACGAAGGAATAGATGTCGAGTGAACAAGAGGTGGTTGCCGTATACTTTCACGGGAAGGACTAAGGGAAGTCAGAGTGACCCCGTAGGTATCGTGAATTTTTTCACGGTCAAGGTATCGTCCATTTACCATCCACAGAGTAACAAGAAACTAGAACGTTAAGAAACTCACGATCATTTAAACTGTACCACTGACTGATGAACATAAAAAAGAATCGGTCTCTAGACACTGAAACTTTTAAGGACCTTCTGACTTTTTTTTTTTTTTCGATCCAAAATTTTCAAGAGGATGTACGTATAAATACTTGTGAACCTCTATGATAGAAAATCGGTTTTTTTTTTTTTTTTTTTTTCTGGTTTTTTGTTGATCCGACTCAATCGTCTTTATACTCTTATTGAACTTATATCAAATAAACCTCGACGGTTGTCGGAAAGTCACCCCTACACTCGGTTAGACTACCCCACACATACTCCTCTTCCTTTTTTTTTAGAGTTACCTTCAGTAAGTCAACAAAATTACTCAGAACTTAGGTCACCTGATTTACTTTTAAGTAGACTAAATTAACTCACTGCGATTAACCACTTTTTTTCCGTCAGTTTAACCGACACGTAACATTAATAATTTTTAAGAAAAGAATGGGGGATTAAATGGAGACTATAAAATGGGAAGAACAAATCACCAGACACCAGTCTAAGATTTTTATCAAATCATAAATAACCTTATATAGTGTTGTCTAATCTCTTACAAGACATACGAACCTGAACGAAAATACAAAAATGGAGTTCCCAACTCTAAGAAACAAGGAGTCAGCCTAGCGACTTGTGTCTTTATCGGACACTACGTAATAATACAAACATCGACTTTTAGAGTCAAGTGTTCTCCTATTCTATCAAACGTCTCCACTATCTTTCTCTTCTCTTCCCTTCCAAATATCCTTCTGAACCCGACTAAACCTTCTTCGTCCTCCCTTTATACCTGAAGATACTCTGACTTCTACACTAAGAAGGTCTACCCGGGACACTCAGGTCTTCGTCACTCCTGGGTCCGGGTAAAAGTACCCCATTAACACTCCGTGGTTCTAAGGTTTCTCTTCTGACGGACCATGTTTCCTCTCCCGGACTGGAATCCGAACCTCACAAATCGAAATGTACGTAGACAGATGGAAACCGTCTCGTATCTTTGGTGTTCTTCAAAGACCTAGGATGCCTTGGTACATTAGGTACTATCACCTACTATTAACTACTTCCGTCGTTCTGTCTACTGGTGGTGTACTGGGGCCTCCTACCCCGTAGGGAGTGGTCCGATGTCCTACCCCTGGCTCGGTCTTTAATTCAAATAAATAATTTTTTAACTAATAAAACGTGTGGACTTAGTCACCTGTCTCTAATTACAGGTGAGAGACGTGTAAAGGACCCCGGTTTGTAGAGTCTAGTAATACACGAGTACTCCTCGGTATCGAAATAAATTAACGTAAACGAGTAAGAGACATTAACCTATTATAAAGGATACTCGTGTGTAAATTTATTAATAAGTTGATTTTGTCTCAACCGGACCACTTCCCCGAAACTTTAGTCTTCTGAGGTCATTATATACTAGGGAGTCGTACTCCAAATCTAAACTTAAAGTAGTACTGAATCGTCTTTAGACTCGTCTACATAACACGCATAGATTGACACCCACCTCAATACACGTCTTTTACGAAGAAGGTTAGTACTTTTCATCGTGTTCCACAATAGCTCGAGGACAGTATCTTGTGATCCAGGATTCAAAATCTTCTCCTGGAATCTCAAAGGGGGACATAAAGAAAGAAACGAATTTCGATAGACTCTAAAATCAGGAACATAATTTGAAACTCAATGGAACTTTTCCTCTTCAATCTCCTTACAAGGACCCTTATCCCTGACACCGACCGGGAACGAAAGTCCTGTTTCAGAACTAAAGTCTTCCCACCTGAGGAACAGGATCCTCTTACCTGAAAGGGTGATTCCACTACGTGAGCAAACTAAACTCAACTCTGGACCTCGGTGTTACCACTACGGACTCGAGGACGTGACCCTAGACTCACTGACGAGGAAAGGGTATATACATCAACCAAAACCAAAGGTACTACCGAGTCACCATTTTTGGGTGGACGGTAACGTGTTCTACTTTCTGTGTATCCAAGCTAGGGACCCAGCCTTTCTAGGGAGGTATCCTCGTTTACCGTCGGGTAAGGTCATAAGAACGGACAAAGGTAGTTGTCTCCTGGGACCGTCCGATGTCAGGTACCCCTACGTTTCTCAGTAGTACTTACTGACTTGTGTGTGTTTGTCAACCAAAACCAATCATAAACCTTTAACTAAAGTGATAACACCTAGTGTAGCGTCCCGTCCTCTTCAGTTAGGGGGTAAACAAGGGGTAGTCGTCAGACGTTGTAAAGTGTCAGTACCAGCCATAGTGACAAACACCCTCTCTCACCGATTTTGTGGACACACTAAAGACAGGTGACTCTAAAAGTCGACGAACGTTCGGATGGAACTGTTCCAGGAAGAGGAGTGGAGAACCTGGTGGAAATATACCCTGAAGACGACAGTAACCAAAACAACCCAGTACCAATACGACCCCCGCACTTCGGGACGACGTCAAGTAGAACCTCCCAAAAGGAATGTACACACTTGGTACCAAGGAAGTGAATTGGGTGTCGTGGACGTTCCCACAGTAGGTGGAAGACACATCCAAGACGAGTCTTCCGAACTACCTCGTGTGGGCCCGAACAACCACATCGAGACTTTCCTGTAGTCGTACAGAATACAGATAAAAGACTCAGTATGTTTCCGGTGAAGATTCTGTCGGCACCCAGAGTCTCAAATGGAAACATGTCCCCTCACACCCTCAAAACAATTAATGGCGACACTTGTCTTTCGGAATTGAGTGTTACCGAATTCGGACATAAACACAGACAACACTTTACTTCCTAACAGTTATATAGGTTCGTCCTCAGGGGTGGAGACCCTAGATCACGGACTACTAGACTCCACCTCAATTATATTATTATCATCTTTATTTCACGTGTTATTCAGATTACGTGAACTTAGTAGGGCTCTGGTTGGGGGGAAGGGACCAGACACCTGTTGGACAGAAGGTACTTTGACCAGGGACCACGGCTTTTCCAACCCCTGACAACAGGTTCCTGGACCTGACTAAATCTCTACCTCGAGATGAAATCACTACCTCGACCTTAAAGAATTCTTTTCTGTTAGTGAGAACGAAGTCTTGGACTTTGGTCTCAGTACAACCCTGAAATGACCCTGGAGACAGAGAAAATGAAAGACAAAGGAAACTAGACACCTAATTCTATTTTGTCTAAAATCAGAATTAAAGTAAGTGACTGTACTATCTATTGTAGTGTTTGGTCCCCTAGGTCATTATGAAGTCTAGGGTGTCTCCTCGACCAGTCACTCTTACTTCGGGGACTAAGACTACATTGTCACAACCCCTCTGTGTATCCTCGTCCCTCCCTATCCCAATCCCTCTCCTCCTCTCCTCTGTCCTGTCCGATTTCTAACGAGTCCTTTGTTTGATTGGAACGTCAGAGTCACCCAACTACGTCACTTCTTAGTAAAGGACTAGTACGTATTACACAACGTCTGGGACTACGAGATATCCCGTCAAGACAAGCCAGGATTCGTCGTTAAATTCTTAGGGTGGACGACGAAAACTCGTAAAGACACATAGTCGTGTACCTAAGGTAGCGTGTCACTGTCCCTTTCTGTCTCGGTCCCCCAACTCACCTTCGAAGAGGGACTGAAAAGGACCTTCCCTGAACACCACGGAGATGTGTCTCAAGTGACCGGTCTTAATGAGTGACTGGGCCGAAGGGTTCACCATTTCTTGGGCAGACGGTTCCGTCCTCTGTGTTCTCCACACTCAAGCTAGGGATCTAACCCTTCTAGGACACCTCCTCCCGTGTCGTTGGGTGACGTCATATGAACAGACCTCTTAGGGTACTTGTCTCGTCGGACCACCCGATGTCATACACCCCGGCGTGTCTCAACCTGTGTTGACCTCGTTGAATCGTGTGTGTGAGTGACTGGGACGGATTGCCGTTCCTCCGACCCGTCTCATCAAAAAGTCCTTACTCGCATCTGGGACGACGAGGACGACGAAGACGACGAAGACGACGACGACGATTCAGTGAAGTCAGCACAGGCTGAGACACGCTGGGGTATCTGCCGTCGGGTGGTCACTGGATAGCCAACGTTCACTACGAATGGGTCACCTGGCATGTACTATTTTCCTACCTCCGAGCACAGACCTCCACCCCGACGACACTGACCGTAAAAGGGTGTACGAAGAGGAAAAGAGGGGCCCTCCCTGGTATGACGGTCAAATCGCAACGGTTGTACACTACGTGTGGAACTTTCCCACTAGTCGGTGTGGAGAGGGACTCTCAAAGACGACGCCCCGAGTGCAACTCTCTCCTCCCTCGTCCCTTTTCGGTCCCCCTGTCACCGTGGTAAGAAGAAACAGAGGACGTGGGTCATTCAAGAAAAGGATAAGGTCTCTGAGTAACTTTCAGGGGTCAACGAATCTAGTCACACCCCCCTATACGTCCTAAAACTGTCCGACGACGACTAAGGAGGTAACATAAATCCTCGGCAGACCTTCTCCGGAATTCCGGTTCCGTCTACACGACAAAGGGATCGGAAACTCTCGATAGGGATCCCTCGTACACACACACGTACGTGTGTTTGTATATGTGTGTATATCTGTGTGTGTGTTTATGTGTCTGTGTGTATGTCTGTGTGTGTATGTGTGTCTGAGTGTATGTGTATGTGTGTCTGGTGTGTATGTGTGTTTATGCGTCTATGTGTATGTCCGTATGTGTCAACGTGTATGTACGTTAGTGTGTGTGTATGTGTACGTCTGTGTGTTTATGTGTGTCTGTATGTGTGTCTGGTGTATGTGTGTGTATGTCTGTGTGGATGTCTGTGTCTGTGTGTGTGAATGTGTGTATGTGTCTTTGTGTATGTGTACATGTGTGTTTATGTGTATATGTGTGTCTGTGTGTACCGTCTGGGTGTGTACGTATATGTGCGTCTGTGTGTATGCGTGTATGTGTGTTTACGTGTGTATGTGTGTATGTATGTGTCTTCGTTCATGTCTGTGTGTCTGTGTGTGTATCTGTGTCTGTGTCCTTCTGGTATTTAGTGAAAAGAGTAACCACGATTTAATTGAAAATTCCGAAAACTTGAGGACTTGGTCGACTCTAGTCCTAGGACTCACCGTTCTCCGACTCGGGACAAGAACCGAAACTATTCATGTTTAACGTAAAAAACACTCTAAAATTACGTACTTAATTATCTCCGTAGTCACCAAGGATTTACGACCGGACACCTGACCGACTTAGTCTTAGTGGACCCTGTAGACCAATTTATGTATAAGGGTCTGGAGTCGAGTTTGGACGACTTAACCTTAGGGACCTCCCTCCGTATCCTCAAAAAGGAACTTACTCGAGAGATCCAGTAAATCTACGAATCCGTCCAGAACCTTGGAGACGACGACACCTTTCTCGTGTCTCTTAAAGTCATAGACGAGGGACCCAAGGTTAGAACGAGACTATAACGACACACCTGATCTATTCAACGAGTTGTAAGGAAAAAAAAAAAAAAATTTAGGATGGAAAAGTTTTTTGAATAAAATATAACTTCATAGTCAAGACAAGTCAGCGAGTCAGCACTGAGAAACACTGGGGTACCTGAAGTCGTACGGTCCGAAGGGACAGGTAGTGGTTAAGGGTCTGGTACGACTTTGAGTACAGGTAACTCAGACACTACAGTAGGTCGGTTGAGTAGGAGACTATAGGGGGAGAGGAGGACGGAAGTTAGAAAGGGTCGTAGTCCCAGAAAGGATTACTCAGTCAAAAAGTTTACTTCACCGGTTTCACAACCTCGAAGTCGAAGTTGTAGTCAGGAAGGTTACTTATAAGTCCTGATTAAAGGAAATACTAACTACCCAAACTAGAGGAACGTCAGGTTCCCTGAGAGTTCTCAGAAGAGGTTGTCGTGTCAAGTTTTCGTAGTTAAGAAACCGCGAGTCGAAAGAAATATCAGGATGAGAGTGTACGTATGTACTGGTGACCCTTTTGGTACCGAAACTGATCTGCCTGGAAACAACCATCTCATTACAGAGACGAAAAATTATTCGACAGATCCAACCAGTATTGAAAAGAAGGTTCCTCGTTCGCAGAAAATTAAAGTACCGACGTCAGTGGTGGACGTCACTAAAACCTCGGGGGCTTTTATTTCAGACAGTACCAAAGGTAACAAAGAGGTAACGGTACTTCACTATCTTGGTCTACGGTACTAGAATCTAAAAACTTACAAAACTCAAAAGTCGGTCCAAAGTGAGAGGAGAAAGTGAAAGAAGTTCTCCGAGAAATCAAGAAGAAGTGAAAGACGGTATTCTCACCACAGTAGACGTATAGACTCCAATAACTGTAAAGAAGGTCGTTAGAACTAAGGTCGAACCCGAAGTAGATCAGACCGTAAAACGTACTACATGAGACGTATATTCGATTTATTCGTCCCACTGTTATAGGTCGGAACTGCATAAGGAAAAGGTTAAACCTCGGTCAGACAACAAGGTACAGGTCACGCATGTCTAAAGAGTCCTCCGTCCAGTCCACAAGACCATAAGGGTAGAGAACCTCTTAAAAGGTACCAAACAACACTAGGTGTGTCAGTTACCGAAACCGCATTAGTTATTTCGTCTTCATCTACAAAAAGACCTTGAGAGAACGAAAAAGATACTAGGTTGCCTACAACCGTTAAACTAGAGACCAAGGAGACGGAAAAGATTTGGGTCGAACTTGTAGACCTTCAAGAACCAAGTACACGACAACTTCGGAGTAAACCTCTTAAAACTCTAAATGAAACGTTTGTAGACTCTACTCACGTTAACACACCATCAAACTTGTAAGGAACCGTAACGGAAAGAAACCCTGACCTTACTTTTGACTGGAAAAGGTCAGGATATCGGTGATGACTCAAACGGTTTAAACGACGGTATAACTCACGTCGTGAAAGTGTCGTAG
The DNA here is from genome assembly GCA_006410555.1 of Capra ibex. Lineage (NCBI taxonomy): Eukaryota > Metazoa > Chordata > Mammalia > Artiodactyla > Bovidae > Capra > Capra ibex. The sequence goes on from SJYO01013871.1 coordinate 34,281,056, forward strand.
TAGAAAGTCCTGAACTTTATCGAGTCAACCTTAGGGTAGCGGAAGTGATCGAAACAAACATCACTACGAAGGATTTCGGGAGAACTGAGACGTAAGGTCCTACAAACCGAGATCCACTCACTAGTGTGGTAGCACCAATAGACCCAGTAACACTAGAAAAACATGTCAAGAAAACACATAAAAACGTGGGAGAAGAATTATAGAAGACGAAGATAATCCAGGTATGGTAAAGACAAGAAATAACACGGGTAGAAACGTACTTTACAAGGGAACCATAGAGATTAAAAGAACTTCTCTAGAGATCAGAAAGGGTAAGATAACAAAAAGGATAAAGAAACGTAACTGGTCAATCCTTCTGAAACTTATAACTTATATAACTTATGACTTATAAACTCCATATCGGTCAATTGTTACAACACTGTCAAAATCTACCTGTCGTTTCCTTCAATCGGTAAGTATGTGTACATAGGTAAGAGGGGGTTTGATGGGAGGGTAGGTCGGACGGTTTTTTGTAACATACCTCAAGGGACACGATATGTCATCTTAGAACAACCAATAGGTAAAAGTTATATTATCACCTTAGTGAGTCGTAAAGACCGGAGTCAAAACAATAGAAGTGCTAACCGGACCTGGATTAAAAAGTTTACTTTATAATGGGTCTCAGAGTTATATGTTTCGTCCATTTTTATAATTATCCTACCGAGTCCTCCTTCGTCACCAGTTCAACAGGAAATGAAGGATTGTACCCGGGATTTCAGATGGTTCATATAATCATTGAGTCAACACAGGTTGAGAAACACTGGGATACCTGACATCGGAAGGTCCAAGGAGACAGGTACCTCAAGAGGTCCGTGCTTATGACCTCACCCAACGGTAGAGAAAGAGGTCCCCTTAGAAGGACTAGACCCCTAGTTTCTACATTCCCTGCAAGTTAGGGACCCAACCCTTCTATGGGACGTCCTTCCTTACCGTTGGGTGAGGATATAAGAACGGACCTTTTAGGGTACCTGTCTCCTGGGACCACCCGATACCAGGTATACCATCGCTTCTCAGTCTGTACTGACGTCGCCGAATGTGTGTCACGTCTAGGATGTCTTAGACTTAAATCGTATAATAAATCGTCAAAATAAAATTTCTATTTCAGTAATGAAGGTCGTAGTTGGTATGACTATCGATAGTACACTGAACACACACACGTACGATTCAACGAACCATCAAAGAATTGTAAAAGTGGGGATTTATAAAATCGTGTATTAAGGGTTCTTGTTCCTGTAAGATTACATGTTGGTGTATCGTAAGATTGTAAATCGTTATTGTTTTAAATCCTTTCAATTATAATTATCATAGTTCATAAGTTAGGTATCAAACGGTTGACAATAGGTGAAAACTATCACTATAACGACTCAAAAGTATAAGTAAAAGTTTGAACTTACACTACCGGGGTACACGACATGACACGAATCAGTAAGTCAGCATAGACTGAGAAACACTGGGGTACCTGACATCGGGCGGTCCGACGAGATAAGTACCGCTAAGACTTATGACCTCACACAACGGAACGAGAGGAAGTCCCCTGAAAGGGTTGGGTCCCTATCTTGGGTCCAGAGGGCGTAACGTCCACCTAAGAAATGGTGGACTCGGTGGTCCCTTCGGGTTCTTATGACCTTACCCATCGAATAGAGTAGAGGTCCCCTTGAAGGGCTGGGTCCTTAACTTAGCCCCAAAGGACGTAACGTCTACCTAAGAAATGGTCGACTTGATGGTCCCTTAGGGAACTATTGAGGTATCATCATCGTAATTATTTCACGGCGTCTTACCAAGTAGATATATAAACAAGTAAGTTACAACAATTTACTGTTATGAATTCCTATATTTTTTCCTTAAAGATCCTCAAATAAATTTCGTAGTGAATGGAACTTCCAGAGTTACGTCACCACGGGTATCTTCATCCGTCTTTTAGTACTTATCGTCTTATGCAATACTAACTCTCTTGATGTCGTATTATTTTTTGCTTACCCGTAGTAAGTGTCTTTGTCCCTTTGGTCCTCTTCGTATAACAAACACTTACGATTTAATCTTGGACCAAACCATCTTACGTTGTGCCCACCTCTGAAGGACACCTATGAACCGAGACATCTCCCTAATTCCGATCTCGGTATCGAACCCTCTACAATATCTTATGTCGACTTTAGAACCTCCCTTGTGTAAACATTTACCCCTCTTATATTTTTTAATTCCTGTCTTTTAACCTTCCTTCTACTTCTAGGTCTTTTGGGGTTGTGGATTGATGAAAAAGGTAGTCTATGAAAACACTCCAATAAATAATCTCCTGATCAGTAACGTTAAGTGCAAAACCTTACGGACTTTTGGGACACTAGAAGACGGAACCTATCTCCTAAACTCCTTTTGTCAGGTGTACTTCAAATTTATCTCTCAATTTTTAAGTGTGACCGGGAAAAAGACAACCTAACGACTATACTTAGTGTTAATAAACTCTTCAAGAAACGACTTTTATCCATTGTAGGAGATCTGAACGAAGATTGATAAGATAATTAACTTGACGACCGTACAAATACGAGACTCTGGAACAGACCTTGATAAGTCTAAGTGCGTAACTTTTCGTGTTTCTGGTCAAGTTGCATCCTCTATTAGTTAAAAAGTACGAGTAATAGTAGATCTGCTCAGAGGATGTTACTTTCCAACGTCCGACTCCATACACCTACAACTCCTGTGGAGTAAGGAGATCCATCGAATCCCCCTCTGAATGAGTTAGGTCCGCCTTTATGTTTCTAGAATTTAAAGTGTCATTTTCTCTTTTCGTTTCCTTTAAACACTTTCGTTCTATGTTCCTTGGTTATGTTAAATAACGATCTTTTGAAAAGTCAAAGTAGTTCAGTTATAAAAATATCAACGAATTGGAGTAAGAAACACACTGAAGAGTAACAGGACTTTTCTTTTCCAAACTTTCGGATTTATAAAATAATTTAGAAAACATAAAACTATGGTAAACCTCGGTAAAATTGTCGAGTATAACTGACTTCTTTTTATTCTGTGGAGTACAGAGAGGATTTTTAATTTTCTTTTTCCCTGGGTCGATATGACCCACAATCCCCTGACCTCGGAAATGGACGCATTGATCACTCCTTGGAATCTCTGACCTAATAACCCTCTCCTCTCTGAGAATACTAAGACCTGAAAACAGTCAAATGATTGTAAAGGATTTAGAATGTAAATATTACCCTTGTAGGGTTAGTAAAGGGGAAGAAAATAAGGTTTTATAAATTCCTTCTACAATTGTGATGTGACCCGTCGGGGCATTTCTCTACTAAATGTTTCGATAAGGTACACACGAGACGGGACAGACTGAGGAACACTAGGGTGCCTGACATCGGGTGGTCCGAGGAGACAGGTCCCCTAAGAGGTCCGTTCTTATGACCTCACCTAACAGTAAAGGAGGAGGTCCCCTAGAGGGGGTGGGTGCCTAGTTTGACCCCAGAGATCAGAGAAGACGTAACCGTCGGTCTAAGTAAAAAATTTTTTTAATTACATAAAAATTAGTTTCCTATTAACGAAATGTCTTAACACAACAAAAGACGGTTTGTTGTACCCAATCGATATCCATATGGATAGGGAAGGGAGAACTTGGAGGGAGGGTAGAGGGAAATGGTGACACGGTGGACCCTTCGGGTGAGACATCGACACGAAATAAGAATACAAATGTTACCGAAAACCGGAAACCGAAGCCGATGGTCCGGAAGAATTTGAGTAAGACGGAGGCACCTTGGACCCGACGGGACAGAGGGCCCCTAAGGGGTGTTTGACATACACGAACACCACGAGTCTGTACAGGTGAGTGTCGTCTATGCACACGGGTACGTTCTCTTGTCACCGTCTTCTTTGCTGGTAAATCTTTGTCCTCCTGACTCTACCCTGTTGGATCTTTGTGACGTCGGAAGAGGCTCATAGTCTAACGTAAAAAATTTTATATCTTTGATAAGAAAAGTGGTGTTTTCGGAGACCGTCACTAGTCGTACTAAAGGTTCTGACATGTATCGTGGTCTTCTCGAGGTTGATTACACGGGTCGAAGTTAAAGTCGCATCGAGTAATCTTGTTGTTACGTTTGGTCGACAGGGGACCACAAACCGCTTCTTTCTCGGTTAATTGACCGGTAGGAGGTGGACCAAGGTCTAAAGCGGCAGAGGAATACTCGGGCATTCTCGTCGGTCAAACGTACTTTAGACGAGTAGTTTACGTTTGGTCCCCCACCCCTCTTCCCCATTTACCCATAGGATATTAGACAATACCCCCCTTTTCCACTTTCCGGTAGATTACGAAGTTATAGACTTTTCTGTCGCTACTTAATTAAATCGTTCCATAACTGAACCATTTTGACGAAGAATAAGACACATACAATTACATTTCTGATCTTCACGCAACAAAGACGTCTACGTTTATATCTTGGTAAAACATTACGTGAACAAACCTAAAAAAAGAAACCACTATCACTGTAAATTTCACCCTTGGTATGTTGATATAACAATAAATGGTACATGGATATGACCTTATGAAGTCAAAGTGACCTTAAATAGTCATTCCGAAAAGAAACACCTATATAGTGTTACACTACTTGAGTTTTGATTTTCGTCATTAACCTCGGGAATTCAGTAATAATAAAATAGAAAACCTCATTTAGTACATTAACCACAGACTGTAAATCAGGGACCTTATTTTGTAGATTACTATACCGAGGACCTTCACAATGGCAATGTCCAGATGTACACAGACTTCATTATGATGTAAGAGTTTTCTCGACAGTTACTCTGTTGGCAAAGAGTCGGAGCTTCTGACTTTTTGGACAACATAATGTGAAAGGTTAGAGAAGTTTTAGTATAAAATTTTTAGGTAAAACACCGTTCTACTGGTTAGAGTAGACTAAATATTCGGAACCGGAGTCTCCTTTATACCTTACGGACCTCGACTTCAGTCTCTTGTTTACACGGCCGACCTTTGTCTGTGAAGGACGTAAAACTCGTCAAAGGCTCTACAGGAACCCGTTCACATCCAAATGTTACACATTCAGCACACCGTCTCCTGGTAGATGATCCGTCGGACTCGTGCTACGAATAAAAGGTAATTCTCAAGTGTAAAAACCTAAATGTATCTAGATGGGAAATATAAACCAGTTCTTTCGTATATACGTCTACTAATGTAAGTTCTTTAATAGAAAGAATGGTAGGTAAAGTGTGAACTTTTTTTCACACCTTAAGAGTGAGAGTGTGTCTACTATAATTTTACCAGAGTAAAGTCTACCCCAAAAAGTGGAAGTAGAGAAAGGAGTAAGAGCCATTACAACGTTATGTAAAATCTTTTTACTGTTCTACTGAGATTAGATCTTCAACGTCGGACTTTACGTGTTCTCTACCTCAAGAAATACTTCTTATGAATCACCTTAAAGAAATCTAGTGAACTCCCAACATATAAGATTAAGGATATTAACTTTTTTCAATCGACAAATATAGGGCACACACACAATCAGCGAGTCAGCACAGACTGAGAAACACTGGGATATCTGACATCGAGAGGTCCGAGGAGACAGGTACCTCAAGTGGTCCGTTCTTTTGACCTCACCTCTTAACGGTAAGGGAAGAGGTCCCCTAGAAGGACTTGGTCCCTAACTTGGTCCCAGAGGGCGTAATGTCCGTCTAAGAAATGACAAACTCGGTGATTCCTTCGGGCACATATAGGATGGGTGTTGATTTTTGTTTGTTTATTGACCAACTAGAACCTAAAGACACTATTCTTCAACTTATTTCTTTTGTTTCAAGGGGTTTAATATCAGTGACGGAAAAAATACAATTATAAACTTTTAAAAAGAGGATTCTCCACAATAAATAAATGACAACACTGAACTAACGATTGAGAACTAAACTCTTCCAGACTAGTTATAGAATTTATAAAAAACCATTAAGAGTTCACAGGAAAAGGTAGAAAATAGTGAGTCTAGGGGACAAGCAGTTCTTTGGGAGTAGTGTAAAGTATCACTGAAGTGGTAGATAGACTTTAAATAGAAGAAAGAAAGAAGGTAGGAACAAAGAAAGGAGTCAGAAGAAGTCACCAAGACTAAAATGTCACGGTCAGGAAGATTGTGATACCGAAGTATTATAAAAGAACTACAAGAATTGAGATCAGTGGAAGTATACTGAAACTCGAAGAGTCATTTTTAATGAGACTTAAACCCATCTCAGACTTTGAAACAAAATACCATTATCAATGGAATGGAAACGTTGGTGGAAATGAATGAAGACAACTAACTTAATAAAAACATGTACCACTGTCAGACTGTAAAAACAGACGGAGAGTAATGAACGAGGAAGTCTGAATTAAACAAAGGAATGACCGTGACTAGGGTCCCAATCGGTAATGTTGGTTCAGAAGTGGTCTTAGAATTTTAAGGAGTGAAATGATTGAAAGACACAGGAATAATGACGAAGTCAAGTCAAGTCAGCGAGTCAGTACAGGTTGAGAAACGTTGGGGTACTTAGCGTCGTGTGGTCCGGAGGGACAGGTAGTGGCAGAGGGCCTCAACTGAGTCTGAGTGCAAGTAGTTCAGGAACTACGGTAGGTCGGTAGAGTAGGAACCAGCAGGGGAAGAGAAGGACGGGGGTTGGGGAGGGTCGTAGTCTCANTCAGAAGTGGTCTTAGAATTTTAAGGAGTGAAATGATTGAAAGACACAGGAATAATGACGAAGTCAAGTCAAGTCAGCGAGTCAGTACAGGTTGAGAAACGTTGGGGTACTTAGCGTCGTGTGGTCCGGAGGGACAGGTAGTGGCAGAGGGCCTCAACTGAGTCTGAGTGCAAGTAGTTCAGGAACTACGGTAGGTCGGTAGAGTAGGAGCCAGCAGGGGAAGAGAAGGACGGGGGTTGGGGAGGGTCGTAGTCTCAGAAAAGGTCACTCAGTTGAGAAGTGTACTCCACCGGTTTCATGACCTCGAAGTCGAAATCGTAGTGAGGAAGGTTTCTTGTGGGTCTTGACTAGAGGAAATCTTACCTGACCAACCTAGAAGAACGTCAGGTTCCCTGAGAGTTCTCAGAAGAGGTCGTGGTGTGAAGTTTTCGTAGTTAAGAAGCCGTGAGTCGGAAGAAGTGTCAGGTTGAGAGTGTAGGTATATACTGGTGTCCTTTTTGGTATCGGAACTGATCTGCCTGGAATCAACCGTTTCATTACAGAGACGAAAACTTATATGATAGATCCAACCAGTATTTAAAAGAAGGTTCCTCATTCGCAGAAAATTAAAGTACCGACGTCAGTGGTAGACGTCACTAGTAATGACGAACGACGAATAGTTTTTACCTATCTCAGTCCTGCAATACAGTCCTATTTCGGGGTCAGGGATTATTTCGGACACTCTGGGAAACACTAAACCGGGTTAGATCGGGAGAATCGGAAGACAAGGTTAGTACGATCAGAGGAACACCAAGGAGTTTGTGAAGCGAGAAGGAAGACCAATTGATGGAAACGAACCTTGTCGAGGGGACTGGTGGTTAGAAATAGAAGATCAATTGGTCAGTAATCTACAGTTGAAATTTATAGTGAAAGAATCCCTTTCACCCTCAAATAGAATTCGGAAAAGTGGAGACATGATATAGTGTCTGGTACATGGGAAAAGTGTCAATGTCGAAATGAAAGTGAAAACCCTAATATGTAAACGACAGTGAAACTACTAGTGTGTTTGGTCTTCGTAAAGACGAAAAGGTACATACGACACACGTTATGTATAGAAGACACCTCACTCGTATCCTTCACGAAGGATTCATTGACAATAATCATCATTGGGAACGAAGGGAGACCACCGAGTCTACCCTTTCTTAGACGGACGTTAAGTCTTTTGGACCCAAGTCAGGGACCCAACCCTTCTAGGGGACCTCCTCCCGCACCGATAGGTGAGGTCATAAGAACGGACCTCTTAAAGGAGGACCTGTCTCTTCTAATCACTCCATGTCAGGTACCTCAATGTTTCTCCACCTGTATTGCTCATTAATTGGGAAAGTGGGACTTCGTTCACTATAAATCTGTAGAGGCGGACAATCTTTACCAAAATATAACTTTACTTTAGACAAAGGGGTTAAAATAAAATAAAAACATTACGAGTTTTAAGAGATTCGGTCCGAAGTCGTTATGTACTTGGTACTTGAAGGACTACAAGTTCGACCAAAATCTTTTCCGTCTCCTTGGTCTCTAGTTTAACGGTTGTAGACGACCTAGTAGTTTTTTCCTTCTCTCAAGGTCTTTTTGTAGATAAAGACGAAATAACTGATACGGTTTCGGAAACTGACACACCTAGTGTTCTTTGACACCTTTTAAGACTTTCTCTACCCTTATGGTCGGGTGGACTGGACAGAGAACTCTTTGGATATAAGTCCGGTCCTTCGTTGTCAATCTGGACCTGTACCTTGTTGTCTAACCAAGGTTTATCCTTTTCCTTATGCAGTTCCGACCTATAACAGTGGGACGAAAAAATCGAATATACGTCTCATGTAGTACTCTTTCCGACCCGACCTTCTTCGTGTCCGACCTTAGTTCTAACGGTCCTCTTTACAGTTATTGGAGTCTATACGTCTACTGTGGTGAGAATACCGTCTTTCACTTCTCCTCGATTTCTCGGAGAACTACTTTCACTTTCTCCTCTCACTTTTTCAACCGAATTTCGAGTTGTAAGTCTTTTGCTTCTAGTACCGTAGATCAGGGTAGTGAAGTACCCTTTATCTACCCCTTTGTCATCTTCGTCACAGTCTGAAATAAGAAAACCCGAGGTTTTAGTGACGTCTACCACTGACGTCGGTACCTTAATTTTCTGTGAATGAGGAACCTTCCTTTCAATACTGCTTGGATCTATCGTATAACTTTTCGTCTCTGTAATGAAACGGTTTTTTCCAGGTAGATCAGTTCCGATACCAAAAAGGTCACCAATACATACCTACACTCTCAACCTGACACTTCTTTCGACACGCGGCTTCTTAACTACGAAAACTTGACACCACAACCTCTTCTGAGAACTCTCAGGGAACCTGACGTTCCTCTAGGTCGGTCAGGTAAGATTTCCTTTAGTTGGGACCCTAAAGAAACCTTCCTCACTACGATTTCGACTTTGAGGTCATGAAACCGGTGGAGTACACTTCTCAACTGAGTAACCTTTTCTGAGACAACGACCCTCCCTAACCCCCATCCTCCTCTTCCCCTGCTGACTCCTACTCTACCGACCTACCGTAGTGGCTGAGCTACCTGTACTCAAACTCACTTGAGGCCCTCAACCACTACCTGTCCCTCCGGACCGTACGACGTTAAGTACCCCAGTATTTCTCAACCTGTACTGACTCGCTGACTTGACTTGACTTGACTTAAAATAAGGAACCCCAGTGTGTTATATTTGACTAAAAGTCGTACCACAACAGTTCGTCTCACCACATCACCTCTCCCGTGACGAAACCCCATTCTGAAACGACTTCGTGGTCGTAACCCCTGAATGATACACGGACCGTGATATGAGTCGACATTTCACCCTTATTACTATGACGTCTTCTACGTCCTCTACACCGAAGCTAGGGACTCAGTCCTTCTAGGGACCTCCTCCTCCGTTACCGTTGGGTGAGTCATAATAACGGACCCTTTAGGGTACAGTTTCCTCGAACCACCCAATGTTAGACTCCCACCGTTTCTCAACCTGTGTTGACTCACGTGTACGTCCACAATGGATCAAGTCAAGTTTTTCGTAAAGAACTCTTATATAGTACAATATATGTCACACAATTATAGACCCTATTTTCTACTTGGTTCTACCATGTGAGCTCCTCAAATATCAAGTAACCTCTTTCACAGAGTCCACCCGAAAAACGATTCTTACACCAAATGACTCTTTAACGGAACTACAAAGGTTAAGAGTGTTATTATTATTTGTGAGTCCATACATAACCCTAAGTCTATTAAAGGTCAACAGACGGGTTCCACTCGTCTGTTTTATAAATCGGTCTCGAAGGTCTTGTCACCACTGGGCCCTTGGATGTTCTAGGCGACTCCTACCCCAACAATAACAACGCGAAACAGCGAGTCAGTACATACTGAGAAATGCTGGAGTATGTGACATCGGGAGGTAAGAGGAGATCCACCTACCTTAAGTACCATCTTGGAGTTGAACACAGCGACCGGTGACCCTCGAAACAACCTCTGAGAACCGATACCTTTGGACGGACGGAAAAGGAGGGAAGTGGATCCTGATACGACAGGGGGATATGACAAAGTAAAGGATACACGTCTATTGATGCAAGGAAGTGTCTCTATCTAACTAAAAATAGGTAACAAACACAGACTACCACAAAAGGGCAGCATGGGAAGTAAGAACATGGTTAGTGAATTCCTCTACGTGAACATGTAACTAATAAATTTATGTACTCCACTTCATTTTCCCTTCAGAGTACACTGTGACACCTCATATTTAAGCATATTGGAGAAAACTTTTGACTGTAATGAGTGATTTCAACCTCTATACGTAAGGATACTGAAACGTAAAAGTGTGAATCGATATATGGGTTGTCTTGACACAGGTATACAAGTGGTTTTCTATACACGATCTTATAAGTATCGTTGTAATAAACAGTTTCAGGGTTTGACCTTTGATGACTTTACGGATAGTGTCATCCGAACTATTTACATATAAGGTATCTAAGTGACCTTGTGATCTGTTGTTGTTCTTGTTTCTTAAATGTTGTTGTTTAATGTTGTACCTACTGAGAGAATGTATTTTATGTCTTGTCTACTTTGTATGGATCTACAGTCTACAATGCTATCACTGGTGGCAAGAACACTGATCGAGAATCTTCTCTCGTGTCCCACCATAAGGGTCTCCACGACTATTAGACAAAGAAGTAGACCAGAGTCCCATCGAACACTTTTAAGTAACCGGAAATATGAACTGACAAACGTACAAGTATAAAGGTATATTTCAAATCTTTCTAAACCAAGATGACCAAGACACAATAGAAGAATGACTTGAGTCCTGAGGATTTTCGTCGAAATGTCTTCATTTTATACCTTTTAATATAGACTCTTTCCTCGACAGAACAATATATAAAGTTTAACCGTGAACCAAACTTTTCGTTAACGGTTCGATCCTCCCCCGAAGAAACTTACTACCAGATAACTACTGTTATTAACAGGGTCATTAACTTTCGGGAACTCTACTTGACTGAATCTTAGATGAAGAGAGAAAATAAGACTGATATCAACGATAAAAAGAAAATTTTCCCTGGACTGTCAGAATTTATAATTTATAAATTCTTCGACCCAGAGGGTGTAACGTCCGTCTACGAAATGGTAGACTCGGTGGTCCCTTCGGGGTTTATAATTTATAAAGGTGAATGTAAAGTATTACATGAGAATTTTTTACTGTTCTTAACCATCGGTGTTTTAACCATAAGGTTTTCTTTTAACGATCGAAGAGGAACTTGTAGAAAATTTTACTCTATGACCTTTTACTCAATCGACAATAAAAACAAAAAGGTTAAAATTCTCAAATAAACTTGTTTTTAGTTAAATTTAGTCCGTCTCAGTTTGATCTTCATATATATACATACATACGTAAATGAATAAATGAAGATGGAAGGTCAACATAACTCTATAGTAACTGTGTACTGTGACAACCTAATTCCACATGTCGTATTATCAAATTGTGTACATCTACAATACCTTACTAATAACGTTCAAATCAATTGTAGACATTAGAGTATATCGATATTTTAAAAAAGGGAACACTCCTCTTGATGAGAAAAAGGTTAATATGTACACCGTAACAATTGACATCGGTAGTATAATATGTAATGGAGTTGTCAAGAATAAATAGAATATTGGTCCTTAAACATGGAAAACTGGTGGAAGTAGGTTAACGGGGTGTTTAGTTGGACTGAGTACTTGATTTCCTCTTTGTCAAGTTTTAGGTGTTAGTCGACACGTAACAGTGTATTTACAGTAACTATAAAATTATTCAATCCTTTAAAGTTACTAAGGTTTACTTATGGACACAACTTGATCAGTTAACTCTCCAACGTTAGAAACAGGAACCTTGAACCGTGTCAATTGACCGGATGACACACGTATTAGTTGTGACAACTGGATTATCCTCTTATCATTTGTCTTGGTAGGACCTCTTCCTTTACCATTGGGTGAGGTCATGATAACGGACCTTTTAGGGTACCTACCTCCTCGGACCATCTGATATCAGGTACCCCAGTGTTTCTCAACCTGTACTGACTCGTTGAAGTGAAAGTTTGTCTTGGTAAACCTGTCAATCAAGACCGGTTTGTCTCGATTGAAGACCTTTGTCTAGAAGTGATCATATTTTGACTCTCGGAGTGTGGTTTCCGAAAAGTTCAATCTGGACCCGGACAGTAAGTGACTAAAGTAAAGTAAGTACATTAGTAGTGATCTAGTCAGGACCCACAAGTAACCTTCCTGACTACGATTTCGACTTTGAGGTTATGAAACCGGTGGAGTACGCTTCCTTCTTAACTGAGTAACCTTTTCTGGGACTACGACCCTCCCTAACCCCCGTCCTCCTCTTCCCCTGTTATCTCCTACTCTACCGACCTACCGTAGTGGCTGAGCTACCTGTACTCAAACCCATTTGAAGTCCTCAACCACTACCTGTCCCTTTGGACCGTACGACACTAAGTACCCCACATTTCTCAACCTGTACTGACTCGCTGACTTGACTTCACTTGACTTAGTAGTGAGTCGTGTATATAAAGTACGGATGAGGTGCGACCCGTGACCTTAGGTTACCACGTGTCCAACAGCTTACTCGTCACACGAGTAAGTGACACTATTCCTATCTGAGCAGTCCGACCCTCGCTTAAGAGATTAACGACACACGAGACACATGAAGTCTTACGGTACAAGATACGTAGTAAGATGTTCTCACTCCTGTGTCACACTCTTGAGACACGGTTGGTAAACAACGGTGTCGTCAAGACAAAATTTCAGATGTAAAACAAAGGAAGAAACCTTTGAAGAACAAGGTGTAGTTAATCCAGAAATTAAACCTAGAATAAGAGGTAAAGTGGCAGTCATTACAACCCGTTGCATTGTAACCCACTTTCGTAGGAAAAGAGGTGATTAAAGTGTGACAAAAAATATATGAACTTATCAGTCCTGTCCCTGTAACGGAGAAAGTCAAGTAGTCTCGAATTTAATTAAAGAATTAGACCTTATTCTTATATCGTACTGGATGGATTGTGTCTATACGACACAGTACTATTCGTTAACCTATTACCCATCCAAGTCTTCCGTATACTTTATATGAAACACAAGGGGTCTGAACCTCGAGAGTCGTACAATGTGGGTACTGTTTACTGTGTTAAAAGGATCTTAACAAGGGTATGAAGGATACCTCTTCCTCACTTGTCCATCTAACGAAAGGTACATAAACTTACGAAGAATAAGAACGATTCATCGCTGTCAAAAGGTCACTCCCGAATACCGGAGACTTATCTTCTGACGTCTAAACGTTACTCACGTAAGACACAACTTTTCTTAATTCGACCTCCCATCACCCAACGTAAGACAGAAGGGAACTGACAAACCTCTTTTGACCCATATGTGTGGGTCAATAAGGTCTCCGACGACACTGTCCGTCCCTCCTCCCACCGTTCCGGGGTCGGAGAGACATGAGTGGTGAGAGAGTTAACGTTCTTTACTGACAGTTATAAACTGAACGAGGTGTCACAAAAAGTCCCATTTCAGATTACTTCAAGTTACTAGTGAACACGGAATCCAAAATGTTTTTATATACATAAACCCGACTTACTAATTTGTCAACCAAGTCCACTCCTCAAAGGAACTCTTCTTTATATAGAACTCTTAGTGTGGTACGTACAATTCCACTCTTAGGACGATAGAAGTACATTGCGAATGTTAATTATAAAAGGGTAGGGTAATTCCTCTTCCGTTACCGTTGGGTGAGGTCATGAGAACGGACCTTTTAGGGTACCTGTTTCCTCGGACCACCCGACGTCAGGGACCCCAGCGTTTCTCAGAGTCTGTACTGACTTCGTTGAAGTGAAAGTGAAAAGTGAAAGGACGTGACCTCTTCCTTTGCCGCTGGGTGAGGTCACAAGAACGGACCTCTTAGGGTCCCTGCCCCCTCGGACCACCCGACGACAGATACCCCAACGTGTCTCAACCTGTACTGACTTCACTGAATCGTCGTCGTCGTCGTAGGGTAATTTTGGAAAAGTTTCATCAGGACTCATACAGTATAAACTAGTGAGACAATACCAACCTGTGCATTTAATATACGTTGAATTTTCATAAAAGTTAGTGAAAGATATACACATAAACAGACTTAGAAAATAAAAAAGAGATTCTATCAACAGATTTTACTTCTGATGACCTAGTTTTTATACCATGAAAATTCGGAGTACTATATGTAATTATGTAACAGAAATCATTGTAGTTAATACAAACTACCCGTCACTATGTTTATAGTTTAAAAAAAGTTGATTAGGACAAGATTTACAATAGTAAATTTTTGAAAGTGATAAAACTCAACTGAAAAAAGTGACTCGTATTACAAAAACTCTAAGTGGGTATAAACAAACTTATGGTCATTAGACAAGGAAAAATAATAACTCACCATAAGAGAGTATACCTATAAAGTGTTAAACATATAGACAAGTGAATAACTTTCCGTAAGTTTAACAAAGGAACTTCAAAAACCAATAATACTTATTTCGACGATACTAATTCAGAAACATACCTGTGTACAAACACAAAGAAATCCCATTTGTGGATCTACACATCAATAACGCGTCCATCCTCTACATCCTCTAAATCTAAATTTTCTATGATTTTGCAAAAGGGTTTCACAAACTTGATAAAATGTGAGGGTTTCGTCTTGATCCCAAGGCAACGCACCGTAGGAAGAACGGCTATAAACGATAGAAGTCATAAAAATCAAAATCAATAAAATCACCAGCACGTCGAAGAACAACACCAAAATTAAACGTAAAGAAACTTCTGATTACTATACCTCGTAGAAGAGTACACGAATGACTGGAACCACCGTAAATCTTTGTACTAAATTACAACGAACACCACACAAACCTCTTCCGTTACCGCTGGGTGAGGTCATGAGAACGGACCTCTTAGGGTACCTACCTCCTCGGACCATCCGACGTCAGGTACCCCAGCGTCTCAGCCTGTGCTTACTCGCTGAAGTGAAAGTGAAAAGTGAAAGTACGTAACCTCTTCCTTTACCGTTGGGTGAGGTCACAAGAACGGACCTCCTAGGGTCCCTGCCCCCTCGGACCACACGACGGAAGATACCCCAGCGTGTCTCAGCCTGTGCTGACTTCACTGCATCGTCGTCGTACCACACAAATTTTAAAAACAATTCAACTTTATACATGTTTTCTATTGTAACATTTATTATGTCTTTCTAAACACCAATTCTTTATATAATTAGAGTAGGATTCAACAGAAACAAAAGGGTCAGGAAAAAAAAAAGGGATTTCCGTTGGCAATAACCTTCAAATATACTGCGGCAAACTTATGAATACCCGAAGGGTCCACCACGATTCACCATTTCTTAGACGGACGGTCACGCCCTCTACGTCCTCTGCGTCCAAACTAGGGACCCACTATTTGTAGGGGACCTCCTCCTTTACCGTTAGGTGAGGTGAGAAGAACGGACCCTTTAAGGTGTCTGTCTCCTCGGACCTCCCGATGTCAGATACCCCAAAGTTTCTCAACCTGTACTGACTCGTGTGTGTGTGTGTGTTTATGATTATCTAGGATAGAAAATTTATACATCCACCAAAGAAGAAAAATCAGAAAGAAACCTATATTATGTGTCTTTTCGTGTGTATAGAATCCACACGTCACACACTTTAAGAGTATTTACTTTGTAAGACACATTGGACACAGGTCTGTCTTGTGACAACTGTGAGACTTGTGAGGAGGTCAGGAAAGAGTCATGAAAAGGTTCTCATCGATGGTGGAACTAAAATTGTTATATCTAATTAAAGTATACGAAAATATGAAAAATATCTATCAACGATATATATGAGAAACCACAGATCGAATAAAATGACTCGTAAAAGAAACGTACTAAGTAGGTATGACAGCATGACAACCCATATAAACATCTTACAGGTGAAGACAACGACATAATGTTACATTCCTGTACGGTGAGAAATAGGTAAAATAACGGTCACCTACAAATGGATAACACTCTCTACAACGATATGTATAAGACATTGTGTCGAAAACCACTTATATTGCACGTAAGGTCAACTTGTGAATCGGTCCCCATCTTAAAGACCCAATATCTTTACCGGGTACAAGTCGAAACGACCTACTTATCAAAAGGTATCTATATGGTTGAATATAAGGGTGGGTATCTCAAGACTAACGGAGGAGTTGTTACGGTTTCACAAAAAATAAAAACAGAAAAACACTCACAATAGAGTAAGATAGAAAAATCAAAGACCGTTCACAAGAGAGGCTCTAAAATTAAGCGTAAAGGAACTACTGATTACTACAACCCTTGGAACAGTATACGAATATTCGGTACATCTGTGGGAGAAAACACTACACTGGTAAAAGGGGTAACCAAACAAACGGAAAACAAATAATTGAACATCTCTAAGAGATCCATTAAACTTATACTCATACCACCGTCATCATTCATAACACTTATAGACTCAAACGGACAACCAAAAGTGAGAATTACCATGAAAAAGTACTTATCTTTAAGAGTTAAAAATATGAAGTTTTACAGTCAAAAAGAGAATACGAAATCACAAAAGCTATAGAAGAAATTCTTCAGAAAAGGAGGTTTCACTACTATATTCAAAGACGATTTTCAAATAAAAAAAATGGAAAGTATAAATCTAGACGTTAATTTTTTGTAAAACATTCTACGTATCGACCATTCTTCAACGACACATCGTGTCCCTCGGTCGGACCGTGAGACATTACTAGATCTCCCTACCCTACCCTCCTCCCCTACCTCTGATCCCTCTCTCCCCTACATGTATGTTAATGCCGACTAAGCGCAACAACATATCGTCTTTGGTTGTGTTGTGATATTTTTAATTTTTGTTTTCTTTTATTCACGTTATTGTTATATTCTTTTAGACTCGTTTTTTAAAACTTATTTGTAAAATAACAGTAATCTTTTTATTAATCTTTCACAAAGAGTATAAAGATAAGACACCTTCGTGAAAAACGATTTAAACACAAAACAAGGAACTTAGAGACCTTCTTAAATGTCACATACACACACACAAATATAGTACTCAAACTAAAACAATTACTTACAGTGTGAAAAGTCTAAAAAGAGAAAGAAGACTATCGTAACTATTTAACATAAAAACCTCTATAAAAAGAAAGTAGGTTTAACAGTTTAAATAACCGTTATGATTATGAGAGTAGAAAACAATCAAAAGGACAGACATAATAGAAAAGTACAGACATCCTAGACACTGTAACAAGGAAAAAAATGAGGACTATAGTGATTAAATAAAAAAGAATAAAAGAAGGGACTAATTAGAATTACTAACGACTTATAACGGTAAAAAGTTTCTTGGTTTAAAACTGAAACTACTAACAGGTAGAATGTGTAAACAAGATTAAAAAAGTTTAATTAGAGTAAGTAAATACGGGAATAAAAGTAATAAAAGAGAGTAAAGGAATCCAAATTGAAGATTCCTTTACTATATAAAAATTACGTCCAAAACACATGAACACTTTTTAAATAGTATATATATATACACACACACATAAAAAAGAAAAGAAAGGTTTGAAACACTGTCAATTAAAGAAGATGTTGGATTTCCAGTCACACCCTCTACTTGTTTTACCGACCGTCGGTACCGACGGAGGTAACCTCTGGAGAAATAACACCGGAAGACGTCTCCAAAGAAATAGCACTTCCGTCCCCTCCTGGAATCTCTGTGAAAGGAGGTAACACTAAGTCAAGAATCATGAAAAGGTACGGACCGTGAAGGGTGAAGGAAGAGGAATGGGAGACCTGACATTTCAACGTCCTTGGAAAATAAACCCCGAGGAAACCGTTACTTTGTTGGGGTAGACGCGACTAAGTGGACTGGGAGTTGACCACTGACTGGTCACCACTGTAAGACCCCCCTTCTACCTTGCTCTCCTGAACTGTGAAACTAAACCGGAGAACGATTATCACAACGTCATTCCTCATACAGTTCCGACATATAACAGTGGGACGAATAAATTGAATATACGTCTCTTGTAGTACTCTTTGCGACCTGATCTTCTTTGTGTTCGACCTTAGTTCTAACGGCCCTCTTTACAGTTATTGGAGTCTATACGTCTACTGTGGTGGGAATACCGTCTTTCACTTCTCCTTGATTTTTCGGAGAACTACTTTCACTTTCACCTCTGACTGTTTCAACCGAATTTCGAGTTGTAAGTCTTTTGCTTCTAGTACCGTAGACCAGGGTAGTGAAGTACCCTTTATCTACCCCTTTGTCACCTTTGACAAAAGCCCGAGGTTTTAGTGACGTCTACCACTAACGTCGGTACTTTAATTTTCTGAGAATGAGGAACCTTCTTTTCAATACTCGTTGGATCTATCGTATAAGTTTTCGTCTCTGTAATGAAACGGTTGATTCCAGACAGATCAGTTCCGATACCAAAAAGGACACCAATACATACCTACACTCTCAACCTGACACTTCTTCCGACTCACTGTTTCTTAACTACGAAAACTTGACACCACAACCTCTTCTGAGAACTCTCAGGGGACCTGACGTTCCTCTAGGTTGGTCAGGTAAGACTTCCTCTAGTCGGGACCCTAAAGAAA
>SJYO01013871.1:34300160-34344918 GCA_006410555.1 Capra ibex
TTCCTCATACAGTTCCGACATATAACAGTGGGACGAATAAATTGAATATACGTCTCATGTAGTACTCTTTGCGACCTGATCTTCTTTGTGTTCGACCTTAGTTCTAACGGCCCTCTTTACAGTTATTGGAGTCTATACGTCTACTGTGGTGGGAATACCGTCTTTCACTTCTCCTTGATTTTTCGGAGAACTACTTTCACTTTCACCTCTGACTGTTTCAACCGAATTTCGAGTTGTAAGTCTTTTGCTTCTAGTACCGTAGACCAGGGTAGTGAAGTACCCTTTATCTACCCCTTTGTCACCTTTGACAAAAGCCCGAGGTTTTAGTGACGTCTACCACTAACGTCGGTACTTTAATTTTCTGAGAATGAGGAACCTTCTTTTCAATACTCGTTGGATCTATCGTATAAGTTTTCGTCTTTGTAATGAAACGGCTGATTCCAGACAGATCAGTTCCGATACCAAAAAGGACACCAATACATACCTACACTCTCAACCTGACACTTCTTCCGACTCACTGTTTCTTAACTACGAAAACTTCACACCACAACCTCTTCTGAGAACTCTCAGGGAACCTGACGTTCCTCTAGGTTGGTCAGATAAGACTTCCTCTAGTCGGGACCCTAAAGAAACCTTCCTTACTACGATTTCGACTTTGAGGTCATGAAACCGGTGGAGTACACTTCTCAACTGAGTAACCTTTTCTGAAACCACGACTCTCCCTAACTCCCGTCCTCCTCTTCCCCTGTTGTCTCCTACTCTACCGACCTACCGTAGTGACTGAACTACCTGCACTCAGACTCACTTGAGACCCTCTACCACTACCTGTCCCTCCGGACCGCACGACGCTAAGTAGCCCAGTGTTTCTCAACCTGTGCTGACTCACTGACTTGACTTGACTTGACTTGACTTCACTAATTTCCGGACTAACAATATTGTGAAAGTAAAACCAAACAGTAGACTAAACCGATGAGACTGTGGACTGTCGAGTCGAGAGGGGTCGAACTAAGTCCCAGATTGTTGGTATGACTAATACCATCTTAAAACCCCTTAAAAAGTATCGTCTGTTAGACTCTAGTATGAAACGTACAACTTTTTGTTCTTCGACTTATTTCGTCTTAAACCCTCTCTAACTGTTATAAGTAGAACAAGGAAACCACGTTTATAGTTCAAAGGGAGGTCTCCTAAAGAGGGGAGTTCATTTTTATAAAAGTCTTAGAAAAATCGTAAGTCCGTTTCTTAATTCTTGAAAGTAATTGAAGAGAGAAAGGGATTCCTTACCCTTTTATGTTTTTTTAAAAAACGGACGTCTAACTAAACCTCAAAACGAAATTTCCTTTTTTAATAGACCAAGAGTTCAACGAATTCTAAACCCACTTTCTTCAAACTCCGATGTATCTCAAGACTTCTAAAGTTCTCCGTATCCACTGATTGGAGAAAATATCACTAACAACCTCTAAATGTGTAACAAATACACAAAATGTGTCAAACACAGGATATTGACTAGAACCTAAAAGTTCTCTAGGAAGAGAGACAACCAACAATACCTGTAGTATAAAGTATGAAAAGACGGAGGGACACAACACAAAGGAGAAGACAAAGTAGTAGTGTTTTAGAGTCTTACTATTTATCCAGTCATTTTTCAATAGACCAAACGGACGGGAAATCCTAAATGTATATTAGCGACATTAAAAATCTACTTTTTATGACTACCTTTTCCCACGAGGAAAGAACAGTGGGGGAGACGCCGAACGGAGTGACAACAAAGTAGGACAGGTAGACTAAAGGGAACCCTCCCCGACCCCTTCGTAATTCAACTTTTTACTTCCTTTTCTGGTCCTTCTGGAAGACAAGAAAGACGTGTTTCCGATTTCCTGTTGATTGTGTTTTCTTACTTGTCGGTGACTGGTGACACCACCTGATAAACAAAGAGGAAAACGGAAGCGGAAGGAAAGAAGGAAGTAAATCTGAAAGATTTGACCCAATATAAATCGAGACCTTACTAGAAATAAATCCAGAGTTCTCTCCGACTAGTCGTCGGACAATTCAAGTGGAACCAGAGGGCGCGAATCCGGAAATGCCACCTTTTCCTCCTAAGACCCGTTTTAGACATCCTCAATGTTAGGATGCTAACCAATTCACCAAGAAACGAGGTCTCACGTTCAATTATGGTATACTTATTGTGACTCAATAATTTTCCTTAAGTCGTTTGAGTATCCTGATGAAAAACAACCATTTAAGAAATTTCGAAAAAGTATTTTTTTAGCTCTATGTTGGATGACGACATATTACGTGTCGAATTACTAAAGATAGATTGATGAATAGATAGATAAATAGATAGAGGTCCGTAGGTTTTTATTTTGTTCTTTATTAGTTCTACGTCTTGTGAAGGTCGTCACGTCTTCCGAACGATTACTGGAAAGAGTTAGTTATAAAAGGACTCCAAAGGTGATGAGCCCGAATACAAGGGTGTCTAATAAAGTGATAAGGACTGGAAATACATTAACCGCAACATTTTATACATGAGAAACCGAAAAACCGAAGGAGGTGAATAGTAAGACAGACACTCTACGTAGGTCTAAAAAGAGATCCTGTAAGAAGGGAGGGGTTATAAAATAAATTTTATATCGGTAATGAAATATTATTGAAATTTACCTTATATTAGATATGTTTATAGTTTAGTGACACAATATGTGGTCTTTTATTACATTATAACGTTTAGTTGATAACAACAAGTCGGTGATTCAGTACAAACTGAGAAACGTAGGGGAACCAAACGACGTGCGGTCCGGAAGGATAAGAAGTGATAGAGGATCTCAAACGAGTTTGAGTACAGACAACTCAGTCACTACGGTAGGTTGGTAGAATAGGGGACGGTGGGAGAAGAGGAAAACGGAAGTCAGAAAAGGTCGTAGTCGTAGAAAAGGTTACTCAGTCGAGAAACGTAGTCCACCGGTTTCATAACCTCGAAGTCGAAGTCGTAGTCAGGACTTATAAGTCCCAACTAAAGGAAATCCTAACTGATCAAACTAGAGAAACTTCAGGTTCCCTGAGAGTTCTCAGAAGAGGTTGTGGTGTCCAGTTTTCAATATGAAGTCATTTTTTTAATTTGTACGACTCTGTAACTTTCCTAGTACTCACTCGTGTGTCTCTGAGAGGAAGGTCCAAGATGTAAACAGTAAAACGATGTAGTAGATAGGTATGTAGTGAGAACAAAAACTACGTAAAGTTTCATACTATGACCGTAGTCACGGGAAGTAGGACCAGGTGAAGTTATACACACAAAAGGGGAATCACATAAGAACTAAAGACTTTTGAAATCACCTGTCGACACAATCCTTCTAGACACACTGAAGACTCTCTGTTGCACTTTTAATAACCTTGTATGACTTACTTAAATCCTAAAAGACAACATAATCAAATCCGACAAAGTATCAAACCCGAAGTCATTAAAAACAGATAACCGAGGTCATTAAAAACAGACACCCGTCACCGTTTCTTAAGTGGACGATTCATCCTCTGCTCTCAAACTAGGGACACAACCCTTCTGGGGGCCTCTTCCTTTACCGTTCAGAGGACATAAAAACGGACCCTTTAGGGTACCTGTCTCCTCGGACCACCCGATGTCAGGTACTCAACGTCTCAGTCCGTGCTGACTCGTTGATTTGTTGCTGTTGTTGTTTTCCCTGGAGTCTCCAGTAGATTAAAGTTAAGTTTAATCTTACGGAACCTCTCGAACAATTTTTGGTGGTGTCTCTAAGACTGGTTTGGGTAGATCCCACTCTAGACCTGTAAACATAAAAATTTTTCGAGAAGTCCACTAAGATTACACGTTGGTCTGTGTCTTGAGGGTTACGTAAAGTGTGAAACCATAGATGGACCTCGTCTATGAAAATTAGCCTACAACCTTCTATTTTACTGTGAACTACGTATAAAGAACCGATTGTTTCATGTTTCAGTCTTTACAATCAGTTTTAATAGTGGACTTCTCCTTAGAAAGGTGTTTATAGACACGAATGTCCTTAAGAAAGATATTTACCGAACAAAAGACTACAGTCGTTTGTACTGACTAAATCTTGAAAGAAAAGGTGTACTTTACTAGTATATATTTGAGGTACCCCCACCTGATATGTCTTAGGTTATTATCGAGTTCTCTAGGTACAAGAATGTAAACAAGTTCGACGGCAGACACCACTATACGGCTATAACACCGTAATCTGTTTTCGTTGGGAGAGATCTCCCGTCAATTATATTTAAATCACGAACGAAACTTTGGAATACTCTTGAAAATTGAGGTGTTTTTGAAGTCACGTCAGACAGTGCACCTAGTAGAGTCCCAGAAACACTTACATAAGAAATTCGTTCCTCTATAAATTGTTCAAACAAAAATTCACAAAAGTAAATTTAAGGGTTCAGTCAACATTTACTTAATGTTTGACTCAGTCGAAGTGAAGACACACGTACATATCAGTGAGTCAACACAGGTCGAGAAACACTGGAATCCTGACACCGGGTGGTCCGAGGAGACAGATACCCTGAAAAAGTCCGTTCCTATGACCTCACCCAGCGGCAAAAGGAGGAGGTCCCCTAGAAGGGTTGAGCCCCCAATTTAGGTACAGAGGACACAGAGAACGTAACGTCCATCTAAAAAAAAAAAAAAAAAAAATGGGTGACTCCGTAGTCCCTTCGGACCGAATTGTAGATAAATATAGTTTTTCTAAACTCAACTGGTGTTCGATTATCTTTGGTTAACATATCACTAGGGACATCAGGTAGAGAATGACTTATTGTTACACACCCTCGTCCTTCAGTAAGATATACTCTTGTCATCATTTTTACCCTACTAAGAATTCTCGAAGTAATGGACATTCTCAATGGGACACGAAATGGTTATTCGGTAAGTACGTGGTTACACTTACTTATCCATGGTCAATGTCCTGTCGAACAAAACGAGAAACCTTATTTATATCGATTGTAAACCACACACGGTAGTGACGTGATTTACAGAATAAAATAAAGGAATTTAAGTTCCTTATTGGGATACTATCTGTGAAATTAGATGGAATATCTATTTACCCTCTTACTCCGAGTCTCTCTTTAAATGAACACGAGTGTGTGACCATCTCTACTTTGAGTTTGAGTCAGACTAAGGTCTCGATCTCGAAAAGTGATTGCGGAAGGTTCTTCAAAGTTTTTCTCTAGTCCCCTGTTGTTCGTTTCAACTGTTGTTCTTTTCTGTCGACTTATTTACCTTTCTTGTACAGTCGGACCTCCACTCACATACATACTGAACCATTGAACTTAAGGTAGTGCTCATTTGTAAAGTCAGACCCCTTTAATAATACGAATATTGACCTTTTTAATTTTTCGATTTTCAACCGAATTTCGAGTTATAAGTCTTTTGATTCTAGTACCGTAGACCAGGGCAGTGAAGTACCCTTTGTCTACCCCTTTGTCACCTTTGTCACAGTCTGAAATAAAAAACCCCGAGGTTTTAGTGACGTCTACCACTAACGTCGGTACTTTAATTTTCTTCGAATGAGGAACCTTCCTTTCAATACTGGTTGGATCTGTCGGATAATTTTTCGTCTCTATAATGAAACGGTTGTTTCCAACAGATCAGTTCCGATACTAAAAAGGTCACCAGTAAATACCTACACTCTCAACCTGACACTTCTTCCGACTCGTACCTTCTTAACTACGAAAACTTGACACCACAACCTCTTGAGAACTCTCAGGGAACCTAACGTTCCCCTAGGTTGGTCAGGTAAGATTTCCTCTAGTCAAGACCCACAAGTAACCTTCCTGACTACGATTTCGACTTTGAGGTCATGAAACCGGTGGAGTACGTTTCTCAACTGTGTAACCTTTTCTGCCACTACGACCCTCCCTAACCCCGTCCTCCTCTTCCCCTACTGTCTCCTACTCTACCGACCTACCGTAGTGACTGAGCTACCTGTACTTAAACCCACTTGAGACCCTCAACCACTACCTGTCCCTCCGGACCGTACGACGCTAAGTACCCCAGCGTCTCAGCCTGTGCTGACTCACTGACTTAACTTGACTTGATATTGACCTTATTAGTCTAAAATAAGATACTACTCTCCTCCATGATGTACGGACGTCTAGAACTGTAAGTTCAAGCATGGTGACTACTTAAGTATTAGGTAATTTCTGTTTTTTATTTGAGTTAGGATAACTGGATACGGGACACGTGGGGAAAACGTTTCTTACCGAGGTAAAAGAAGAGAAAGTGATCCATAACCAGAAGGAAGTAAGAACGAGATATTATGGATGTATTATGGGAAAAATGGTGGATTTATATAAAGTATGGTAGGTGAAAAGTGGTAACTGTGGGTGACGACGATGAGATCTGTAGGATACAAAGGACCGGTTGACATAAACGAAGGATGGTACAAGATGCGTTGACGTACACAGGAAGCCGTTGGACGTTAATAGTGAAGTTCTGTGTTTAGAATTACCTGTTAGGACAAACGATTCTTTCGAGGTTACCTAAAACAACGGAAATCCTATTTATAGTACTACATGTACTGAGTCACAACGGTCGAACAGATTTATGAAGAAATCGCAGAGTGGATGGTACGAGGGAAAGTGAGAAGGAGAAGTCATTGTCATCCGAGAAAGGTCAGAACGAGTTCGTAGGAACAAAGGAAGACAGGGTCACATAAACGTATACGAGAAAAGAGAGCATAGAAATGGATCAATTAAGGACGACTACCTAGAATTAAGACGAGTTCTCACAGATGGAGTCTCTTTGGAAAGAATTGATGGTAGAGTAGTCGACTTCAGTTAGGGGTCGAATTTACAAGAGGGTCTTCACCCATCGAGAGGAATTAAAGTGTAAAGACTACAGTAAAACGTAAAATTTTGAAACTACGGATGGAGGAACGAACTACTGTTCTAGATACTCCCATCCCTGAAACAAGAACGAGTGGTAAGATAAAGGTCGTAGATCGTGGAAGGGACCGTGTCCCGTCGAAGAGTTTATAGTGAACTTATTTACTTTTGACAGAACCATAGTATAAAATAAAGTTCCTTCATACAGAACGTTTTGTAGATTGGTTCGGTAAATGAACATCGGGTTCTAGACATTGATTCAAACGGAAATCAGAGACACGAATTTAGGAACAGAACGAAGAGACAGGTCATAGGGTCAGGAAAGGACAAAAAGGTAGAGTAGTAACATCCCAGAATTTAGAACAGAGAATTTTGGGTTAAGGACACAAACGGTAGATAGAAAAGCTATGGATTCCCAGATCACAAATTACAAAAGAGGTAAGTTAGGACGCACTAGACAGACTGGGGGTTCGAGGGTGTCGAGGAAACAACACTGTAAATGAAAAAAAAAAATTGTGTCGAGACATTTTCATACTAATTTACACACATTTATTGACGGAAAGTGACAATAAGTTAATTTTTTAAGTAAACATTAAAATATCAGTTCATAACTTTCGACACTGAGTTTGACTCAGTTTTGTATCGTGTTATGACACATGTATTAACCCTCGGGTCTCTAGACGGTCCCGTGTCCGTTCTACTCCAGTACTCGAGTCACTACTGCTGTTACAGGTCTCACAGAAGTCACAGACAGGAGACGGAAGAAGTTACAAAAGAACTAAATTTGGCACTACAGGGAACACTAAGGTTCTACCGACGGTCACAGTCATTCGGTACATAAAGGACCACGTACAGATCGTTTCATTTCTCTTTCCCTGTGAAGGGAGGGGGTAGGGTTCGTATCTTATGTTCAGAAAAGGAAATCAGACTAACATGGTTGAAACCAATGTAAGACTGGGGTCTGGGTTTGACCAGTAGAGCCCCTTATGTTATGTAACTAATCGAATCTTTACTTAGTTCTACGGGAGACCTCAATGGATTTATTTCAGTCGTGAGACAATCCTTTCCTTCCTCCTACACCTACAACCAATCCATTACTTGTCACAAGTGACGGTTTTTGATAATACCCGTTTGCCGACCCACACTGTGGTTCTCCTTTATCTTGAAGACATTCAAACCCTTCCGTCTGTTCGTTTGTTTATTTACACCATACTTCAGTGTTTATGGTTTAGTGTTCCTCAAGAAGGGAAACCCTCGTACTCCGACGTCCCCTCTATTAAAACGACCGACAGAACATCTCAGGATAAGACACCAAATATATGGAACAAAAAGTCACCGGAAGGCTCTCCTTCGACTAATCTACTGTTATCGTTCTCAAAAAGTGGAAGACATAGACCCTATCACGGAGGGGACGAAAGGGATTATTCGGACCTACTTTCGGTATGGATACTTGGACCTACTTTCAAATTCGTCAAGAGATGACTTACCAGGTCCATTAACAGGTTCGGTGGGGCTCAACCCTTCTTTAAGTCGAGATCTAAGTAGTACATGTAGATCGTTACAAGAGAACGTAGGATGTTTTGTTCTGGGGAACGGATTTGGAACTCCCGGCAGGACGTACCTTCGACGAGTGACAAGGGATTGAGAAGAAGGAGAAAAAGTAAAAGAGAAATTGAACAAGGGACATCCACAGGAGTCACGGGAAGACAAGAGGATCTATATAGAACCCTACAAGGTCTGAAAAGGGAAGGTAGGAGAGTTTTTTAACTCAGAGTTAGGTGAATTAGAGAGTAACATAAAAGTAACGGAAACGACAGTTTACCTACAGTCTTGTAGGAGAGACGAGTCAAGACAACCAGAACGTCTCACCTACCCCCTCCTGTTCGGGAGATACCCCATATCATATCCCTCTCTTTTGAGTTCTCTAAAAATGAGTCAAACCGTCGACAGAAAGAGGAGATCAAACTTTGTCCACGGATAAATAGTTTCTCAAAAAAAAGAAGGGGTGATTTATTCTGTAATGACAAAATTACAATTAATAATCATCAATTTTCATAATTTTGCATTTCATAAAGAATGGTAATAATACGATTCCGTTGTAAAGGAAGAGACCAAATATAATATTCCGAGGGAATGTATCCAAGAACTACTTACCCTAACATGGATTTAATGAAGAAAACTCTGAAATCCAAATAAGATACTCGTCACTCTTCTTTCTATCCTCATCCTTGATCCTGTTTACTGGAAACCAGACAACTCTGTCTTTCAAAGGTCTTCCTCCACCGTAAATCTGACCCGAAATTTCCTCTTTACTACACACTAATTATTTTTATCCCAAGTCCTACCCCTTAAAACCCCAACTCCTAGTCAACTGGTATTTCGGACCTCCGTATTTTAATATATAGGACACTTCTTTTTTGATGGGAATTTTCCGACTTTAGTGTCAAACTGTTAAACGACTAACATAGGAATGTATACAGGAAGATTTTAGGACAGCCACAGGGTGTGAGAATAAAAATTAAGGTCTGTACTAAGAAATCCATCCTCACCGTTTACTTTAATCCAAATTAATGTAATTAAGAAGGTTAAATTTTTATTTTCGTCCATTACTGTAGTGTGACACTTAGTTTTAGAATTCTCACCTCTACTTCGAACCACCCGTCCTCATGTTTCATTAAAACGATTCCTCTTAATACCGGTTATTTTCTATAAACTAAAATCAATACAGAATTAAGAAGTAGCCGGTTTAATTTCAAGATCCGATTCTTTAATTGAAGTATAGGACTACTAAAGGGGTTTCATAGTAAGTAACATACCATTAAGAGATTTCAGACCCTTATATTTAGATGTTCAGCAGGTCTAAGATATAGATTTTAGACTAACACGAGGAGACGACAGAAAATAACGAAAATTAGGAAGAGAGACCAGATAAATTATGAAATGACGATTTGCTTTACTTTCCTCGATTATCTGTAGAAGGAGAAAGTAAAACACCTTTCTAGTTAATTTTAAGGTCACCTTTTAAACAATGTAGGGAAGCAATCCAAACCCTTGTCCACTTATATACAAGGAGACCGGACGGGAAACTACTATTATCTTTAAACTTTCTTTACATGGATTTTATTTTTCCTACCAATAATCGAGTCTATCAAAGAACCTCGGCCTTGTATAGATCAACCTCATCCTCTACGATCTTCACAACACTTCGGACATCCACCAATACCAGTTTCTGACCGGTCATAACCGAAGTACAAAGGACCCCAGAAGTTTCCTGTAAAATAGTATAATACTGTCACCAGTAAACAATAGGAGAACTAGAGGGTCGACTTTAGAACACCTTTACGCAAATATAGGATCGAAATAACGACTAATGTGACTTTCGAACTAGGTAGTTTATAATTTAAACCTTCCCTAGAGTCCGTAGTGAATCAGGTAGAAGACGTACAATGAGGACCCTGTCCGAATCTGTCTCTCCTCACCTAAGGTTAACGTTAAACTCCTTACCTAAATCTCCAAACCTTTGTTTTTAGTAACAAAATTCGACGAAAACCACACTTCACGTCAAAAGAAGATCTCTTCGAATCAAAACTCTTCAACTTTCTCGGTGCTCATCTGGACGTTCAATTCCTTTAGATTTTCTCGTAACACACACATACACACACATACACACAATCAACGAGTGAGTACAGACTGAGAAACGTTGGGGTACCCGATATTAAGTGGTCCGAGGAGACGGGTACCTTAAGAGGTTCGTTTTTATGGTCTCACCTATCGGTAAGGGAAGAGGACCCCTAGGAGGGTTAGGTCCCTAGTTTGGATCCAGAGGGTGTGATACCCATCTAATAAATGACAGACTCGGTGGTCCCTTTGGGGTTTCTCGTAGTTGTTTCGATCAGTTACATCTTGTACCGGAATTTCTCAGCAACCTACCCATCGGCTATAGGGTGGTACCCACTGAGGTTCCCCACTGACCGACTTTTCAGTTAAAACCATTAATCCTGAACCCAATTCACAACCAAAAGTCTTAACAAAGAGAAAGGATAATTAGACGAGGTGTTGACTTTAAGTTTTTAAGAACTGTAAAATAAAAAAATTCTATGCATATAAGTCCACACGAAATAAATTACTATAACCAAATGAAGAAGGGGTTTAGCCAACATTTTGTTTAAAGTCCAGTACTTTAACAAAAGTGGTACTGAC
Source organism: Capra ibex (assembly GCA_006410555.1). NCBI lineage: Eukaryota > Metazoa > Chordata > Mammalia > Artiodactyla > Bovidae > Capra > Capra ibex. The sequence goes on from SJYO01013871.1 coordinate 34,311,219, forward strand.
CATATTACCTAACCTTTGCAAGAGAACCCCTTTAAAAAAATAGAGTTGTACTTTACACTTTGTTTTGTTTGAGAGATATATTTTATAAGACAACGAAAAACTTTTGTATAACCCACCCGGTTTTTCAACAAGTTCTTGAAAAACCGGTTGGTTGGGTATCTTGATTTTAGAACACTTTACCTTTACTGAAGTCCAGAGTTTTACGTTTATGGAAGAGGTTTTAAAATAAGAGTATCTTGATTTACAAGGAAGTTTACTGGGACGGACCTATAAAAAAAGTAAATTTTTCAACAAAAAATTTTTAATTAAAAATAACGTCATATCGACGAAATGTTACAACACAATCGAAGACGGTATGTCGTTTTGCATAGTCGGTATGTATATGTACACCACCACCAAACCAACGATTCAGTACAGGCTGAGAACACTGGGGTACCTGATCTCACGTGGTCCGAGGAGACAGGTACCCTAAAGGGTCCGTTCTTATGACCGCACCCAACGATAAAGGAAGAGATCGTATATGTATATAGGGGAGGTCAAAACTAAAGGGAGGGTAAATCCTGTAGTGTCACGTAATTCATCTCAAGAGACACGATATGTCGTACAAGAGTAGTCAACAGATAAAATATATATCATAGTAATCATATATACACAGTCAGGTTAGAGGATCAAGAAGAGGGGGGTGGGGAAAGGGTGAACCATAGGTGTATAAACAAGAGATGTAGACACAGAGACGAAGACCTTTCAGTAAGAAATAACTGTCTTGTCATATCCCTACAACGACGTATTGTTTACTGAGATTTGTGTCCCCGAATTCTGTTGTGGGTAAGTAAAAAAGTGTCAAGACACCAGTCTCCACCCTCCCCAAAGAGACGAGTCCCAAAGTGTTCCGAGTCTAGATGTGTAAGTAACACGACCAAAGGATAGATCTCCGTTACCCCTTCTTAATCAGAGATTACAGTAAGTCCACAAACCGTCCTAGGTCAAGGAACATCCACACTCCAGGAACGACCGGTAGTCGGTCCCTGATGAAGGACAAGAATCTTTCATATGTTTCACTTTCACAATCAACGAGTCAGTACAGGTTGAGACACGCTGGGGTACTTACCATCGGACGGTCCAAGTAGACAGGTACCCTAAGAGGTCTGTTCTTATGATCTCACTTAACGGTACAGGAAGAGGACCCCTAGAAGGGTTGGGTCCCGAGTTTGGACCCAGAGGATGTAACGTCCACATAAGAAATGGTAGACTAGTGGACCCTTCGGTTTTGGTGGGTGTTTGGAAGAGTGTACCAGGAGAGGCAAAGGTTTCGGTGTACCCACGTAGTACACATGGGTACCTCTTTTGAGAGGTGAGAATATTTTTCGAGTACACCAATCTAACCCGAGTAGTCCCATTAAAGGGAAAACAAAGTTTTCTATTGTATAAGTGAACAAGTACCCAAGATGAGTGTGAGGTTCGTGTTCTCTAATGTGTTCACATTTCCAGTAACCTTGGGTAAGGATCTCAAGACGGGTGGTACTCCCTATTCGAACTTAAAGACATTGGTGTTATTTACAAAAGGAAATTTTAGGGTTCCGCACTCGATTTATAACCTGTTTACAATCAAAGACGTCACAAAGATATCGATTCCGTAAAAGTCATCTAGGTATAAAACTTCTCTAAATCCGAAATTTTAAAAGTCAAGTCAAGTCAAGTCAAGTCAACGAGTCAACACAGACTGAGAAACACTGGGGTACTTGACGTCGTGCGGTCCGGAGGGACAGGTAGTGGTTGAGGGACTCAAGTGGGTTTGAGTACAGATAGTTCAGCCACTACGGTAGGTCGGTAGAGTAGGAGACAACAGGGGAAAAGGAGGATGGGGTTTAGGGAGGGTCGTAGTCACAGAAAAGGTTACTCAGTAGAGAAGCGTACTCCGCCGGGTTCATGACCTCAAAGTCGAAATCGTAGTGAGGAAGGTTTCTTGTGGGTCCTGACTAGAGGAAATCCTACCTGACCAACCTAGAGGAACGTCAGGTTCCCTGAGAGTTCTCAGAAGAGGTTGTGGTGTCAAGTTTTCGTAGTTAAGAAGCCGTGAGTCGAAAGAATTGTCAGGTTGGGAGTGTAGGTATGTACTGATGACCTTTTTGGTATCGGAACTGATCTGTCTGGAAACAACCGTTTCATTACAGAGACGAAAACTTGTACGATAGATCCAACCAGTATTGAAAGGAAGGTTCCACATTCGTAGAAAATTAAAGGACCGACGTTAGTGGTAGACGTCACTAAAACCTCAGGGGGTTTTATTTCAGACTGTGACAAAGGTGACAAAGGGGTAGATAAAGGGTACTTCACTACCCTGGTTTACGGTACTAGAAGCAAAAGATTTACAACTCGAAATTCGGTTGAATAAGTGAGAGGAGAAAGTGAGAGTAGTTCTCCGAAAAATCAAGAAGAAGTGGAAGACGGTCTTCCCACCACAGTAGACGTATAGACTCCAATAACTCTAAAGAGGGCCGTTAGAACTAAGGACGAACACGAAGAAGGTCGGGTCGTAAAGAGTACTACATGAGACGTATCTTCAATTTATTCGTCCCACTGTTATATGTCGGAACTGCATGAGGAAAAGGATAAACCTTGGTCAGACAACAAGGTACAGGTCAAGATTGACAACAAAGGACTGGACATATATCCAAAGAGTTCTCCGTCCAGTCTACCAGACCATAAGGGCAGAGAGAGTCTTAAAAGGTGTCAAAGAACACTAGGTGTGTCAGTTTCCGAAACCGTATCAGTTATTTCGTCTTTATCAACAAAAAGACCTTGAGAGAAGGAAAAAACTACTAGGTCGTCTACAACCGTTAAACTAGAGACCAAGAAGACGGAAAAGATTTTGGTCGAACTTGTAGTCCTTCAAGTGTCAAGTGCATAACGACTTCGGACCGAACCTCTTAAAACTCGTAATGAAATGATCACACACTCTACTCACGTTAACACGTCATCAAACTCGTAAGAAACCGTAACGGAAAGAAACCCTAACCTTACTTTTGACTGGAAAAGGTCAGGACGCCGGTGACGACTCAAAAGGTTTAAACGACCGTATAACTCACGTCGTGTAAGTGTGGTAGTAGAAGGTCCTAAACTTTATCGAGTTGACCTTAAGGTAGTGAAGATCATCGAAACAAACATCACTACGAAAGATTCCGGGTGAACTAAATAAAATCGGTTCAAATTAAAAATCAAATTATACATAATTAAAAACTATACATAATGAAACATATGACACACATAAATATATGATTAACCATATGATTATACATAATTAAAGATAATAATACTTATCGGATACCAGTGTATATTACATATATATATGTATCCATGTATCATGTATTCCGTGTATTTATTGATGACAATTACAAAAAGATATAAAATTAGAACAAGACACATATACACCTATAGTATATAAATTAAAAGTAAGTATAAACATCAGTGTAGACATAAAAACGTAGAAATCAAAATTAACAAACATACAGTATTGGTAAAGAGTATGACATATTGTCAAAAGTATTTATGTGACAATTATCGACGTATTATTTGTGACGGACAATTAGAACAATTAAACAAGAAAATAACTAGATTTCCTTATGTATGTTACCTTTCATATGTGATATAAAATTTCTAAGTACGAGGATTTAATAATAAAGGAACTGTCACTTAAAAACGTATCACTCAAAAGGAATTCAACTTCATATGTTAAGAAAAATTAGTTAACGTATAGACATGTCTCCATTGTCAAGTGATCACTTCTAAATTAAAAAAAGGAAAGTTCAAAAAGTAAAAAATTTTATTACAATACCAATTTTAAATTAGTTGGAAACTAGATAGGAACTTACTTTGTCTAAGTAGGTTATTATCGTGCAACTTTATGAACCAAATTTCGTTAGAGATGATGTCGTTTGTCTTTTCTTAACTTCTCAGAGATCCCTGTTTTAGTAAACGAGATATAGTTCAATGTTACGATAAATTTCGTATAAATAGAAATGTAGTATTGACATAAGAGGTCATAAATTTTTACAGTCGATATAGAATGAAAGCCATAAAATACTAAAGATAACAGTTCGATAATAAATAATACACAAGTTAGAATTGAAACGATTGGACCTTACTCTCATAAAAACCACTTTTTTTATAAGGAATATTATAGTTTCCTAAAGGACACAAGGTGTAAATTAAAACTTTTATATATTACACCGATTACAATAACTAATAAAATCATTTGACAATCACAAGGTTTAAATCATCAATTTTGTGACACTAAGGATAACAAGTGGGTCTTTTAAAACACCTTAGTATTAAAATTGACATGACAAATAAGACTACTTAAAATAAAAACGAAGTGTAGGGTGAGTAAGACTAGAACTTGATAAATTAGTCATCTATTTCTCTTGTGTTTATATAAAGGTTGGGTGTTACTGGAGTGAGGGATTATATCTCAAGGTCACTTCCTCTCTCTTACGACACAAAGAAGATGTAGACAGGGGATTAACGGAAATAGAAGACGTTTCCAAGACAAAACAATCCACCAACACAACTTCGTATAACACGAAAGTCTTAGAGAACTTTATAAATGTCTACTACTTAGACGTCGGTTTTGTGAGTCATTTGACGTGGACGTCTCAAATCTGTAGCAACCATAAACCTTCAGTCTTGACCCCCGGTCACCAAACCCATTCAGATCCCTTGTACTGAAAACCTTCTCTTAAAGTCTTCAAACTGTACTTTCGAACTCAGGATAAATGTTGGATTGACGATCTAAAGAAAAATATATCGCATAAAACAGTAAGATAATATGAAGGTTAACCGTAAAAATTTTTGTTACCTATACGTCTCATTCTGGTTTTTAATAACTTTCATAAAAACCCTTCTTGTAACACCTGTGGCCCTACTGATGATGTTACGAAAAAAATGTAAATTGTACGGTCCAATGGTGAGAAAGACCATTAATTCTCCAAAACATTTACAAGACATAAACGTCTTGACATAGAAATTCAATCGAACCGACTTTCATTCCAAGGAGACATGAATAATGGGTTGTCCAGAAACAGAGGAGAGAGTGGGAGGTAGGACACCAAACAACAATTCATAAATTGTCACCTGAGTGGTTTTAAAAAAGAATAACAGTTATTAACTCCTGATCTTTTACTACCTTTACCGATATAAAAGAGATAGTAACCAGTCATTAAAATACTCATGAAGGAGAGTTCAACCTTTTTGACATTAACATCATCAGTAGGGTCACAGGTGTTACAAGAGGGATTTTTATGAAAGTTATTAAAAACCAGAATAAGACGTATAGGTAACAAAAAATTTTACGGTTATGAACAGTTCTTACTTTTCTGGACTTTGAACTCTTTCCTAATTTTTTATCTTTAACCAACTTTTCTTTTTTAGTATACTTATTATTATTGTGTCATAGATCACTAATCTAAATTTAATGAGGTTGAGACATTATCAGTATTAAGAGTCCTTCTTATTTACTTTTTTGAATATTCACTCGTTTGTCAACTGTAGTTTCCGACATAATATATATACTAAATGTATCTCAAAGAATCAAAAATGAATTCTCAGACAAAGACCAAAACTGTTTCGTGTTAGTAAAGTCTTCAACTATCTCGATTACTTATCTATTTCTAAACTCCATCACCGATTGAACTGTCGTTTCCTTTTCTATCTTATAAATTACTAGGTAGGTAAACTCCAGAAGTCACATCCCGTTTCAGGAGACTCTCGGATTGACATAATAAAACGTTAGATATAAAAAACGTATAAGTGTACCATAAAATACGATATTAGCAGACATTTCTAATGGGACTTTGTATTCCTTCCTTACTACCTTCCCTAATTCATTTCGAAATCGTATAAGATCTTTTACATGAAAGTACCCAACGAAATAAGGTGTTCAGTCAGACACGTGCGTCCTTACGGGGAACACGGAGATACGTTACACGAGAGACGGATCCATAGTAAGGTAACACGACCTCAAACGTTTGAAAGGGTAACGGAAGTGGGAAAACCTCGGGCCAGTCCACCTTTGTTTGGCCCCAAACCCTGAAATATTTATCTCTACCCAGTTGCATAAGATAATTATCGTCTTGACAGGATTTAGAAACCGGTCCTAAGTACTCTTAAATATTCAATTTCAAACGTTTATACCTGTCCCAATTCCCGATTTTATTTTATAGTTTTTGTATAAAGATTAATATCCTCTTTGAAATAAAAACAGACATTAAACTAAACCTTTTTATATAAAATATCATGTTCGAGGAACAGGAGGTACAACCACAAAATAAAATTCGCTATGTTTATAGAATTATATAAAAGACTTGGTGAACTATACCTTATGGTTTTTGTAAATTAAGACATGAATTTCCGACCTCATTGATTTAAAAGTTTTAATCTTTTATTTTAGACTAATTCTAAATACTTTGTAAATAAAATAAAAAAATCAAAATTAAAAATTTTACGAATTAAGTCCAACATCGTGATTGTCAAGTAAAAAATTTAGTGACGTACCATAAGGAGAGATATATACGTGTTATACATGTCAACATAACACACAAAGATGACAACTTCCTATAGAACTATCAAAGCAAAAATTACTAATACTTATTTTGACGATACTTATAAGTGGTCGTCAACATCACACCTTTATTCAAAAGTTAAGTGAAACCATTTATTTGATTGTCACACTAACTACTCGACATACAATTCAGACAAATTCAAATATTCTTTTATGTTTGACAGAAGGATTCGTCGAAACGATAAAAAGTAAGAATAGTCGTAACTTACTATCAAGGACCACGAGACATAGGAACGGTCATAAAAATTAATAGTAATTTTTAAAAATTTTCGATAAGATCATCACATCGAAATTAATTATGAAAGGATCACTTTTTACTACAACTCGTAGAAAGACACACAAATAAACGGTGGGCGTATATAAAAAACCATTTCTGGACAAGAGTGAAAAATTTAACCTTAAAGATAAAAGGTTAACAACTTAAAACCAAAAGAAATATATAGAAATAACATTTAAGAAATAGCATACACACTGGAGGTTTGTGAAGAAGGTTCAACAGTAAACACAAATTCAGAGAATTTTAAAAGTACCTTATTTACGAAAATTAAAACTGTTTCAGGTTATATAGTTTGTATAGTTATAAAGTTTATCTAACTCGAAAACCAGTGAATGGATTTTCAAATGACGGTTTGTCTTCCAGTACATCTGAAAAAAGGAGATACCAGAAATTCTTCAAAATACCGAAATGTATAATGTAAATTTGGATACTAGGTAAAAGTTAATTAAAAAATACATAACGAATCTAAATAAATAAAAAAAGTATACCAACAAGTCATCAGAGTCCTGGTGAACAATTTTTCTTATAGGGAAGAACCATGAAGGGACCACCAGGTCACCAATTCTTATACGGAAGGACTGTCGACCCCTCAAACCCTACCTGTACATGTGTGACGATATAAATTTTACCTATTGGTTGTTATAGGATGACATATCATGTCCTCTGAGACGAGTTACAATACACCGTCGGACCTACCCTTCCCTCAAACCCCTTCCTACCTATCTACATATACATACCGACTCAGGGAAACGACAGGTGGACTTTGATAGTGTAACAATTAACCGATATGAGGTTATATTTTATTTTTCATTTTTTCTTTATAAAAAATTATAACATTCGAAAATGATCAAGTATTAAAAACTTTTTGTAAAAATAATGGTAAGTCAACTTTTCAGGACTTAAGGGTACACAATAGAAGAAATTAGGTACTTAATAAAACTTCCTACAAAATTGTAAAGGTTTATAAACTAAATAAGGGGACTATAATATAAAGATTAATTAAGACTGGTCTCATATATACTGGGGTCACAAAACTTTAGATAATAAACTAAATACAGAACTAAATACTGTATAGAATCACTTATTTCTTTGTAAGATTAAACACATGTGGGTACCGACTAAGTACAGTTACATACTGTTTTTGGTGATGTTATAACATGTCATTAAGCGGAGGTTAATTTTATTTATTTAATTTTTTTATTTTGTATTATCCCTTATGAAATTTTAATACCAGTATAAAACACATTTGGTTGTCGTATCTATCTGACACTATCATGTACAATAATTTTATTCGAGAGAATATACTACGGAGTAAAGTTAAATAATGTCTTATATTTCTTCGTTCTTAACATCCAAAAGAGGACAGACAGGGAGAAAATTTTAACTTTGGGGTTTAAGGAAACCTAAAGAAACAANACTTATTTCTTTGTAAGATTAAACACATGTGGGTACCGACTAAGTACAGTTACATACTGTTTTTGGTGATGTTATAACATGTCATTAAACGGAGGTTAATTTTATTTATTTAATTTTTTTATTTTGTATTATCCCTTATGAAATTTTAATACCAGTATAAAACACATTTGGTTATCGTATCTATCTGACACTATCATGTACAATAATTTTATTCGAGAGAATATACTACGGAGTAAAGTTAAATAATGTCTTATATTTCTTCGTTCTTAACATCCAAAAGAGGACAGACAGGGAGAAAATTTTAACTTTGGGGTTTAAGGAAACCTAAAGAAACAATCTAACACGAAAGGGGTCGTTAATTGTATCAATTATGGGTCGAAAATGACTCAAGTTATTTATAATTGACTAAATTAAAATAAAATCTTTCGTAAATAATTCACCCTATCCATTTATAAACTCATCTAACTTCATAATATAGATGTCTCGTCTCCACCCTACAAGACTCTAGTAGATCAAGTTAAAGAAGTAACATGTATACTCTTTTGTTTGTCTCTCCAGCTTACTAAGTGCGAGACATGCTTCCGACCAATCACAGTTCTGTCTTGACTTTCACAGAACGGAGGCTTGAAGTCAAAAAACAGGTAACCATGTCACAAGACTTCACAGGTACAAACAGTCCGATTTTGAACTTCTGAACGGAAATTAACATAATCTTGATACTACTTAAGATACTTAGGTCTACCACTATCTTTCGATAAAATACTACGTTGATATCGGGTGGTCCGAGGAGAAGAGACAGGTACCCTAAGAGGTCCGTTCTTATGACCTCACCCAACGGTACGACAGGAGGTCCCCTAGAAGGACTGGGTCCCTAACTTGAGAGTATGAATCGATCTCGTAGAAGTCAAGGTAGTTTACTTACGTATCAATAAATCAAAAGAGAATCTGCAAGACCGTTGACACCCTTCCCAGTAATGCCAAGTCAAGTAGTCAATTTACTACAGAGAGTCTAAAAGGGACAACACCGTACCGAGTGAAAATGTCCGGTCTTTTTACATTCCCTAACTCGTGGGTTCCTCGTTAACACTAATAAAATGGAAATGGATAATTTGAAAATCCCGACCGAGATAAATATGAGAACGACCATTAAAATCCCCTTCATATTACGATAAAATACACTTGTGTATACATAAAGAAATTACTACATAAGATTCAAACGGTGACTAAAGTCTTTAAAATCCGGTAGGTACCATTAAAAGAACTGAATTTTTTTAATTTAAATAAAGTCTAAACTAATCGAACAATTTTAACTTTATTACAGGATTGAATACGTCTGTCCAAGAGAAGGTTTGGAAAATTTTTGTAAACTGAAAAAGAAATATGGTATCATATTATCATAATCATACAAGGGTGTTTTTGAAAAAATGTCTACGACAACTTTAGGTTCCTTGGGACTCCCAATTATAAATCAAACTTGTAAAAAGGGTTGGTTATTTTAATTAAAATAAAAGGACACGTATAATATCAACGAGTCGGACGGATGATTAACTCAGTGAATAAATTTACCATTTTACCGAAGAATTATTGAAGAAATTAATAAATCGATAAATTGTCTCGAGTCAGAAGAACAGATCTTTTGTCGCGGCAGTTCTAACAATCACACACTAGGATTCACGACTGTAAAAAGAACAATTACTATTATTGGATCTCAAAGATTATTACGAAAGTATAAACATAAATTGAAAAAAAAAAACGACAACACAATGGAGTAAAGTTTTTAGTCTCCAAGATGTACAACTTTATCCGATAGAAATTGGTGACTTTCGTCTTTCGAATCGGAGTCCGAGTAAATAAAACTTAATCCGTTCCAACCGTGGTAGGAACGTATCTACTTACTGAAAACTGATTTAACGCAACACAAGAAAAGTTATCCTTTGTCGAAGGAGCGGGGGGAGCGAGGGGTTTGTTTGTGACGGTGAAAATAACGGCTAGTAATTACCAATCTGTACTTCGACCGACAAACGAATTACAATGGGATCACTAACGTATAAGTAAATGATATACGCATATTGTTTATCCGAGACACAGACCAGGTGAACACTAGTAAAAGTCTATTGTTGGACGTCTGTCTAACAAGGACTTGGTACTGGGATGTTATAACGAACACACCACGATAAGACAATTGAGTAAGGAACTAGTGTATCGAGAATGTGGAGTATGTATAGGTAGTATGAGATCGTTTAAAGGTAGTAGGAATGTCGGGTCTCGAGTACATAGATAGAAGTAGTCTCAGTCACACCATCACTGATGTGGTCGTATATCGCTACTTCATTGTTCCAAAACTTTACCGTACCCCCTTCCTTTACGAAAATATAAGGTCTATGAACCGTCCCTTTCTTCGATACGAGTGATTTAGGCAAGTGTCGGTTCACAAAAATCTTAGAACCTTAAAAAGAGAAGACCGTAAAAAGTATGGTACCTAAGTAACCTTTCGACTATTTTGTCTAACGAACATTCTTTCAGTTATATTTTTATCAGACGTTCTTACGTGCGGTGGTAGACACAACAGAATAGACCTCTAACACAGGGACAGAGTCTAACTGAAGGTTTAATAATACGAATATGTATAATTAACTACCTTTCTTTAATCTTTTTCGCATTTTTATACAGACACTGATAACATATATGTATATATAAATTGTGTATGTGTCAAAACCTACTCTTAAAGAAGACAGAACCGTCTATGTAAGTTAAGTTTCAAGGGAAACTTCATAGACAATCAGTTTCACGTATATTCTGAAATCTTTGGGAGAGAAAACACTGTCGTCAAAACGATTCAGTTTCTTTCCGATTACTACCTCTGTGTACAGTTGGTATCGTAGAAACCACTGAGTGTTTTCGTGAATCTTTAAGTAAACGAAGACCTATTACATACTCATACATGTACTATGTGTCGATGGGGGATAGTACTGTACTCTTATCTCCCTCTTTAATAAATAATCCGTTACTTCTTTTTCATTCCGACTACACCGTATTTCTTTTTTCGAAGCGAACTGGTTTTATTCGACTATAGGCTTCCTTTCGTTTATCCATCTATATTAATAAAAACCGGGTTCAATGACAAGATTATTTTCGCTTATTATAAAGAGAATTTAAAAAGAAAGCCACTCTTTTAATCATCGCTATATATAGGGTCAACAAGAGAAACCTAACTAAATAACTACGACTTCGAAGTGCGGACTTCTTTCAGAGAGACATTTGGATCAATGAATCACGAATAATACTCAAAAGGGTACACGAGAAGATTAATTTTACCAAAAGGAATCGTAGTATAAACATCCTCCTTTATAAACTTTTACTTCAAACTATTAGAGAACCAGGGAAGAAGTGTATCAAAGTAAAAGGTGTAACATGTTTCATGAAAATTGACCTGTTGAACCCTTTGTACCAAGACCCACGACACCTTTCCTCGTCTTGGATCCTAAAGGTGTTTCAGTAGAAGTCAAGAAAATTACCTTCGTTGACCTGGTCTGACTTCAAAGGAAAAAAGAAGAAATAGAAAGAAGGAGAAGAATATCAGAATTACTTGTCAATCGAACACAACACATCAATCGAAGACAACACAAATCAGTGAGTCAACACAGGTTGAGAAACGTTGGGAAACTGATATCGGACGGTCTGAGGAGACAGGTATCCTAAAAGGTTCGTTCTCATGACCTCACCAAACGGTAAAGGAAGAGGTTGCTTGATAATCAAATCAGAAAAAGATTCGTACCTCCCCAAGTTATCGAAGGAAGACACATAGTTAAGTCAAGACGGTTCTTTCTGACGAGTAGGTTTTCTCTAGAAGGGATGAATATTCGTCAGGAAAGTGTTTTCTCTGTTTTGGAACTCAAGGTGTAAATGTCAACTCCAGATTTCTCTGATGCGTCGTTTGGGTTGTGTGTCAATACAGTTCCCCTGTTAATTGGTGGAACACTCTTATCTAAATCTCCCTTCCCTACATAAGTCTCGAACTTTTGGGACTTATGAACTTCTCCTGGTCAATTCCTCGGCATCACCTCTTTCATATGAAATCCCTGTGACTCGATAGGACCCTCGTAAAGATATTTATACACAACCAGAACAAATCAGTGATCCAGTACAGAAAGAGAAACACTGGGGTACCTGACATCGGGTGGTCCGAGGAGACAGGTACCCTAAAGGGTCTGTTTTTATGACCTCATCCAACAATAAAGGAAGACGTCCCCTAGAGGGGTTGGGTCCCAAGTTTGGACACAGAGGACGTAACGTCCACCCAAGAAATGACGACTCGAAGACCATTTCGGGTATTTATACAGATGGTAATCGTTAAAGACTAAACATAAGAGACCAGTCTTTTTATTTACTTCTTTAAAGTGGTTCCTCCAACTACACTCACAAACACACACACAGGATTCGACCTACAGGGACGCACTTGTTCAATTCGTTTGTAAAGAGAATCTTGTTCAGTAAGGAGGACACCTTTTACGTCCTACTTACTGTGTGTCCATCTTGTTCGACCAGTTCTTGGACTTCGTAGTAGAGACTCGGAGGGGGTCGACCTCCTCGTGGACCTCTGCCGTCACACCGCGGTTCCCATCCTTCGTCGGGTGCCGGGGACGTCCTCTCCACCCGTGTAATCGAGTTGGTCCAGGAACCGGACGGACCTCGTCGTCAAAACGGTGACGACACAAGAAGGACTTAATGGAGTGTGGATCAGAAGTAGTACGACAGACACCAATGTCATTCCGTCGTCAGAGGTCGGACCGACACGTAATCTTAGTGGACTCCTCAAAAGTCTTGACGTTTACGAATCCAGGGTGGGAGTGGTGAACTTAGTCACAAAGAAAGAAAAAAAATTTTTTTAAATAAAATAATTTCCTATCAACTAACTATTATAACACAATTAAAGATGACATGTCGTTTCACTGAGTCAATATGTATATATATGTAACAAAACTTAGTCACAAAGACGACCATTCGAACCTGAAACCCACAAAATTTAGAGGGGTCAAGTAGATGTACATTTTATTATTTAAATCTTATAAGAGATTGTGGTATATGTTTTTATTTGAGTTTTACCTAAGTTCCGGACTTAAATTCTGGTCCATGACATTTTGAGAATCTCCTTTTGTGTCCGTTTAGTGAGAAACTACACTTGGTATCGTCATAAGAAAACCTAGATGGAGGATTTCGCTTCCTTTTAGCCGTTTTTATCTAACCTGGATTAAATTTTTCGAAAACGTGTCGTTTCCTCTGGTAGATGTTTTACTTTTCTGTCGGATGACTTACCCTCTTCAACCTTTACTATACTGACTATTCCCCAATTATAGATTGTACATATTTTCCGAGTATGTTGAATTGTAGTTTTTTTGTTGAATTTTTTTTTTACACCACCTTCTTTATAAAGGTTTGTCCTGTACGTCTAGCGGTTATCTGTGTACTTTCCGACGAGTTGTAACGATTAGAAGTCTCTCTACGTTTAGTTCTGGTGTAGTGGGAATCCTACCGATAGTAGTTTTTGTATTTATTGTTTTCAACCGTTTCTATACCTCTTTTCTCTCGAGAAGATGTGACAACCACCCTTACATTTAACCACGTCGGTGACACCTTTTGTCATACTACCAAAGAGTTTTTTGATTTTTATCTTTATAGTCTCCTGGATCACCTGGAAGGGACCATCGAGTCGACCATTTCTTAGGTGGACGTTACGTCCTCTGGGGTCAAACTAAGGACCCAACCCTTTTTAGACGACTTCCCTGTCCGATGGGTGAGTCATAAGTACCCGAAGGGACCATCGGGTCTGTCATTTCTTAGACGGATGTTGCATGTTCTGGACTCAAGATAGGGACCCAACCCTTTTAAGGGACCTTCTTCCGTACCGTCGGGTGAGGTCATAAAAACGGACCTCTTAGGGTACCTGTCTCCTTGGACCACCCGATGTCAGACCCCAGTGTTTCTCAGACTGTGTTGACTTAATGATTCGTGTCGTACTACTCCTGAATCGTTAAGGTGAGGACCCATATATAGGCTTTTTTTTATAATTAAACTCTTCTATGTACGTGGAGTTACAAATGTCGTCCCAATAAATGTTAACGGTTCTATACCTTCGTTGGATTCACAAAAGAGTAACGTTCTTTTTTTACATCGATACACTACTACCAATTGGAACAGATTTTATATCGATTTACGTTTAAAATATACTTCGTCACGTCATACCCTCTTTCCTGTAAAGTAAACATCCGTCCACGTCACTCGAGATCAAAACGGAGACATAGGAACCTGTTCAGGAAACCATACAGTCCCAGAAAGGACGAGTAAACACTTTACTTTCCAATGTGACCCACTAGGGATACCGTGAGAATGTCCTTTTATGGTATTTATCTTGGATCTTCCTTTCCCTCCACAATCACCCTCTTCTGGGAGATGTCCTTTCGTGTCGTACTCCCATGATATAAGGGATTGAATCCAAATTACAAATTTATTGTATTGTTATGTTTTCTTAAACGAAAACAGAAACTCCATCCAGGAGTCTTCTCCTCTATAAAAAAAAAGGAGAATTTAAAAGGAAAAGAAACGTCTGAAGAAGTTTGAAGAATAAAATCCAATTCTTAAATTTTATAGGAGATGAGTAAAAAACCTCTTCCCTTACCAATGGGTGAGGTCATAAGAACGGACCTCTTAAGGTACCTGTCTCCTTGGACCACCCAATGTCAGGTACCCCAGCGTTTCTCAGTCTGCACTGACTCGCTGATAGTGAGTGAGTGATGAAAAAATATGAAAACGATCTTTCCTTCATTTTCAGCTTCAACGAGTCAGTACCGATCGAGAGACTCTGGGGTACCTGATATATCCAAGTACCTTAAGAGGTCCGGTCTGATGACCTCACCCATTTGAAAGGGAAGAGGTACCCTAGAAAGGTTGAGTCCCTAACTTGGGTCCAGAGGGTGTAACATCCGTCTAAGAAATGGTCGACTCGGTGTCCCTTCGGGTTCTTATGACCTCACCCATCGGATAGGGAAGAGGTCGCTAGAAGGACTGGGTTCTTAACTTGGTCCCAGAGGACTTAACGTCTGTCTAAGAAATGATTAACTCGATAGTCCCTTTGAACGATCTTTCTCCTATCTACAATGAACTAGTAATAATCCTGGTTGGAAAACAATTTTACGATTAATAATCACGACTCAACACCAGTAATCCTATTTGAGTAGACGTTGTTTTATGGGTAGAAACACTAATCTTATTTAACAACACATCACTCTTCTTACTGGTACCCTACTGAGGATGTCACTATCGTAGTTTTTTCATTTATCAAATTTCGATATTTATGGACCAATAGTTCCCCCATTAATCAATTATTTAAAGTTACATAAATACGTAAACGATCCCACTACGGTACGACCCATGTAGTAAGAGAAAGAAAAAAGAAAATTTGACCGAATTGTAAAAGATTAAATTCTACCTCCGGTTCGTTCTGAGGACGACGTTACAGTGTCACATATTAATAACCTGTCGGTCGTCGTTATAAATTTCGTTTAAAGTGTGACAGAGACTCTGATCACAGTATGTAACGATCAGACTTAATCAAACACTTTCAATAAATATTTCGTCTGTAAAATTTAATTACTCTGTATCGTAGGTAATTATTTAATCTGGACCCCTAAATACAAACGGTTCCAATATATCGATATTCATCCATACAATTCGTCTCTATTTTATAAGTCTAAAAATAAAAGGAAACACTTTTTAGTAAATATTTAATGAAAGAGGGAAAATAAATAAATAAAAATAATCATGGATTTCGAATCGAAAGTTATAGGTGACCTTTTGTTCATTGTAACCTTTTGTTCATTGTACTAAATCTGAATCGAAGGGACACCCTAGAAAGGACAATGGAGGACGAAGAGTGGGGTCGGGTTCAGTCAAGGTAGTCACTGAGGGTTCGGTCAAGGAAGGAAGAGTGAGACACTGAGGAAAGGGTATTGTCGAAACTTCATTGTGAACAGATCCCCGAAACACCAAGGGTCTCCCTCCTGGTGAGGCGGGGTGTGGTGCTATATAGATTCGTCATATTCTTCCTTTTTTACTGTTCCTATTAGGATTGTCAGGATGATAAATGATCCACTATAACAAATGTAAAAAGGAAGAATGTCTCATAGTAGTATCTGTTCTCTTACGATCCGACCAAACAGTTCCTAGGTTCGTCTTTTACCTCGATACCACCGTCGTGTCTGCTTTAAATCCATTCTATGTGTCAGGTGTCCGTCCCCAGACCTGTTTCATTCCAACATCATCCTTCCTTCTATTTATTTTCGAACAAATCTTCGTCCTAGATGTCTGTTCCTTCTGACCCGAAACCGACTGTCCGTCCTAGACTCATCTTTATACCTTTTCGGTTGAGGTCGGTCCACGAAAGTAAGTCGTGGTACCTGCCGAGGGTCGTGGTAGAGACTCACGTCCACAAGTTTTGTTATGGACGGAGACCGTCACGTCTACACCTGTCATCATCAAGAACCGGGTCAATGAGATCCGAACGACTGTACGGTCACTGTCATGGTGTCAGACGTCACCTAAACTTAAACTATAGTTAATCACTTATGAAACCTCTTCCGTTACCGTGGGGTGAGGTCGTGAGAACGAACCTTTTTAGAGTACCTACCTCCTCGGACCACCCGACGTCAGGTACCCCAACGATTCTCAGTCTGTGCTGACTCGCTAAAGTGAAAGTGCAAAGTGAAAGTACGTAACCTTTTCCTTTACCGTTGGGTGAGGCCACAAGGACGGAACTCTTAGGGTCCCTACCCCCTCGGACCACCCGACGACAGATACCCCAGCGTGTCTCAACCCGTACTGACTTCACTGAATCGTCGTCATCGTCGTCGTCACTTATGAAAGACGTGGAATCTCATGTTATTAGTAATATGACATTGAGTACAAATGGAACGTCAAACCCCCTACTTATTGATTCGTACCGGAGTCCCCGACTCCACACTATCATAGAACATTTAGAGACACCTTTGACACTTCACCATGTGGTCTCACGTCCGTAAATACTGAACCTTATAGTCGAAACGAAGGAATTAGAACGGTTCCAGACTACAGATGTAGAACTTGTATGAGGTAAATATTGAGTACCCACTACTATTATCATGACTGTGATGTCCCAACAACTCTTCTAATTTATAATCACGAATAATGTTGTTATTAACATCATCAGTCAACATAAATAATATATTCTATTAGGATGATAAGGTAGATTGAAGGGGTTTGATCGGTGCAGTAGTGTAACTGGACTCCTAGGATGCCTTACAGAAGTCATACGAATATCCGAATAAACATACTTTCAGAAATATTTTAATCTCTTCACACCATTTCGGAGATATAAAACCGGACCCACTTTCGGTGACGATTTTATGAAATATTATGTTTAATTTTTATTTTGATGTCAAAATCTCCATATTTACACGGACGTAGAAACTCACTGGTCTCAATTTTAACAGTCAAAGTCGGATCTCTACACATTCACTAGGGTCTAAGTGAAGAAGATCGGATCCAACGAAGAATTAGTAATTCTTTTATGGAATTTGTTGAGATAAACTCAGAATGTATAACTCATTTTCATAAACTTACTCGACCTACCCTTAATATTATTCGAACGATATTTTTGAGTATTAAGGTTACTGTCCGACACACACTGACACCACACACACACATACTTTCTCTCTCTAGTAAAAGGAGAAAGCTATTATTTATTACGTAATTATGTTAAGTAACTACAATGAAACTCACGGATGTTATGTGTCAAGTGACCACGTCCATCCTCTCTCATACTATATCACTTCTTCCCAGTCCTAACAAGACCTTGGTCCTATCGAATTCAAACTTAAAGTGTTGTCTTAGTGGAGCCCGTTCAGTAATTTGAAGGAACTAGTGAAGAGTTATTTTACGTCAATTATAAATTAAACTCTCAACAATACTTTTAATGTCTACTGTGTGTCATTCTTAAGTTATTTACCGTCGATAGTAATAAAAGTAATTAGATTACATGGTTAAGCCGATCACTAAACGTGGTCTAAATAAATAGAATTTTTAAGAAAACACTAAGACGGTTTCCAATTTCGCTAAGAAACTTTCTCAGTAGAAATTATTACCAAACTTGAAAATTTTAATTTTATACACCCTGAAGGGACCACCAAGTCACCAATTCTCTGGCGGAACGGTACGTACCCTACACGCGGACTAGGGACCACCTCCTTGTTTCTAGGGTGTAAGACTCCCCCGTTAATTCGGGAGTTCGACGTCACTTTCTAGGGTGGACTACGTTACTTCTTGGACACACGACGTTGTTTTCGAACTACGTCGGTTTATTTATTTACTTATTTATAATTGTTTAATTTTACAAAACTCTCAAATCAATAGATTAAATTTACACATTTTAAAGTGTAAAAGGACAAAAACCTACAAAAATTGACTTTAGAATCATCAACGAAAGTCTGTAAAGGTACTTGTTACAAGTGTGAAATAAACGAAAAAGTCCAGTACACTGTCAAGCATAAACATACAACATTAACTTTTTAGATGTACCGGTAACTTCAATTTGTCTGACAAGAAAAGTAATTGAAAATGTATAAGACTAATGATACAAATTTTACTTGAAGAAGTAGTGTCCCTTTTGTATAAAAGGAACCACCCTACTTAGTGACAACTGACTAAGTAGAGGAAGAGTCCCGCCTTCGAGCCAGACCACCGAGTTCGACACTACATACTCAGTCAACGAGACCAAGACCAGGGGAAAACAGAGAAGTTGTCAACCAATTTAGGGAACAGGCTACCTCCTCCACGGAGAAGTTCAGGGAGTGTCCCCCGGACAGCCTTCACTACTTAAACGCGTTCTCTCTTACCCCTTACCGTACTACCCCGGTTCACTCTTTTGCATAAGAGTAAATCTCGTTGTGCAGCCTAGGAGTGGAAAAGGGTTCCTAGTCACACCTGACGTCCCTGAATCACGATTTACTCTTCACCAACTTATAACCCTGAAGTTAACGTCTAGTCTCCTCTGTTACTGGATAAAACAACAAATCAACGATTCAACACAGGCTGAGAACGTTGGGGTACCTGGTATCCGGTGGTTCAATAAGACAGGTATCCTCAAAAGTCCGTTCTTAATACTTCATCCAACGGTAAAGGAATAGGTCCTCTAGAAGGACTGGTCCCCTAACTTGTACGTATAGGACACAGAGAACGTAACCGTCCACCTAAGAAATGGTGATCGGTGGTCCCTTCGGGTCACTAGACAATCAGACGAGGTCATCACTACGACTTGACGGAATTATCCGTTATACCTAACTAACGATTAGACTTCTGTCCTCCGGACAATTCGAAAATGATGTCACCATAAAAGGAAAATTTGTGGTAAATTGACTTCTAAAAGAGTCGTACAAAATAAGATACTGTCTTCCCCATGTGTTCCGATTATCGTCTGTATGACAATCATGAAATGTCATGAGTTGTTCGAAAGTCAGGGTCCGTCCGAATGTAAATTGTGTATCTCATTCCTCTCGAAATTTCATACGACGTGAGCACAGAACAGTAATACGTCGACAAATGTTTCCCTAGACGTTTTCTTCTCTAAAAGGCATTTCAATGTAGTCATCTTAATATTTAACTCGTAATCTTATTCGATCAGTAGATAAATAATTTATTTCTATACCGTTTCGTGAGAAGATTCGAAGTACTAAATTATACAACAAAAGAATTTACATATCAGTTTCATAATTTCAGTAAAGTACAGTATAGTAAATTAAAAAGAGGTTGAGACCGAGAAACCTATGATTTTCCTTGTACACAAAGGGTACCACAAAAAGGATGGACACGACACCCACTCCCCTTGAAATGAGTCTTGGAACATAAAAATAACAGAAGCGAACCTAAATAGGTCTTCCTCTGGAATTCTCTTCCTGAACTTTACGTTCACCAAATAAACCCTCCAATAAGGTTCCTTATCCCCTTACTCTCTCTTCTCTTCCTTCGGGGCCCACACGATAATCGTTTAATGACCCACAGACTAACGTCGGATTAGGACGGTTCCTATAGACCCGACGTACATCTTGTGTGGAGTCTCGGTGGGAGACTCCACGTTCCACTCCCCGTTCCTTCGACTCTAAATAGAAGTAGGTCTACACCGACTTACGAAGAAGGACCCACGACCACCAAGTGAGTGATTCAGCACTGACTGGGAACGCTGGAACACGGGTGACACGAGGAGACAGGTACCTCAAGAGGTCCGTTTTATGACCTCACTCAGCAATATGGAAGGAAGTCCCCTAGAAGGGTTGGGCCCCTAGTTTGGGTGCAGAGGGCGTAACGTCCGTCTAACAAATGGTGACTCGGTGGTCCCTTCGGGACGAAGGACCCTGTAATTGAGAATGTCGAACGAGTCCTCGTCCACCGCTACGAGAGTACCGATCTTTTTCGAGCGTTCGTTCCTCTGTGTCCACAAGGGTCAATCGTCAGAAGTTGTACGTCCCACCGCGGTACCCCTGTACTGGTCCACAATTGCGAGTAACGGTATATGCGAAAGGAAGTACCAATAAAAAAGACCGTCTTTAAAGAGGGTCCAGAAACCGTTATGAAGACAGAACGAAGGAGGAAATTTTTATAACCGAATGATCGAAGAGTAAAACAGAGAAATTTTTTCAACCCCGTTTTATATATGTGTTTTAAACAGTGCGATTGACAAAAGTTTTCTCCTGAACCTAACCTCGAGACTGACATTCTACTCACCCTACTTCTCAAAACTCTCCACTCCACAATTTTAACGTGAGTCACTGTACGTCTATACCTCCTGCTCCTTCTCTTTACATCTTATTACATTTAAAAGACCGATCCCACTCACCTTCCTAACCTTTTACTTCAATTACACCAGGAGGGGAAGAGGGCAAAAACAAAAGAAAACAAAACAAAAAATTTAGATCTTCCAACGTTTGATAAAAATAAAATTAATTAATTAAAAATCGACGCAACCCAAAAACAAGACACACATCCAAAAGAGATCAACGTTGTACACCCAAAGAGTTACGTCTCCGAAGAGATCAACACCTCATGTCCGAAGACCCCGTGTGTCCGAAGTCATCGCTCCGTGTACTCGAGTCATCAGGAGTCGTAGGAGGGATATACGGACAGAAGGACCTCACTAGTCACTCCCACCCCTGAACCGGGTAGAGTAAGGGAAGACACATAGGTCCCAGATCGACCTACGAACCGTGTACCTTCTGTGAATTCATTATATACAACTAACTTATTTACTTATTCCGTCTACCAAGTCCTCTTTACTCATGACACTCTTCTTACAGTCCCAGTTTAGCTCTCACTAGTTTTATAATCAAGTCGAGTCAGTGAGTCAGAACAAACTGAGAAACGTTGGGGTACTTAGTGTCGTGCGATCCGGAGGGACAGGTAGTGGTTGAGGGTCTCAAGTGAGTCTGAGTACAGGTAGCTCAGTCACTACGGTAGGTCGGTAGAGTAGGAGACAGTAGGGGAAGAGGAGGACGGGGGTTAGGGAGGGTCGTAGTTTCAGAAAAGGTTACTCAGTTGAGAAGTGTACTCCACCGGTTTCATGATCTCAAAGTCGAAATCGTAGTAAGGAAGGTTTCTTTAGGGTCCCGACTAGAGGAAGTCTTACCTGACCAATCTAGAGGAACGTCAGGTTCCCTGAGAGTTCTCAGAAGAGGTTGTGGTGTCAAGTTTTCGTAGTTAAGAAGTCGCGAGTCGGAAGAAGTGTCAGGTTGAGAGTGTAGGTATGTACTGGTGTCCTTTTTGGTATCGGAACTGATCTTCCTGGAATCAGCCGTTTCAGTACAGAGACGAAAGTTATACGAGAGACCCAACCAGTATTGAAAAGAAGGTTCTTCATTCGCAGAAAATTAAAGTACCGACGTTAGTGGTAGACGTCACCAAACCCTCGGGGGACTTTAATTCAGACTGTGACAAAGGTGACAAAGGGGTAGACAAAGGGTACTACACTACCCTGGCCTACGGTACTACAAGCAAAAGACTTACAACTCGAAATTCGGTTGAAAAAGTGAGAGGTGAAAGTGAAAGTAGTTCTCCGAAAAATCAAGGAGAAGTGAAAGACGATATTCCCACCACAGTAAGGTCACTGGTAAGGTGTATATGTTTTAAATAAAAAGGGAGAATTATAAAATTGTGTTCTTAAAAGGAGTACTGACTCTGCAGAAAATGAAGTAAAAACACTAATCCATCATTCAAGTATCCGAGAGTAACATATAATAAGGACACGTAAAATAAGTATGTCTCTTCCAAAGTCTTAAGGATATAAGACCAAGAATACGTGAACAAGTAAGTGTGCACGGGTGTCAGTAAATTGTTCCACTATAATATATATTCTAAACGTACAACTGAAATAACTTCAGGAACGTTCTACCCTGTCTATACAACAACAAATCAACGAGTCAGTACAGACTGAGAAACACTGGGGTACCTGACGTCGTAGGTCGAAGGGACAGGAAGTGGTAGAGGACCTCAAACGAGTTTGAGTACAGGTAACTCAGTCACTACGGTAGGTTGGTAGAGCAGAAGACAACAGGGGAAGAGACGGAAGTTAGAAAGGGTCGCAGTCCTAGAAAAGGTCACCCAACCGAGAAGTGGAGTCCACCTGTCTATACGTATGTTAATTAATGTTTTTCTCTCATCTTTCCTGAGAATGTCTCCAGATACGATTCATGGTTGAGGGATATTACAAGTGATTTAAACTTACGAACGAAGTGCTACCATAAAATAAAAAAATTAAAAATGAAATAAAGTAATAATAATAAAAAAACTGACGTGACGTACCGTACACCCTAGAATCAAGGGGTTGGTTCCTAGTTTGGACGTAAAGGACGTAACCTTTCACCTCTTCCATATTGACTATAAAAGTCAATTTACGTCAACACAAGAATTAAAAGTGTTGTATGTTAAAGGTAAAAACCTATAAAGAGAAAACTTCGAAATCTAGTATACAGACGAATAAAGATACGAATGTCCCTACCCTTCGACCGTAAATAATTAATGAACAATACTTGGACCGAGACATGATCCACTTTAATAAATATAGTAAATTAGAAGTAATAAAGGAAGTTTAACCGATGTCAATCGAAATAAACACCTCTTCCGTTACCGTTGGGTGAGGACACAAGAACGGACCTTTTAGGGTACCTGCCTCCTCCGACCATCCGACATTTGGTACCTCAGCGATTCTCAACCTGTGTTGACTCGTTGAAGTAAAAGTGAAAAGTGAAAGGACGTAACCTCTTCCTTTGCCGTTGGGTGAGGTTACAAGAACGGACCTCTTAGAGTCCCTACCCCATCGGACCACCCGACGGCAGATACCCCAGTGTGCCTTAGTCTGTACTGACTTCGCTGAATCGTCGTCGTCGAAATAAACTATCTCTCCTTTAGTTCCGTGTCTTTTCAATTTAATAGAGGGGAACTAATGTACTCAGTATTCATTCCTAAAATCCCTTAATCATAAGTTTAATTCAAGACGGATTATGATTTCTGAAACCCAAATAATATAGGATCGGGTGGTCCGAGGGGGCAGGGACCCTAAGAGGTCCATTCTTGTGACCTCACCCAACGGTAAAGGAAGAGGTTACGTAGTTTCACTTTTCACTTTCACTTCAACCAGTCAACACAGGTTGAGGATCGCTGGGGTACCTGACGTCGTATGGTCCGAGGAGGCAGGTACCCTAAAAGGTCCGTTCTCATGACCTCTCCCAACGGTAACGGAAGAGGTGTTTATTTCGATTGATATCGGTTAAACTTCCTTTATTACTTCTAATTCACTATATTTCGGACGGTCTGGGGAGACAGGTACCCTAAAGGGTCCGTTCTTATGACTTCACCCAACGGTGAATTATGAGTCTCCTAGAAGGGTTGGGTCCCTAACTTGGGTACAGAGGACGTAGAGGACGTAACCGTCCGTCTAAGAAATGGTGACTCGGCGGACCCTTCGGTTACCATCTGTTACTTAGCGGGATTTATTAATAACCCGTCTCCTTCTTTCTTGTATCGTTATGAACTTATCACTAGGAACCAACAAAGGGTATACACACAACGTAGAAGGATTGATCCCGTCATAAGGAACCCGTCACGGATTGGGGGGAGAGGGAAAAAAGGAGGGAGAGAAAGAAGAGACGTCGGAGAGTGGTCTCACTATCGAACCACTCTCATTCCGGAACTATTTATACATAACTCAACTATCCTCGTCCTCGGTCCCCGACTTGACTAGAGTGTGACATTACAGTCGACGACTTATTATCTCACACCAGACACACTAATTACTTAAATATATAAGTCGAACATAATCGTTATAGAAGGAACGGTAGAAAGGTGGGGCACAGAGAGTAAGGAATCGGTACGATTCCGTAAGATATTTCATACGAATAATTATTTTGTTCGAACTTCTCCTTACACAACCCTATTTCCACCATCCTTCAATAGACTTTTATCAATTTGTTAAGTAAATGTACAAGACGAAGTATACGTATGTGTCTAACCGATCTAGATATTATTTACCAAAGAGTCGTCGTTACGGATTATATAAGTACTCTAAATGGTGTGGGTAGTCTCGATTAATTTTTTTTAAAAAAAAGAATCCTGACATCGTGTGTTATATCAGTTTTTCGACGGATAGGTTCCGGTATTTACTACGTAAAGTACCGTTACAACGTAAAGTATCTTAAAGTACCTTCAGTGATATTCCGTTATTCGTTGAAAAGGACAATGAATTTATAAGGTCGACTTTTTTCACGATTTTCTTTAATATTCAATGGTCCTTCTCTCTATTTTGTAAAGGACCTACTAAGAACAAAAAAATTTTTGGTTAAATAACGCTATACTAACTGTACGGTCTTCCGTACGTATAAATTGTATATGTCGAACTCAAACCCCTATTCATATATGAGTACTTTGGTAGTGATGGTAGTAGAATATTTATATAAACTTTGGAAGGTCAAAGGAGGACGGGGGAGAGAATAATACTAAACCCACACATACCATTCTAGAATGTATCCAGAAGGGAGTAGTTTAAAATTGGATAGAAAAGTTGGGTCCTCCACCCTCGTTACTCTGTTAGTTAATCCTAATAAGTAAAAAACGTACTAGTGGTTCTCCTTCCTATAACGACCAGTCTAGGTGAATCTAAAATCGATAAAATCCAAGATATCATGATTATTCTATGAATTCCGTCATGAAAGATCATTCTCCCTAATATTTTCTTAAAGAACTAAGTGTGTTAAACACCCTACAATATCGTTTACAAATGTTTCTTCTGTGTCGATAGACGTACAGAAAACGAAAGTAACACTCGAAAAATCTGGTAGTTTTGGAAAAAATACATACCTTTTAACTATAGAAGAGTGACTGGTCTACATCTTCCGTTACCATAGGGTGAGGTCATGAGAACGGACCTTTTAGGGTACCTACCTCCTCGGACCACCCGACGTCAGGTACCTCAGCGATACTCAGACTGTACTGACTCACTGAAGTGAAAGTGAAAAGGGAAAGTACGTGACCTCTTCCTTTACCGTTGGGTGAGGTCACAATAACGGACTCTTAGGGTCCCTACCCCCTTGGACCATTAGACGACAGATACCCCAGCGTGTCTCAACCTGTGCTGACTTCGCTGAATCGTCGTCGTCGTCGTCGTCGTCGTCGTCGTCGTGACTGGTCTTCATCGGTCAGTAGGGATTATATCGTGTACAATAAGACAACCGAGTCAAGAGACCTCACGAGGAAATTGGATTAAAGACCTAGGTAAGACGTTACAGAACTAGATGAAGAAGTTTTTGAGACTGACAACTGGAGAACTCTTAACTCCAAGGACAACGATCCGTTTAACATCCCTGAAATAACAAGAATGACATCTGGGAAACACCAGTTTCGGTCCCGAAACGACCAGTAATTCCTGGAAGGAGAATACCAAAATATCGTTCCCGAAGTGACAGGAACGACCACCGAAAGATGGGAGTCAATAGACGATAGTAGACAGATACGTGGACACATTACCCACTCCATTATAAGTTAACAGTACCTTTTGGTTGGTAATAACCGTCCCTTACAAAACGACCTTTATAGTGTACTTTCTGTAGAAATCCTTTAACAAGACCCTGTCGGACCACGGACCCTTACTCCTAGGAATCAAATGAAAGTTCATTAAATATCGGTACCAGTACGATACAATGTTTTTGAGTTTCCTGGAAACTAGTAGGAAAATAAAATTCGTCATAGTCAGTTGAAGTTTGGTGACACCCTCAATGTAAAAGATAAATCTAGGTAAAATAAATTAGGACAAATAAGTAAGTTCAAAACCTAATGTTAAGATTTCCTAGAGGGACAGAGAGAGAGAAATCAAAAACCGTTGAGGATCAAGAAAAACGTTGAAGTGACAAGTTGAGTTATCACTTATTACCTGTGGACTGGGGTCCGATGAACTGTGTAAATGAACTATTACCTGTTATTATAAGAGAAAGACCCTTAGACTGACTACTCCCTAGATCTAATCAGTAAACCGTCACCGGATACCGAACATATACCGGTACTTTTGAAGTCTGATCACCAATACAACCTTTAAACTAACCGAACTGAAACCAGTTTAAGGTCGAGATTTGTTCTCACACTGGTTTCCCAGACTATGCTACTGACCATGTGACTCCCTCAATAAAGACACAGTCTTTTCCCCGCGTCTTTTATTATTTACAGAAGTGTAAACAATGATAAACTCTTAAATGACATAATAACTATAAATGGACAGAATGATAAAGTGAAAGTAAGGGAGAAGATTGTCAAAATTCTGATTACAATAAGTCCATTCATTGAAATCAATAGATCTATGTTCTTAGTAAGGGTCTTTTTAATATTCCTCCAGAATTCCATCCGGTCAAAACCTTGTACGAATCTTCTTTCGATCTAAACCCCATGGCACCAATATCCTCCGTAACATTCTTTTAACACAATTCGAGTAGATACCGAGTTCTTTTTCCTCGACACCACGTTGTGTTACTTACTTACGAACCTCAGGAAAGTTGTCGTCCTGAAACCTTTTCCTCGTGGTCCGGTCAAAACTTCTTGCAGTACCTATTTAGTGGTGAAAACAAGGTATAGTTATATCAACGACCATGACCGTAGGACAAGGAGTCTCGTCGTTCATTTAACATCTCCTCCTCTTCCTCAAATAAGGGGATTCTTTGTACCTCTGAAACAAGGATCTCCGAAACTTGAACAACAAATCAGCGATTCAGTACAGGTTGAGAAACGTTGGGGTACCTGACATCGGACGGTTCGAGGAGACAGGTACCTTAAAGGGTCCGTTCTTATGACCTCACCCAACGGTAAAGGAAAAGGTCCTCTAGAAGGTCTGGGTCCCTAACCCGGACACAGACAGAGGACGTAACCATCCACCGAAGAAATGGCGACTCGGTGGTTCCTTCGGACCGAAACTTGAATTCATACCGATTTAACTCAGTTACTTTGATTTCAGTTGAGTCTGACACAGTTCCTCATCTTGATAGATCCTATGTCGTTACGAACGGTGAATAACACGACTTTCACCATAATCCGTTGAATCCTATTAAAGATGGGAATATTATAAGTACATTGTGTCATAGAGATAAAACGTCTGGTCCTTTAATTGTGAATCTCTGTAAGAATAATAAATGATCATTGACTTTACTTTTGGATCCGTAAAACTAGGGTTACTGTGAGGACTTTCTTAAGACGAAACAGTCTGAGATCTCTTAAAGAACGTCTTCCTTTACCGCTGGGTGAGGTCATAAAAACGGACCACTTAGGGTACCTGTCTCCTCGGACCGTCCGATGTATGTCAAGTACCCCAGAGTTCTCAACCTGTGCTGAATCGTTTGATTTGGTGGTCTTCTAAAGAATATAAAAAGGTCATTTTGGGTCTTATGTATTATCTAGTAGATGTAAATTAAAAACCTGTTTATTTTGTCACTGACTGAGGAATCTATATAGGATTTTGTTTGTTTCGTTGAGTTGGTTGATAGGTACTTAAATTGTCTGTACCGAGGGATACTTACAGTAAGTTGATAGACCCCCCATATTTTACCTCTAGAAAGTATGGATTCACGAGGGGTGAAACACACCAAAGAAATCTCTAGGACATATAACAAGACCGACTTTTTGTGTACAGTTTCATCCTTCCTGAGATCCTACGATCTGTCATAGAATCTGGAGAGAGACTAAACGGAGACGGAGAATTAAAAACATAGAAGACCTTTGATACTTAGTAATAATGTACCTTTTCCCCTTCACTCCAACTTCTATCTTATTTCAAACGATTAGACCACAGAAATTCTATCTAATAAGACCAAATAGGTCCACCCGGGTTAGGGTGCCTAGGAATTTACCCCTCCTCCCTCCATCGTTTCGGTCACAGTCTCACTACGTCTCTTTCAGAAGGTCAGTGACGACCGAACCTTCTACCTACACCGAAGTTCGGTTCCTTAAGACCGTCAGAGGTCTTTGATCTTTTCTGTTTCTTTACCTGAGTAGGATCTCGAGGGGGGGTGGTTTTTCGTCGGACTTATTGTAGAATAAAATCAGGTCACTCTCGACGAAGTCCGAGACTGAAGTTCTTGACACTCTAATTTAAACACGACAAAACTTGTCGGTTTAAACACCATTAAACAATGTCGTCGATATGTTCTGATCATGTTATCTTATATCGGATATATATAGAAGTAATTATTCTACTGAACGGGTTCGTCTGTACTCATAATCTACCGTATCGTACGTAAAGTTGGGTCCAAGTAGACTGTGGTTTCAGAAACGAGAAGACAAGACAAAATCCTCGAGACGAAAATAATTTCCTACAGGGACACCTTAAAAGAGAACCGACTGTCGATGTCCAAAACCAAAAGACAAAAATAATATTTTGAAAGAAGACAACGTAAGTCTAAACAAACGACGGATTCCCCTCTCTAACAAAAGTGGGTGACGGTACGGATCATCTCTCAAAAGGGGTCCAAAAACTTACCCCGAATTTTTCATCTTAATTCTAGTGAAACTTATAATTAAAACTCGATAACTCTATTCTCACTAAGACTGAATCTTCAGTATATTCACTTTTTATAAATGTTTAGAAAATCTTTTCTAAAGAATGGACAGATTTAAGTTCAATTTGAATTCAATATTTGCGTGATCAAATCAAAAACGACAAATACTTATTTTTTTCTCATTTGTCGCAAATGATAAATACTCTAATCTATTTTTCGTAAATCTCAGTCTTTCCGGAAACAAATTTGAGTTCAAAGAAGATTAAACACACTAGGACCTTACTAATGGTGACACTAAATTAAAACACTAAAAATTTTACCTATATTGTATTGATTCAGTCTAAGTTTACTCCTAAGTACACCTCGTGTTATATTAGGTATTTTGTGACTACATTCCACATTATGAACAATACTTTAAACTTTTTCTTATATATACAGATAAACTTACGCTAGGAGATCAACATACTTTTCAAATCGACTAATAACATGGGGATTTAGGGTACCTACCTCCTCGACGTCAGGTACCCCAGCGATTCTCAGCCTGTGCTGACTCGCTGAAGTGAAAGTGAAAAGTGAAAGTACGTAACCTCTTCCTTTACCGTTGGGTGAGGTCACAAGAACGGACCTCTTAGGGTCCCTACCCCCTCGGACCACCCGACGGTAGATACCCCAGCGTGTCTCAGCCTGTCTGACTTCGTTGAATCGTCGTCGTCCCAAAATGGTGACAGTCAAACGTGTTAGTGACCGACTAGTTCTTTTTTTATATTTAGTTAAAGTTATTACGTGTAATAATAATCGAAAGGTTTGATTAGATCTCGTGTCTCCAGGGAGTCACAAGTCTTGAGTATTCTAAACAACAAATATTGTCACCAAGTGTCTAAACCGATGTGGAGTTTTAGTCTCCTTCTTTAATTTTTTTTTTTTTTGGTCGTTTGGGGTCCGACATACAACTCTATGAGACTAAGGTATTTTTGGTTTGGTTTTGTTTTGTTTTTGGTCTTTTGGTAAGGATCACTAAGACTAATGATGGGTGCAAACCTGTCGTGATCACATACGGTCAGGAAACTATCAGTCCTTACCCGAAGGGGTCACTGAGTCACCATTTCTAAGACAGACGTCACGTCCTCGACGTCCAACTCGGTGTCCAAGTCAGGGACCAAGTCCTTCTATGGGACCTCCTCCCGTACCGTTGGGTGAGGTCATAAGAACGGACTTCTTAAGGTACCTGTCGCCTCGGACCACCCGATATCAGGTACCCCAGGGTTTTCTCAACCTGTGTGTTAAATCACTGAGTTGTTGTCATTGTTGTCGAACAGAACTTATTACGTCAACTACTACAAATGTATCTCTTTTCAGACCTAACAAGTGTCTGGTGTTCATCACCAAACATGAAGTTAATGAACCTCTCCATTATCGTTCTAAAATTAATAAATATTGTGTACAAATCTTGTGAATCTTGAACCTTTTTTGGTATCTTAATAGAAGAAGTTGAAGAGAGAAAAAAGGAGGGGGTCTACTTCTTTGAATCCGACTTTCTTCAATTTTCTGGGAAGGCTTCCACTGACATGATCGGAGGATCCTGATCTTAAGGGTCTAAAACGGAAAAGGGAGATAAGTGTCATTAAGATCTCTGTGTTGACTTTAAGTGTTCATCAGTTTAGGGATTAAAATGGTTCTTAAAGTAGAAGAGAGAAAATGATATTAAGAATTATTCACCGTTTTACAAGATATTTAATTTATGTTAAGTTTAATATCAGATCTTAGTAATATCAATTAATATATATCATATCCCCGATCCAGTCCTTGCCGCCGTCATTCCTCTATGGGGAGCAGGTTCCGTTCCTCGTCGCCGACACGAAACGACCTCGGCGGCACTTCTCTATGGGGTGCGGGTTCCATTCTCTTTGGGTGCATTCTACCATCCACAACGTTCTCCCGTAGTCTCCCGTCTATGTGACTTTGGTATGAGTCTCTTTTGATCAGTTAGATTAGTGTGATCCTGGTGTCGGAACAGATTGAGTTACTTTGATTCGGTACGGACACCCCGTTGGGTTCTGCCCGTCCAGTACCACCTCTCCAGACTGTCTTACACCAGGTGACCTCTTCCCTTACCGTTTGGTGAAGTGATAAGAACAGAACTCTTGGGGTACTTGTCATACTTTTCCGTTTTACTATCCTATGACTTTCGCCTTGAGGGGTCCAGTCATCCACGGGTTATACGATGACCTCTAGTCACCTCTTTATTGAGGTCTTTCTTACTGCCCTACCTCGGTTTCGTTTTTGTCATGGGTCGACACCTACACTGATCACTATCTTCGTTCTAGGCTACGACATTTCTCGTTATAACGTATCCTTGGACCTTATAATCCAGGTACTTAGTTCCGTTTAACCTTCACCAGTTTGTTCTCTACCGTTCCCACTTGCAGCTGTAAGATCCTTAGTCACTTGATTTTACCTGACCCTACTCACTTAAATTGAGTCTACTGGTNTACACTGATCACTATCTTCGTTCTAGGCTACGACATTTCTCGTTATAACGTATCCTTGGACCTTATAATCCAGGTACTTAGTTCCGTTTAACCTTCACCAGTTTGTTCTCTACCGTTCCCACTTGCAGCTGTAAGATCCTTAGTCACTTGATTTTACCTGACCCTACTCACTTAAATTGAGTCTACTGGTAATATAGATGATGACGCCCGTCCTTAGGGAGTCTTCTTTACCTCATCGGTAGTACCAGTTGTTTTCTCAGGCTTTACGTCATGAACCTACGTTAGAGTTTTTGTTGTCTTTCTAGAGACAAGCAGAGGTTCCGTTTGGTAAGTTATACTGTCAATAGGTTCAGATACGGGGTTGGTCATTGCGACTTCTTTGACTTCAACTTGCCAAAAAACTTCTGGATGTTCTGGAAAATCTCGATTGTGGGGGTTTTCTACAGGAAAAGTAATATCCCCTGACCTTACGTATTCATCCTTCAGTTCTTTGTGGACCTCATTGTCCGTTTAAACCGGAATCTCACACCTTACTTCGTCCCGTTTCTCATTATCTCGAAACGGTTCTTTTACGTGACCAGTATGTTTGTGGGAGAAGGTTGTTGTGTTCTCTTCTGAGATGTGTACCTGTAGTGGTCTACCAGTTGTGGTTTTAGTCTAACTAATATAAGAAACGTCGGTTTCTACCTCTTGTCAGTTGTTTTTGTTCTGGTCCTCGACTGACACCGAGTCTAGTACTTGAGGAATAATGGTTTAAGTCTGAGTTTAACTTCTTTCATCCCTTTTGGTGATCTGGTAAGTCTATACCGGATTTAGTTTAGGGAATACTAATATGTCACCTTCACTCTTTATCTAAATTCCCGGATCTAGACTATCTATCTCACGGACTACTTGATACCTTACTCCAAGCACTGTAACACGTCCTCTGTCCCTAGTTCTGGTAGGGGTACCTTTTCTTTACGTTTGTTCGTTTTACTGACAAACCCCTCCGGAATGTTTATCGACGCTTTTCTTCTCTCCGTTTTTCGTTTCCTCTTTTCCTTTCTATATTCGTAGACTTACGTCTCAAGGTTTCTTATCGTTCTTCTCTATTCTTTCGGCAGAAGTCGTTAGTCACGTTTCTTTATCTCCTTTTGTTGTCTTACCCTTTCTGATCCCTAGAGAAATTCTTTTATTCTCTATGGTTCCCTTGTATAGTACGTTTCTACCCGAGCTATTTCCTGTCTTTACCATACCTACATTGTCTTCGTCTTCTATAATTCTTCTCCACCGTTCTTATGCACCTTCTTGACATGTTTTTTCTAGAAGTGCTGGGTCTATTAGTACTACTACACTAGTGATTAGATCTCGGTCTGTAGAACCTTACACTTCACTTCACCCGGAATCTTTCGTAGTGATACNCTGTCTCGATCACCTCCACTACCTTAAGGTCAACTCGATAAAGTTTAGGACTTTCTACTACGACACTTTCAGGACGTGAGTTATACGGTCGTTTAAACCTTTTGAGTCGTCACCGGTGTCCTGACCTTTTTCCAGTCAAAAGTAAGGTTAGGGTTTCTTTCCGTTACGGTTTCTTACGAGTTTGATGGTGTGTTAACGTAAGTAGAGTGTACGATTGTTTCATTACGAGTTTTAAGAGGTTCGGTCCGAAGTCGTTACGCACTTGGCATTTGAGGGACTACAAGTTCGACCAAAATCTTTTCCGTCTCCTTGGTCTCTAGTTTAACGGTTGTAGGCGACCTAGTACCTTTTTCGTTCTCTCAAGGTCTTTTTGTAGAGAAAGACGAAATAACTGATACGGTTT
>SJYO01013871.1:34345279-34411219 GCA_006410555.1 Capra ibex
CTTTCACTTTCTCCTCTCACTTTTTCAACCGAATTTCGAGTTGTAAGTCTTTTGCTTCTAGTACCGTAGACCAGGGTAGTGAAGTACCCTTTATCTACCCCTTTGTCACCTTTGTCACAGTCTGAAATAAAAAACCACAGAGGTTTTAGTGACGTCTACCACTAACGTCGGTACTTTAATTTTCTACGAATGAGGAACCTTCTTTTCAATACTGGTTGGATCTATCGTATAAGTTTTCGTCTCTGTAATTAAAGGCTGATTCCAGGCAGATCAATTCCGATACCAAAAAGGACACCAGTACATACCTACACTTTCAACCTGACACTTCTTCCGACTCGCGACTTCTTAACTACGAAAACTTGACACCGCAACCTCTTCTGAGAACTCTCAGGGAACCTGATGTTCCTTTAGGTTGGTCAGGTAAGACTTCCTCTAGTTGGGGCCCTAAAGAAACCTTCCTTACTACGATTTCGACTTCGAGGTCAGAAACAGGTGGACTACGTTTCTCAACTGAATAACCTTTTCTGAAACTACGACCCTCCCTAACCCCCGTCCTCCTCTTCCCCTGCTGGCTCCTACTCTACCGACCTACCGTAGTGCCTGGGCTACCTGCACTCAGACTCACTTGAGACCCTCAACAACTACCTGTCCCTCCGGACCGTACGACGCTAAGTACCTCAGCGTTTATCAGCCTGTACTGACTCGCTGACTTGACTTGACTGGACTTGACTATCCCCGAAGGGGTCACCAAGTCGTCATTTATTAGACGGACGTGAAGTCCTCTCCCCCGTCCTTGGCGACCAAACTAGGGACCCAGTCCTTCTAGAGGACCTCTTTCTTTACCGTTGGAGGAGGTCATAAGAACAGACTCTTTATGGTACCTGTTTCCTCGGACCACCCGATGTCAGGTACCCCAACGTTTTCTCAACCTGTACTAAATCACTGGTTTGTCGTTGTATATATCATACAGATTATTAATATGTAGTATATAATGATATCGGTCATTAATATCTGAGATTCAATTTAAAAGGGGATACTTATCATATACCACTCATACGATTCATAGAAGTTTTACTCTTTTCACTTCCTTCTTGGTGGATTTAGTTGTTCTCACAAACACGGGTATAACAAAAATACGACGAAAAAGACGAGAACGTATATTGTGAATCGTACCCTTAATGACATGTTTTTTCTAGAAGTACTGCTCTATTAGTGCTACCACACTAGTGAGTAGATCTCGGTCTGTAGGACCTTACACTTCAGTTCACCCGGAATCTTTCGTAGTGATGGTTGTTTCGATCACCTCCACTACCTTAAGGTCAACTCGATAAAGTTTAGGACTTTCTACTACGACACTTTCAGGACGTGAGTTATACGGTCGTTTAAACCTTTTGAGTCGTCACCGGTGTCCTGACCTTTTTCCAGTCAAAAGTAAGGTTAGGGTTTCTTTCCGTTACGGTTTCTTACGAGTTTGATGGTGTGTTAACGTGAGTAGAGTGTGCGATCATTTCATTACGAGTTTTAAGAGGTTCGGTCCGAAGTCGTTATGCACTTGGTACTTGAAGGACTACAAGTTCGACCAAAATCTTTTTCGTCTCCTTGGTCTCTAGTTTAACGGTTGTAGGAGACCTGGTACCCTTTTCGTTCTCTCAAGGTCTTTTTGTAGAGAAAGACGAAATAACTGATACGGTTTCGGAAACTGACACACCTAGTGTTATTTGACATCTTTTAAGACTCTCTCTACCCTTATGGTCTGGTGGACGGGACGGAGAACTCTTTGGACATACGTCCAGTCCTTCGTTGTCAATCTTGACCTGTACCTCGTTGTCTGACCAAGGTTTATCCTTTTCCTCATGTAGTTCCGACATATAACAGAGACACGAATAAATTGAAGATACGTCTCATGTAGTACTCTTTACGACCTGACCTTCTTTGTGTTCGACCTTAGTTCTAACGGCCCTCTTTATAGTTATTGGAGTCTATACGTCTACTGTGGTGGGAATACCGTCTTTCACTTCTCCTCGATTTTTCGGAGAACTACTTTCACTTTCTCCTCTCACTTTTTCAACCGAATTTCGAGTTGTAAGTCTTTTGCTTCTAGTACCGTAGGCCAGGGTAGTGAAGTACCCTTTATCTACCCCTTTGTCACCTTTGTCACAGTCTGAAATAAAAAACCACAGAGGGTTTAGGACGTCTACCACTAACGTCGGTACTTTAATTTTCTGCGAATGAGGAACCTTCTTTTCAATACTGGTTGGATCTATCGTATAAGTTTTCGTCTCTATAATGAAACAGTTGATTCCAAGCAGATCAGTTCCGATACCAAAAAGGACACCAGTACATATCTACACTCTCAACCTGACATTTCTTCCGACTCCCGGCTTCTTAACTACCAAAACTTGTCACCACAACTTCTTCTGAGAACTCCCAGGGAACCTGACGTTCCTCTAGGTTGGTCAGGTAAGACTTCCTCTAGTTGGGACCCTAAAGAAACCTTCCTTACTACGATTTCGACTTTGAGGTCATGAAACCGGTGGACTACGTTTCTCAACTGAGTAACCTTTTCTGACACTACGACCCTCCCTAACCCCTGTCCTCCTCTTCCCCTACTGTCTCCTACTCTACCGACCTACCGTAGTGACTGAGCTATCTGTACTCAGACTCACTTGAGACCCTCAACAACTACCTGTCCCTCCGGACCGCACGACGCTAATTACCCCAGCGTTTCTCAGCCTGTACAGACCCGCTGACTTGACTTCACTTGACTTGGAGGAGGTCGTAGTAGTTACCCTGACTAAATTTAATCACACTTGTTCAATCTATAAGTTTACATATTATTTTTAGTATCTCTTCGTTTTCTTTTAAAGTGGAACGATTTATTATTTCGTGAAAAGATGAACTCCAAAGTGTGTAGATACATAATTATACTTCTTTACCGAGAATACACCTTTCATCCGACTAATACAAAGTCCTTGATGTGTAAAGTCTTCTAAGGTAAAGAGGATCTAAGGAGAAAATAGACAGAGACTTCATCGCATTCACCAGAGAAAGAAACGATAAGGATGAATTACGATGCAAATTCCATATCTAATACAGATTAAGTAGAAACTGAAAGATCATGGATGGAACAGTGACTGATAGTTCTTTATAGACAGGTTGACTTGACCATTCCCTTCTTTCGTTTTTAGAACTCTTGGTCTCAATTTGTCGTAAAAAAGGGGTGAAGTTTCGATAAAAATAAAAGTCGTCATAAGGTCACTTTTGAAAAAAAACACGATTTTAAATATGTCTTTAACCAAAGAAACGAAAAAAATTAGTCTCATTAAAACTAAACTGTAAACTGTTACTTTATACATTATTAGTTATCTACTATTACAAAAACTCAAAATTCCTGATGTCTAATCTAACGATAAATTTTATCCACATAATTTTTGGTCTGACGATTTTATCCTCATTATTAATTTTATCTTTCATTTATTAATTTTTATTTCATTTATTAATTTTATCTTTCTGACGATTTTATCTTCATTTTTAAGAGAGAAAGTCGGTGACAGGGTCTATTACTCCTATGTTTTTCTCAAAGTTCAGACATGGGAGGGGTTCCCCTTTCATCTTTTACCTGAATTTGTGTACGA
Organism: Capra ibex; assembly: GCA_006410555.1. Lineage (NCBI taxonomy): Eukaryota > Metazoa > Chordata > Mammalia > Artiodactyla > Bovidae > Capra > Capra ibex. The sequence goes on from SJYO01013871.1 coordinate 34,348,915, forward strand.
TCGTCCACTTTTGAAATTCTTCTTGTTGCTTCACTTCCCAATTTCTACCCCCTTCCCGTGACGTGAGTATGTCACCAGTGTTTCTGAGACTCTTACACAAATTTAGTCGATTGTTACACTAGTGATTCGTATTCAGTAACACCTCCATCCCATACGTCAATTCAACAACTGGGGAATAAAACAGTTGTTTTATGACTTATAAAAATTTTCACCTTCAATTAAAAACTTATGATGGTAATGGTCGTGTGGTATTAAGTAGCGAATACGAAGAAGGATAGTAATTGATAACGAGTACGTTTTCTATCACCCCTGAAAAAGATTGAAAATAATGGTTTAAAACTATGATTAAAACGGACAAAAGTTTGAAATACATCGATATTAATAGACCATCCATAGAAAATTCCAACTATGGAAGAGTTGTTCAAACACCCTAAATCATATATGACAAAGTAGATCCTTATCACATAAGTATAAGGAACCCACTTATAAAGTGTTTAATAAGTAAAACGACCCACAAACCCACAACGACCAAAGTCAATAAGACTGATTACGAAAACACTTATACGAACATACGTAGAAAGTCCCATGTATAATACGTAAAGACAAACCACACAGGTGAACCCCACCTTAACGAAAGCTTTCACCAAAAATGTTAAATCAGGGTCGTCGTAATTTAGTCTCAAGTGTAACGATATATGGATGTGATTACGAGATGGTGACACAACGAACATTTTGAAAGACACAAACATTAACCACAAAGGAACTACTAATCAGTACAACATAAGGAAAAGTAAAGAAATAAACGGTCACACTATAGGTGAAAACACTTACTAGACAAACTTAGAAAACGGAGACAAAATCTCACTCAATATAAAAAGAAGGACTAAATATCAAGAAATACACGTACTCTGTGTACATAAATTCTATAGAAAGCGTGTGAAAATGAACGTGTAAGTGAGTGAACCAAGAACCGGAAAACCGATTTTAGTTCACATCATACCCCCGAAGGGTGCACCGTGTCAAGTCAAGTGAATGAGTCAACACAGGTTGAAAACACTGGGGTACGTACCTGACGTCGTACGGTCCGAAGGGACAGATAATAGTTGAAGATCTCAAATAAGTTTGAGTACAGGTAACTCAACCACTACGGTAGGGTCCACCGTGTCACCATTTCTTAGACGGACAGTTACGTCCTCTACGTTTTCTACACCCAAACTAGGGACCTTATCCTTTACCATTGAGTGAGGTCATAAGAACGGACTTATTGAGACACCTGTCTCCTCGGACCACCGGATGTCAAGTCCCTAGCGTTTCTCAACCTGTACTGACTCGTTTGACGTGCGTGTGTGTGTCGTGTCTTCCTACAGGAACCTACTTGTCTTCAAAAATTAAAATCACTTGAGGTCACGAAAGGAAACTCTTCAGAACATTTTCAGAAAATTTTTAGAAGTAGATATGGTTTTAGAACTTCAATAAAAACCTATAAAAATAAATCTTTATCAAGAGAGAAAGTTTAAATCCGACATTACGTGGTAATTAACTAAACACATATACTTTACTTCTTTCTTTTTGTTACCAAAACAAAGAGGTAATTTTCACTTTCCATATTAGGAATTGTTTTAAGATCGTTAGTCTTAGGTTGTTGTGTAATTTTTCTAGTATGTGGTACTGGTTCACCCGAAATAGGGTCCCTACGATCCTAAGAAGTTATGGGCGTTTAGTTAGTTACATTATGTGGTGTAATTGTTTAACTTTTTATTTTCGGTATACTAATAGAATTATCCACGTCTCTTTCGGAAACTGTTTTAAGTTGTAGGTAAATACTATTTTTGAGAGGTCTTTCGTCCTTATCTTCCTTGTATGGAGTTGTATTATTTTCGATATATACTGTTCGGGTGTCGTTTGTAATAGGAGTTACCACTTTGTGACTTTCGTAAAGGGGATTTCAGTCCTTGTTCTGTTCCCACGGGTGAAAGTGGTAATGATAAGTTGTGTCAAAACCTTCAAAACCGGTGTCGTTAGTCTCGTCTTTTTCTTTATTTTCCTTAGGTTTGACCTTTTCTTCGTCATTTTGTGAGTAACAAACGTCTACTGTACTAGGAGATGTGTCTTTTGGGATTTCTGGGGTGGCCTTTTAATGATCTCGATTAGTTACTTATATCATTTCAACGTCCTATATTTTAGTTGTGTGTCTTTAGGGAACGTAAGGATATGTGATTATTACTCTCTTATCTTTCTCTTTAATTCCTTTGTTAAGGTAAGTGGTAACGTTGCTTTTCTTATTTTATGAATCCTTATATAGATGGATTTCTTTGATTTCTGGATATATATATTTTGATATTTTGTGACTACTTTCTTTAGTTTCTCCTGTGATTATCTACCTCTTTATATGGTACAAGTACCTAGCCTTCTTAGTTATATCACTTTTACTCATATGATGGGTTTCGTTAGATGTCTAAGTTACGTTAGGGATAGTTCGATGGCCACCATAAAAAGTGTCTCGATCTAGTTTATTAAAGTGTTAAACATACCTTTATGTTTTTTGGAGATGATCGGTTTCGTTAGAACTCTTTCTTCTTACCTTGACATGCTTAGTTGGACGGACTGAAGTCCGAGATGACGTTTCGGTGTCAGTAGTTCTGTCATACCATGACCGTGTTTCTGTCTTTATATCTAGTTACCTTGTTTTACCTTTCGGGTCTCTATTTAGGTACCTGGAGACTTGTGGAATAGAAACTGTTTCCTCCGTTCTTATATGTTACCTAATTTCTGTTAGAGAAATTGTTCACCACGACCTTTTTGACCAGTTGGTGAACATTTTCTTACTTTGATCTTGTGAAAGATTGTGACGTGTGTTTTTATTTGAGTTTTACCTAATTTCTAGATTTGCATTCTGGTCTTTGTTATTTTGAGGATCTCCTCTTGTATCCGTTTTGTGAGAGGCTGTATTTAGTGTCGTCCTAGGAGATACTGGGTGGAAGGTCTTATGACCTTTATTTTCGTTTTTATTTGTTTATCCTGGATTAATTTGAATTTTCGAAGACGTGTTGTTTCCTTTGATATTCGTTCCACCTTTCTATCGGAAGTCTTACCCTCTTTTATTATTGTTTACTTCGTTGACTGTTTGCTGATTAGAGTTTTTATGTGTTCGTTGAGGACATCGAGTTAAGGTCTTTTTCTTTACTGGGTTAGTTTTTTACCCGGTTTCTTGATTTATCTGTAAAGAGGTTTCTTCTGTATGTCTACCGATTGTTTGTGTACTTTTCTACGAGTTGTAGTGAGTAATAGTCGCTTTACCTTTAATTTTGGTGTTACTCCATGGTAGAGTGCCATCAGTCTTACCGACGCTAGGTTTTCAGATCTTCGTTATTTACGACCTCTCCCATACCTCTTTTCCCTTGGGAGAATGTGACAACCACCCTTACGTTTGATCATATCGGTGATAAGTCTTGTCACACCTCTAAGGAAGTTTTTGACCTTTATCTTCACGGAATACTGGGTCGTTAGGGTGACGACCCGTATGTGTGACTCTTTTGGTCTTGACTTTCTCTGTACACATGGGGTTACAAGTGACGTCGTGACAGATATTATCGATCCTGTACCTTCGTTGGATCTACAGGTAGTCGTCTACTTAATTATTCTTTGAAAACCATGTATATGTGTTACCTCATAATACATCGGTAATTTTTCTTATGTAAACTTAGTCAAGATTACTCCACCTACTTTGACCTCGGCTAATATGTCTCACTTCATTCTTTCTTTTTGTGGTCATGTCATATGATTACGTATATATACCTTAAATCTTTCTACCATTGTTATTGGGACATACGCTCTACCGTTTTCTCTGTGTCTACACATCTTGTCAGAAAACCTGAGACACCCTCTACCTCTCCCACCCTACTAAATCCTCTTACCGTAACTTTGTACATATTATAGTATACACTATGCTTAGCGGTCAGGTCCAAGCTACGTACTATGACCTACGAACCCCGATCACGTGACTCTTCTGGGTCTCCCTACCATACCCCTCCCTCCACCCTCCCCCCAAGTCCTACCCCTTGTGCACATATGGACACCACCTCAGTACAACTACATACCGTTTTGGTTATGTTATAACATTTCATTAATTGGAGGTTAATTTTATTTATTTAAATATGAAATTTTTTTCCTTTTTTTTACGAGGTATTTTATTTCGGAAAAAAATTTTTAATTTTTTTTACTTTCTATCAAATCTTGAGTAAAAATAAGTAAATGTTCAAAAGGGTAAAGTGCCTATTCCTTTAACTCCGGGTCAAACCTGTTTCTGACGAGTCTAGGGGATCCAAAAAACACTGAACGGTGATCTTGGACCAAAGAATCAGGGGTCCGGTTACTAGAAAGGCATTATGGTTCGAGAGGAGTTAGTCAAAAACGTACTCTTTAGAGAACATCCCCCTATTCCGAGACGTTAAAACCGGACTCTCCTACCTACTTTTTACTCTCCCTGTTCCAATAAGGAAACGCCTCTGTTACTTCTCTTTAACATAAACTGTTATAATTACTCTAGAACTACATCAAGAACAAGTGATTTAACAGATATTTTTGTATAAAATTATTGAAATGGACAACCGAAAATCAGGGTCTGGTTAGATGATTCTTTTTCTCCCATTCCTTAATAGAACTTTAACGAAAAAGTGTCACTTCGTACGACAAAATGGAATGGGATATGTAGATAAAGTACCGATATTATCGAAAGTCTTCAAGTTATTTAACAACTTTTTGTGGACAATTGATGTTACAGAAAATAAAAAATTGGGAACTTCATATTAAGTCGACTCCAAAGGAAATAGACGACGACTGAGGATACCAAGAAAAGATCACTCTATTTACTCACTCTGTTCGCATACACATAGGATTTTTTAATATGTGGAACCAATAAAACTAATATATAAAACTCTTTCCATAAATTGTAAGAGACACTTAGTGACCTAGTCGAAAAACAACCAGTATTAGATAACGTGAGAAAAACTCATACAGACGCACCGTACACCAGTATTAAAGAGAAACTGTAAAGTGTGAAAAAAGTCGGATTTTGGTTTAAATTCTTTTAAGGTATTCTCTATTTATATTTTTACTCTAATATAAAATTCATAGGGTCACAAACAATAGACATGATGACCTCGTCTCTATTCTCGGTACGAAAGAACAATTAATAAATCTAAACCCTATAATCTATTACTTGAACCTTCCTTTTGTTACATTAATATTAGTGTCATATTAACATTATATTAAGATAGGATAGGAGGTGAAAGATACATGTAACCTAACTTACTCGTCTCCGATTAACTCTCTCTCTTGAGAAACACCATTTCCAATTTTATTTATTTCCTTAAACCTTCTCGAAAATAGACTTATACGTAGTTTTCGTCTTCTATAATAGAACTACACTGGTTCCAGAACACTGAAGTCTTTGGTCTACGTCACACAACAAAAAGAATTGAGAACTTCCATCAAAGTACCTCAGTATCTAGTCCTTCTCTGAACGTTTCGTAGAGGAGGTGGTGTGAGGACGTAGTGAGCAGCAGAGGGTCTCCTTAACATAACCTTTAAGAGAGTCTTCTGTACTAGATGAATAATGTTTCCATCTTGAAAGGTTTACACCAAGAATCATCGAAAAAAAAAAAAAACGGATATAGAACAGTGAGTTGTGCACCCGTCGAAAAAACACACAGATCGTAGACAATAAGTTCGGAAGGAGAGAAAAATTGGAAGTCAAGTCTAGTCAAGTCAGCGAGTCAGTACAGACTGAGAAACACTGGGGTACCTGACGTCGTGCGCTCCGGAGGGACAGATAGTGGTTGAGGGCCTCAGGTGGGTTTGGGTACAGGTAACTCAGCCACTACGGTAGGTTGGTAGAGTAGGAGACAGTAGGAGAAGAGGAGGACGGGAGTTATAAAGGGTCGTAGTTCCAGAAAAGTCTACTTAGTCGAGAAACGTAACCACCGGTTTCGTAACCTCAAAGTCGAAGATGTAGTCAGGATGGTTACTTGTAGGTTCTGACTAGAGGAAATCCTACCTGACCAACCTAGAGGAACGTCCTCCCTGAGAGCTCAGAAGAGGTTGTGGTGTCAAGTTTTCGTAGTTAAGAAGCCACGAGTCGAAACAAATATCAGGTTGAGAGTCTAGGTATGTACTGATGACCTTTTTGGTATCGAAACTGATCTGCCTGAAAACAACCCTTTCATCAGAGACGAAAAATTATACGACAGATCCAAATTGGAAGTCTCTTTTACCTTTTGTCAAACTATAGGACAAGATTTAAGTGTCACAATGGTGACTGGAAGACAAAAGAATTTAGAGATGTGTTAGACATCAAGTGACTGGGAGTACTTATCAAAACGGGGAATCCTGAACCCCTAAACTTCCTTCCGTTCAAAGACCGAACTCACTAATCTTTACTTACGTACGTGTATTATAAACCTACAAGTCACCTTAAGTCTCTACAAATATTTTCAATACAACTGTGTCTAACACCGAAAATGTTAGTCTCACATTGAACTTCTACATAATGTGGGCATCGTTTGAACCTCTACATCGGAGGGTTTATATTCGGTGTATATTACGTAGATTCGTTGAATTGGATACGGAATACCGTACACCACTATATATACTCACAATGTAGAGGTCCTTGATCTTAACAAGTCCAATATGTTGATTTCCCACATTTTAAAGAGACGTGTCATCGATTCTCCATTACATTAAGTATCATCTCAAAAGTCGTGTACCTGATACTAGGTGGTAACTTAATATGGAGTAGAACAGAGATTAATAAAGAACCGGATGACTACCTTGTCTGTTACACATAATATGAATAAAAACTACTTTTTCTCTGAGTTGTAAGAGTCTGAACGACAAACGCAGGTGTCTTGAGATAATATTGTCTTATATTGGAGTTGAACGGTGTGTCACGAGTGGACCTGGGTAAAATTTACTGTGGTTATTTAGGATTAATAAATTCACATATATTTCTAAAGAACTCCCCACTTTACGACCTAATTGTACGTATATATACCGAACATATTAGAGGTAGTCTAATGTCTACCAAACTCTCCACTTTTTAAAATCCGATTCCTCATAATAAAAAGGTGTGAAAACCTTCAGATCTGTCAAAGATAAACTCAACAAATGGTTTGGTACTCATCACATTTGACGATAAATAATACAATATAACAATTCTCTTTCGATTTTTTGGTTTCAATAAGTTCTATGACACACTGTCGAAAACTACTATCCTTTGTTCATCACATGACACTGTTTTTAGTCTAGAATCTTCTTTTGGTTCTACCACTCTGATTACTACAAGAGGTGAAAAGTAACTCTTTCGAGTAAACGAGGTACCTTCTCGTAGAAATATAGGAATTTACCGTACGTACACATCTTTATTTCGTCTTCTTTTACAAGAAACTTTTTACTCAGTATTACCGTCGTTTATTATAAACTTAAAACGAAATTACGAATGGTCTATTTACAGTAAGATCCCGACATAAGTAACCATTAATAGACCATCAATACAAACTCATAAAAACGATTAATCCTTGACCTACTTATTTTACCCTTTCTATAGATATAAGATGTATACGGACACTGATATATAATCTACTGTAGTATATTTATCATTCCAAAGAGTCTATATCGTTCATGATGCCAACAGAGTAAACTATCATTGCTCAAGTCTCTTGTGGAGAAACCCCGAAGGGTCCCCCGCGATCACCATTTCTTGGACGGACGGTTACGTCCTCTACAATTCTGTGCGCCGTAGCTAGGGACCCAGTCCTTCTAGGGGACCACTTCCCGTACCGTTGGGTGAGGTGATAAGAACGGACCTCTTAGGGTACCTCTCTCCTCGGACCGCCCGATACCCCAGGTGTATCAACCTGTGCTGACTTCGTTGACTCGTTCATGAGTACTTTCTTTCCTCCTGTTCATATATAAATATCTCAAACAATATAATTGGAAGAATAAACGATAAAGACCCAGAGAGTCAAAGAAGAGTACTGAAACTCAATGGTAGACCACAGCAAAAGAATAAGGTTATACCGAAACAAAAATGTTTCGAGAAGACACGACGATAACAGTTTATGTAATGTAAAGATATACAATAACCGGGTTGTCATGTTAATATATGTATAACAGAATACGTTAACGAAAAATTTAGTCAATTCTTTTTTATTTGTACGTTAATTTGATAGAAATATTAATAGTTGTCTTAACGAAAATGATCGTGAAACAAAAAAAAACACATATCTAAGTTTAATAACAGATTATTAGAACGAAAATCAGATTTGTTAAAGGGAATCATAAAGAACATTTCATCCAGACGATCGTTGTCTAAGAGTCAAAAACAGATACATGTTTATAAAGAAAGAGGAAAAGAGACTATGAGGGTAATACGTATACAACCACACCAATTACCACAGGGTAGAAAGAGACTCTAAGATAAGGAAAAAGAAGAAAGAAAAACGGGATACAAAATGTCTAACGTTTTAGAGATAGTAGATAGAAGTCTATACGAATAAGAAGAAGGTCGAGTCCAGACAACTCGGGGAGATCACTTTAAAAGTAAAGACCAATAATAAGAAAAGTTGAAGTTTTAAAGATATAAAAACCTAAATATTAAAGATAGAGAAAAAACCATGGTATAAACTACTCTGCATCAGTAGTATGCAAAGAAATTAAGAAATTCTTACTGAAAGAAATTTAGAAACTTGTACAAATATTAGCAACGGAACTTCAGAAACGATTGAGGCTGTAGACCCAGGGGAGTTCATGTTAAAGATAAGGGGGGAGAGACGGAATACGTACCCGAAGACAAAGAAACTTATCGAGTATATAGGGGATGTATGTAACACTGTTGAGACCTATGACTGGGAAACTTGGTTATCTGAACGATAACAAACGAAGTAAACAAATGACGAAACCAACTTGATCAAGGTACTCTAGACGTAGGGGACTTTACACGTTGACGACTATAGAGGACTCTCCCGTGTTAAAACTAATAGTCCCTACTAGACTAAATCGATTCAAGACAAACTGAAGGAGGTAAGTGTAGTATGAGAGGACATCGAAGGTCATTAACGATCGACTAACGATATAACGAAAACTATTTGGTACCCAACAACTAACAAGGTGTAAGACTAAGTCAATTTCAATACAAGGAGTTGTATCCGACAACGATCAGAAAAACAACTCCGAAAAACAGTGGGAGAGCACCCGTCTTGGAGATAGGATACCTCGTCCTTGACCAACTCCTTACCTCTTGAGTGAGAAGTGAACGACGGGATAGATCTAGGATACCTCTATGCTAAGACAAAAACACACACCCACCCCTTCTCCGTTCATATCCACGGTGACAGACTGACACCGATTATGGGTCAAAACCCGAAGAGACTATCGAGGTAACCATTTCTTAGACGGACGTTACGTCCTCTGGGTCTAAACTAAGGACCCAGTCCTTCTAGGGGACCTCTTCCCTTACCGATGGGTGAGGTCATAAGAACGGATCCTTAAGGGTACCTGTCTCCTCAACCGTCCGATGTCAGGTACCCCAACGTTTCTCAACTGTGTTGACTCGTTGATTTGTTGTTATTCTTCTTTTGTCTCCGAGTCTCTCCATTGTTCTGAACGGGTTTGTCTTTTCACCGATTATCGTTCTAGTCCTTTAGAAAAAAAAAAAAAAAATTGAGAATCCACAGAAAAAAAAAAAAAAATTGTAAAATTGTTATGTGAACTATGAGTGTTTAAAGTAGTTCCTTTTCGATTTGTTCAAAGTAACTTAGAAAAAAAAAGGGTATGTTAACCGTACCTCAATTTTATCACTGAAAACCCGAAATTTATACACGAGATACTTTTGGATAGAAACATGTGTTATTTTTATACTTCTACTAAAGAGAAAGGAGCTTTAACATCCAACAGACCCTATGTTTGTGTTCCCGACGGTCCAGCGGGTTTCGTGTACGACTTCGTACGGTTCCGTCCGAAGACTAACCGGGGTCGAAAGACCCAGAGATACCCGGAGTAATTAAACTACACGAAACGAAGATACTGTTATCTTGTGAACGGATCAGTTAATGAACGTGGACGTAAAACGTCGAACAGTATAAGGAGGAGAGGACATCCTAGACCTTTATTGACCCTTTCTTTTCGAAACAACTTTCCTCTGTGGAGGTCTAAACAAAAAGAGAACGTGGGATATTTTCCTACATGTAAACGGAATTTATTCGTTTGTAAGTAAATTGTAAATCTTTAATAAAATTTAACGCTATATACCTTTGTAGATTCGGAAACCTTATCCGTTTGAGACACCATATTAAAGTGAATAGAGAAGGAAACGAAAAATTATCTCAAAAAACAACCAAACATGTACATTTCTATTTTGTTACATCAAAGAGATACGAACTTTCGTAATCTGGCCATTTATGACGGTTGATGTTATAAACTATCATTGATAACAACCTTATCAAAATAAGGTCCTACTGTAATAATAAGTATATAAAGAAAAATCATTGTAGTCTGAGAAAACACTGGGGTACCTAACATCGGACGGTCCGAGGAGACAGGTACACTAAAGGGTCCGTTCTTATGACCTCACTCAACGGAACGGGAGGAGGTCCCCTAGAGGGACTGGGTCCCTAACTTGGAGACAGAATGAAAAAGAGAACAAGTGTGTACGGGGGAGAAGACTGAAAATAGTAGTGTCTCATTTACATCGGAACATAACTCACCGGATATTTACCTTAGTATACCGACACAGGTAAAGATAGATCAAAACAAGTGAGTAGTAATACAGGTCATTCAAAATGGTACACGATGTAAAGCTTCACCCGAAGGGTCCAACACCATCACCATTTCTTAGACGGACAGTCACGTCCTCTGTCTTATCTGTGTCCAAGTTAAGGACCCAGTCCTTCTAGGGGACCTCCCCCTAGGGGACCTCACCCGTTTGGTGAGGTCATAAGCATGTATCTCTTAAGGTACCTACCTCATCGGATCACCCGATGTCAGGACAAGTTAAGTCAACGAGTCAGCACAGACTGAGAAACGTTGAGGCACTTGGCGTCGTACGGTCCGGAGGGACAGGTAGTGGTTGAGGGCCTCAGGTGGGTTTGGGTACAGGTAACTCAACCACTACGGTAGGTTGGTAGAGTAGGAGACAACAGGGGAAGAGGATTGCGGAAGTCAGTAAGGGTCGTAGTCCCACAAAAGGTTCCTCAGTCAAGAAACGTAGTCCACCGGTTTCATAACCTCGTAGTCGAAGTCGTAGTCAGGAAGGTTACTTATAAGTCCTGAGTAAAGGAAATGTCAACTGACCAAACTAGAGGTACGTCAGGTTCCCTGAGAGTTCTCAAAAGAGAGTTGTGGTACCAAGTTTTCGTAGTTAAGTAGTCACGAGTCAAAACAAATATCGGGTATGTAAGTATGTACTGATGACCTTTTTGGTATCTGACCTACCTGGAAATAACCGTTTTATTATAGAGACGAAAAATTATACGACAGATCCAACCAGTATCGAAAAGAAGGTTCCTCGTTCGGAGAAAATTAAAGTACCGACGTCAGTGGTAGACGTCACTAAAACCTCGGGAGGTTTTTATTTCAGAGAGTGACAAAGGTAACAAAGGGGCAGATAAACGGTACTTCACTACCCTGGCCTACAGTACAAGAATCAAAAGACTTATAACTCAAAAAAAATTTTACATTTAAATAAATAAAATTAACCTCCGATTAATGAAATGTTATAAACTTACAACTCAAAATTCGGTTGAAAAAGTGAGAGAAAGTGAAAGTAGTTCTCCGAGAAATCAAAAAGAAGAAACAAAAGACGGTATTCCCACCACAGTAGACGTAAAGTTCCAATAACTGTAAAGAAGACCATTGGAACTAAGGTCGAACATGAAGTAGGACGGGCCATAAAATGTACTACATGAGACGTAAATTCAATTCATTCGTCCCAGTATATGTCGAAACTGTATGAGGAAAGGGTTAAACCTCGATCAGGTAACAAGGTACAGGTCAAGATTTACGACAAAGAACTGGACGTATATCTAAAGAATCCTCCGTCCAGTCCACCAGACCATACGGATAGAGAACTTCTTAAAAGGTGTCAAACAACACTAGGTGTGTCAGTTTCTGAAACCACATCAGTTATTTCGTCTTTATCTACTAAAAGACCTTGAGAGAACGAAAAAACTACTAGGTTGTCTACAACCGTTAAACTAGAGACCAAGGAGACAGAAAAGATTTAGGTTGAACTTGTAGACCTTCAAGTACCAAGTGCATGACAACTTCGGATAGAACCTCTTAAAATTCGTAATGAAATGATCGTACACCGTGTTAGTAATGGTGGAGTAGAGGACGTGTGAATGTTTATCGACACTTTTCTTCTCTCCGTTTTTCTTTTCCTCTTTTCCTTTCTATATTCGTAGACTTACGTCTCAAGGTTTCTTATCGTTCTTCTCTATTCTTTCGGAAGAAGTCGTTAGTTACCTTTGTTTATCTCCTTTTGTTGTCTTACCCTTTCTGATCTTTAGAGAAGTTCTTTTAATCTCCATGGTTCCCTTATAAAGTACGTTTCTACCCGAACTATTTCCTGTCTCTACCATACCTGTATTGTCTTCGTCTTCTATAATTCTTCTCCACCGTTCTTATGTACCTTCTTGACATGTTTTTTCTAGAAGTGCTGGGTCTATTAGTACTACTACACTAATGATTAGATCTCGGTCTGTAGGACCTTACACTTCACTTCACCCGGAATCTTTCGTAGTAATACTTGTTTCGATCACCTCCACTACCTTAAGGTCAACTCGATAAAGTTTAGGACTTTCTACTACGACACTTTCACGACGTGAGTTGTACGGTCGTGTAAACCTTTTGAGCCGTCACCGGTGTCCTGACCTTTTCTAGTCAAAAGTAAGGCTAGGGTTTCTTTCCGTTACGGTTTCTTACGAGTTTGATGGCGTGTCAACGCGAGTAGAGTGTACGATCATTTCATTACGAGTTTTAAGAGGTTCGGTCCGAAGTCGTTACGCACTTGGTACTTGAGGGACTACAAGTTCGACCAAAATCTTTTCCGTCTCCTTGGTCTCTAGTTTAACGGTTGTAGACGACCTAGTACCTTTTTCGTTCTCTCAAGGTCTTTTTGTAGAGAAAGACGAAACAACTGATACGGTTTCGGAAACTGACACACCTAGTGTTCTTTGACACCTTTTAAGACTTTCTCTACCCTTATGGTCTGGTGGGCGGGACGGAGAACTCTTTGGACATACGTCCAGTCCTTCGTTGTCAATCTTGACCTGTACCTTGTTGTCTGACCAAGGTTTATCCTTTTCCTCATGCAGTTCCGACATATAACAGTGGGACGAATAAATTGAAGATACGTCTCATGTAGTACTCTTTGGGACCCGACTTCTCGGAGAACTACTTTCATTTTCTCCTCTCACTTTTTCAACCGAATTTCGAGTTGTAAGTCTTTTGTTTCTAGTACCGTGGACCAGGGTAGTGAAGTACCCTTGATCTACCCCTTTGTCATCTCTGTCACAGTTTGAAGTAAAAACCCCCGAGGTTTTAGTGAAATCTACCACTAACGGCGGTACTTTAATTTTTTGCGAATGAGGAACCTTCTTTTCAATACTGGTTGGATCTATCATATAAGTTTTGGTCTCTGTAATGAAACGGTTGATTCCAGGTAGATCAGTTCCGATACCAAAAAGGACACCAGTACATACCTACACTCTTAACCTTACACTTCTTCCGACTCGCGACTTCTTAACTACGAAAACTTGACACCACGACCTCTTCTGAGAACTCTCAGGGAACCTGACGTTCCTCTAGGTTGGTCAGGTGAGACTTCCTCTGGTTGGGACCCTAAAGAAACCTTCCTTACTACGATTTCGACTTCGAGATCATGAAACCTGTGGAGTACGCTTCTCAACTGAGTTACCTTTTCTGAGACTACGACCCTCTCTGACCCCCGTCCTCCTCTTCCCCTACTGGTTCCTACTCTACCGACCTACCGTAGTGCCTGAGCTACCTGCACTCAGACCCACTTGAGACCCTCTACCACTACCTGTCCCTCCGGACCGCACGACGCTAAGTACCCCAACGTTTCTCAGCCTGTGCTGACTCGCTGACTTGACTTGACTTGAATGATCGCACACCCTACTCACGTTAACACGCTATCAAATTTGTAAGAAACCGTAACGGAAAGAAACCCTAACCTTACATTTGACTGGAAAAGGTCAGGACACCGGTGGTGACTCAAAAGGTTTAAACGACCGTATGATTCACGTCGCGAAAGTGTCGTAGTAGAAAATCTTAAACTTTATCGAGTTGACCTTAAGGTAGTGGAGGTGAACGAAACAAACATCACTACGAAGGATTCCGGGTGAACTGAAACGTAAGATCCTACAGACCGAGATCCACCCACTCGTGTGGTAACACCAATAGACCTAGTACTTATAGAAAAAACATATTAAGAAGCCACATAAGAACGGTGAAGAATAATTATAGTAGACGAAGACAATCCAGGTATGGTAAAGACAGGAAATAACACGGGTAGAAACGTACTTTATAAGGGAACCATAGAGATTAAAAGAATTTCCCTAGAGATCAGAAAGGGTAAGACAACAAAAGGAGATAAAGAAACGTAACTAACGACTCCTTCCGGTATCAGGTATCTCAGTGTTTCTCAACCCGTGTAGACTCGTTGAATCATTTGTGTAAGTTCCATCAAGTAAGAAAATTTAACGATTCATCACAAGTTCCATTCTTATTCAGTGTCTGATAAATAAGAAAAATGAGAACTACCTGTCTTGTCAATAGGGGTGAAGAACGATAATAATTTCACCAACACTTGTTAGAACATGTATTGAACACCTGTCTCCGTGAGGAGAGGACACCTACATATGTATCATCACTTTAACAACCGAGTATCGGATCCGTAAATAATTCAAATTCCTCTATGACGGTTTATCTTAAGTTTTAACGGTAGTCGTCTACTTACCTATTCTTTCGACACCATGTATATGTGTCACCTCATAATGAGTCGGTATTTTACGTAAAAAGTTTACAAGGAAGGATCACATGTCTTTATGTTGAATGAAAAAATTTTCGAAATAACTTTATATTAAGTGGATGGTACATTAAGTGGGTAAAATTTACATGACAAGACACTGAAAATCACATAACTCTCAACACGTTGATAGAGGTATTAGTCAAAATCTTGTAAAAGTAGTGGAATTTCCTTTGAGGTATGGGAAATCGGTAGTTGAGGATCAAGGGGTAAGAGGGAGAAGTAGGTGGACGTCGGGACCTTTAGTTATTAGATGAAAGGTAGAAACACCTAAATAGATAGTACTCATAAATAATATCTACTTTTAAATATGATACACTAGGGAAATATTAACCGAAATCGTATAAAAGTTCCAAGTACATACAATGTCGTACACAATCATCAAGTAAGAAAATTACGGTTTATTATAAGGTAAATTACTTATATGGTGTAAAATGAATAACTAAATAAGTAAACTATTGGTAACCTAAAGATGAGTGAAAAACCTCAGACAAAGTGAACTCAAAGAGACTAAAGAATCAAGAGACTACACAAAATCGTTCGGTACTAAAACATCAAGAGCATTGAACAAAACCCGAAGGGACCACTGAGTCTACCATTTCTTAGACGGTCATTACGTCTTCTGGGTCCAAGTTAGAGACCCAGCCCTTCTAGGGGACCTCTTCCTTTACAGTTAGGTAAGGTCATGAGAACGGACCCTTTAAGGAACCTGTCTCCTCGGACCTCCCGATGTCAGGTACCCCAGTGTTTCTGGACCTGTGTTATGAAGGGTCAGCCTGTGTTGGTTGTGAAAGTGAAAAAGTAAATTGTTTCATAATGGTCACAAATCTATCCAAAATAAGTAACAAAAATTTACGTACAAATTACGTTAATATACTAAAAATTGATTATTCCAAAACGGGCACTTTTGAAATGTCATAGATATGAAAAATCTGTACGTTTCTCAACCATAAGAACAAAGAAAGAAGTTTCGTGGATTAAACGAGAGCAGGGACCCGGAAACGTATACATCAAGAGAGATAGAACTTCTGAAAAACGGAGGGAGAAGGACGGGAGTGAACGGACTCATGAAGGAGGAGGAATAGGAGTCCTAAACAGAATCTACAACGAAAAGGCCCTTCGGGAGGACCGGTGAGGTCCAGTACCACCCACGGAGGTCAGGGAAATTGTGTGAGGTCATGATGAGGTCCCAAAGGTATAAAGGGAATAGTTTGGGAATATTGGGACACACGCTCTGTCGTTTTCTCTGTGTCTACATATCTTGTCCAAAAACCTGAGACACCCTCTCCCTCTCCCACCCTACTAAACCCTCTTACCGTAACTTTGTACATATGATAGTATATACTTTACTTAGCGGTCAGGTCCAAACTACGTACTATGACCTACGAACCCCGACCACGTGACTCTACTGGACCTCCCTACCATACCCCTCCCTCCTCCCTCCCCCCAAGTCCTACCCCTCGTACACATATGGACACCGTCTAAGTACAACTACATACCGTTTTGGTTATGTTATAACATTTCATTAATCGGAGGTTAATTTTATTTATTTAAATATAATTTTTTTGGGGAGTAATCAGAGAGTACATATTACGTAAAACCAAATCAAGAAACAGAGGTGGTGATTGTACCTACGAACCTTATCATCTATAAAACGGAGTAGAATACTGTGTAGGGATCTTCGACCAGGTCTCGAATCATACTCTTTCACATATTTGTAAATAATTTATTTATCTACTTTCTTAACGGTCAGAGAGTTGAACAAGAGTGGTTCTAATAGTTATTCCTGTGAAACTAAACAACTAAAGTTTCCTGTCGACAACCATTTACCTTATAAATTATCACAAAAGGAAAAGCCGACTCACAATGGGTAAAGTTACGACAGTCGACAGTTTCTACCTCTAGTCGTTTCTCGATTTGTAGATTCGGTGATAAGTGAGGAACTGAGGGAACCACGTACTTCTACATAAGGTATTTCTGTCGATAACTAAAGGTGGTGACCTGACGGTCCTTTCGGTCGTTATTAACGAAATCCTTAAAACAGGTACTTATAAAGGACAATTAAAGGGTCCTCGTTCTGGTCGACGAGGAGAAGAGAGTTGTTTCTTAATCTCTCGACCCTTAATTGTATGAGTATTAAAAAAAAAGAAATCGTTCCGTAATAAATAAAGTCAACTCTATTACTTTTTATTCTTCGTTTTGTGTTTTCATTTCGAAAATTTTCTAAATTTTTGACAATGTATAAATTTATTTTTTGTCTGGTTCCATTTTTTTACAATCGACATACCTTTGTAATGATAAGGATAAAAATTTATAAAATATAGAAAAGTCCCAAATCAATCGAAAGTTCGAACGAATAGTAAAAAGAAAAAATTTAAAACTTTACACATAAATAAATGTGGGTAAATGTACGTTTCAATAGTGAGGAATGGATCTTAAGGACAAGAGTAGTCAATCGTGTCATTTGTTGTCAACAAAGAATGAACACTTTCACTTTCAGAGAGTCAACACAGGTTGAGAAACTCTGGGGTATCTGACATATCCGGTCTTATGACCTTACTCATCGCAAAGGGAAGAGGTCACCTAGAAGGGTTCGGTCCTTAATTTGGGTTCAGAGGGTGTAACGTCCGTCTAAGAAATGGTCGACTCGGTGTCCCCTTCGGGAAGAATGAACATACAGAGGGGTTGACCTGAAACTCGAGGACTCTTACCCCTGATCCTAAATAAGTAGTGACTTGGGGTCCTGGGTCCGGTTCCATCCCGTCTCACCCTTAAACTATATGAACAATAAAAAGAATTAGTCACCCATATCCTTCTTAGGAATAATGAAGGGGTTTAGAAGGGACAGAAAGTGAGACCGGGGGGTGGGGTAAAGGGTGTTCATAAATTTCCAACTTATTCTTTGTAATTGTAACTCCACCTAGTCTGTAAACCTTTTGACATGGTTCTTAGGTGTAACAGATTCCATTACATATCCACCACGTGTACGAAAAGAATAATCTGGGACATTCTTCTCACGAAGTAACGACAATGAACTGGTAAGGTCCTCATACAAAGTCCGTGTAAGTTCTTGACTAAGTATCCCGGTCCTTTACTTTTTGTAAACCGAATCCCCACCCCAGAAAAAATAAAAATAAAAACCTCAAATACAAGATTGAATGTTCTCTACTTAATGGTAAAATAAAGGAAAGACACTTTCTGAAATTCAATAGTAAAACAACTACACATAACAGTCATACGACCTCGAGTACTCTCGAGTGAGAAGGGTTAAGCTGGAAGTCACTACAGTATGACCACCGAATTTTAACCGATGTCACCCTCATAAATGTGATACCTTTAACCGTTTATGATGTTTTGTCCTTGAAAGAAAGGGGGGAATCTCTCGAGCAACATATAGAAAGTGGTCGTGAACTAACGTACATCGTCGATTGGCAGGAAATTTTTGTAAAATTCGACACGCGGTTATAGGGAAGGAAAATCCTTCGGAAGAAAGAGTTAGGTATACTAAGACCATACCGACAGTTAGGGTTTCGGGGGTAGAGAAATTAGTGTGTCCACTTAATTTCAAATGGACAAGATACTTGTATACAAAAAACCATACAAAAGTAACCGAGAGTCAAGTCAAGTCAAGTCAAGTCAGCGAATCAGCACAGGCTGAGAAACGCTGGGGTACTTGGCGTCGTACGGTCCGGAGGGACAGGTAGTTGTTGAGGGTCTCAGGTGGGTTTGAGTACAGGTAACTCAGCCACTACGGTAGGTTGGTAGAGTAGGAGACAACAGGGGAAGAGGAGGACGGGAGTCAGAAAGGGTCGTAGTCCCAGAAAAGTTTACTCAGTCGAGAAGTGTAGTCCACCGGTTTCATAACCTCAAAGTCGAAGTCGTAGTCAGGAAGGTTACTAGTGGGTCCTGACTAGAGGAAATCCTACCTGAACCAACCTAGAGGGACGTCAGGTTTCCTGAGAGTTCTCAACAGAGGTTGTGGCATCAAGTTTTCGTAGTTAAGAAGACCCGAGTCCAAAGAAATATCAGGTTGAGAGTGTAGGTCTGTACTGGTGACCTTTTTGGTATCGGAACTAATCTGTCTGGAAACAACCGTTTCATTGCAGAGACCAAAAGTTATACGACAGATTCAACCAGTATTGAAAGGAAGGTTCCTCATTCACAGAATTAAAGTACCGATGTTAGTGGTAGACGTCACTAAAACCTTGGGTCTTTTTATTTCAGTCGGTGACAAAGGTGACAAAGGGGTAGATAAAGGGTACTTCACTACCCTGGCCTACGGTACTAGAAGCAAAAGACTTACAACTCGAAATTCGGTTGAAAAAGTGAGAGGAGAAAGTGAAAGTAGTTCTCCGAAAAATCGAGGAGAAGTGAAAGACGGTATTCCCACCATAGTAGACGTATAGACTCCAATAACTATAAAGAGGGCTATTAGAACTAAGGCCGAACACGAAGAAGGTCGGGTCGCAAAGAGTACTACATGAGACGTATCTTCAATTTATTCGTCCCACTGTTATATGTCGGAACAACTGCATGAGGAAAAGGATAAACCTTGGTCAGACAACAAGGTACAGGTCAAGATTGACAACGAAGGACTGGACGTATACCCAAAGAGTTCTCTGTCCCGTCCACCAGACCATAAGGGTAGAGAAAGTCTTAAAAGGTGTCAAAGGACACTAGGGGTGTCAGTTTCCGAAACCGTATCAGTTATTTCGTTTTTATCTACAAAAAGACCTTGAGAGAACGAAAAGGGTACCAGGTCTCCTACAACCGTTAAACTAGAGACCAAGGAGACGGAAAAGATTTTGGTCGAACTTGTAGACCTTCAAGTACCAAGTGCATAACGACTTCGGACCGAACCTCTTAAAACTCGTAATAAAATGATCGTACACTCTACTCACGTTAACACACCATCAAACTCGTAAGAAACCGTAACGGAAAGCAACCCTAACCTTACTTTTGACTAGAAAAGGTCAGGACACCGGGGACGACTCAAAAGATTTAAACGACCGTATAACTAACGTCGTGAAAGTGTCGTAGTAGAAGGTCCTAAACGTTATCGAGTTGACCTTACGGTAGTGGGAGTGATCGAAACAAGCATCACTACGAAAGATTCCGGATAAACTGAAGTGTAAGGTCCTACAGACCGAAATCCACTCACTAGTGTGGTCGTACTAATAGGTCCAGTACTTCTAGAAAAAACATGTCAACAAGACACATAAGAACGGTGGAGAAGAAAAAAATAAAAAAATAAAAAAAAAATATCCTTGGGTAACACTCCGAGGTAATAGAAATAAAAAAAATAAAAAAAATTAAAAATAAAAAATAAAAAAATAAAAATATAAAATAAATAAATAAATAAAAAATTTAAAATTTTAGAAATTAAGAATGTACGCAAGGGTTTGTACTTGGGGGGAGGGTGGAGGGAGGGGTATTGTAGAGAGACCCAGTAGGGGTACGTGGTCGAGGTTCGTACGACATAGGACGTAGTCTGTATCTGACCGCTAAGTTAAGAATGTACTATCATATGTACAATCTTACAGTAAGAGGGTTTAGTAGGGTGGGAGAGGGAGAGGGAGACTCAGGTTTTCAGGTAATATGTGTAGACACAGAGAAAGGGACAGAACGTATGTCCCAGCAGTAACGGTAGAAGGATTTAAGGTATATATACACAATCATATGACATAACCACAAAAAGAAAGACCGAATGAAGTGAGACATATTAGCCGAGGTCAAAGTAGGTAGAGTAGTCTTGACTAAGTTTACTTAAGAAAAATCACCTACTCATTATGAGGTAACACATATACATGGTGTCGAAAGAATAACGGTGGAGAAGAATTATAGAAGACGAAGACAATCCAGGTCTGGTAAAGATAAGAAATAACTCGGGTAGAAACGTACTTTACAAGGGAAACATAGAGATTAAAAGAACTTCTCTAGAGCAGAAAGGTAAGATAACAAAAGGAGACAAAGAAACGTGACTAGTGACTCCTTCCGAAAGAATAGTAACCGAGATCCTCTACAATAAAATGATCAATAAGAATATTAAAAAACTTTAAAACTCTCTAACTTTTTGATACGAAACCGGTGAGTGTGGTGAGGTATTAGTAGGAGTTAATATAAAATTTGTCTATTAAGTAAGTTATTCTCAAAATATCTATATCTAAACACTTCTAATATAGGAGTTAAACCCATGTCTAACTATTTAATAGTTAAATAATAACTATATTTAATTAATATTTAATTACTATTTATTTAATATTTAATTTCAAGAGTATGACTCTTGAATATCTCAAATATTCAAATTGAATATTTCAATTAATATTTATTTAATATTTAATTTCAAGAGTATGACGGAGAGGAATCTCTAAGTACAGAAACATTAAAAAGGAAAGAAGTTTTGACAGTATAAAAGATACTATAGGTACCTATTTAAACTGTCAAACTCCGTATAGAAATAAAATTATGTAGACTATGATACTCCTTATTACTGATTCATATGATTAAGGTGAAAATTTATAGAGAAATAAACTACGTTTTTCAAAAAGGGAGTATGGTCTATTTAAGATTTATAAAAAGGAGTTCAATACATAGAAACAATTTCAATATACCTATATGAGTCCTATAAAAAATTTTAATGAATGAAAAGTTACTAAAAAGACAAACAAATGCACGAGAAGAACTCAAAATAAGAGTTTAATCAAATGTACCCTGATACAAATAGAAATTTTACGTAAATAGAGAAAAATTTTTTAAGTTAAGGAAAGAATTTTCTATTTAAATTTAGATTTCAGAATTTGAATATATTTTTGTTCTATGGAGACTTCAAAAACCAACCAACTTTAGGTACTTCAGAACTTTCCATTTCGGTCTTAGAAATAAAAATACGTAAGTACAAGATCATTAGATAGAGTTCCGTTGTATTCTACTTTTAAAATATCTGGTTTGACGAAGGTCAATATAATTGTTTTAACACAGACTAATAGTCAACATGTCTAAACGGATAAAATCATCTCAAAACAAATAACTAAAAAATTAGTCGATAATTTTTGTGGACTAATTCATAATACTTAAAAGAGTAATAGTGATCGATATTCACTAAATACTACACTAAAGTACACCATAAGAAACACAAATAGGACGAAATTCAAACAACTCTAAGGACCCAGACATCCAAATATAAAAGTAATCCAGACTTTTTTAAAACAGTCTATACAGAAGTTTATAAAAAGACACAGAAGGAAAAGGACTTTGAGGAAAATGTGAATGTTATAAAGAATTAAAACAGGTTTTCTAAAGCCACCGACAAGGAAAAAAAAGACGGGAAAAAGAAAGAAAGTCATACCTTTGTAAGTAAACAGGAAAGAAGTTCGTCTCAGTGATATAAAAGGAAACAACAAGAATAGATTATTAAAATAGTAGAGTCATAAAGATCCAGACAAAGAGAACCTTTTGACAAAGGTAAAGAGGAGACACCCAATTATTAAATCTTTCACGAAAGTCCGTCTTTCGACTCTACGAACAGACCGAATAGATAAAAAAAGGAGAGATTAGATTAAAGTTCCTAAGATCAAGAAATGACGGATAAAGGGTTAAGACTTTTGTCACCAAAGTTATAAAACAGGGGAGAAGATCGATAAATACCACCTCATCAATCAAGTCAGGAGACAATGACCTATCACGTTGATGACCGTTAATAGAAAATGAAAACCATAAAAGTCTTACAAACGAAGAAAAACCCAATACGTCTTTTCATTACCTTCATTTTATATTTCAAATCAACTCGACTTCAATTCGTAAGTGAATTTCGTCTGTTCGTCAATGTATACTACCGGATTTCTAGAGGGAGAAAACAATAGGTACAAACTTGAAACGATCTCAGGGTAGTAAAGGAAACATGAAGAAAAATCTACTGGTCTAATAGTGTGAAGAAAGAGTGAACAGGAAGAGACATGACTAAAATAACGGATTAAAGTCATTTTATTTAAACTGTAAGTGAAGGGGTTTATGGACCGTAACAGACATTAACAGAATCACGAGTTAGGGAAGAGAAGTGAAACTAGTAACGACGTCATCAATGGATTCTTATAACCTAAATCCTATGTGTAAAGTCAGAACAATTAGATTCTAGTGGTGTCGAGATACTGACAAACCCTTTGAGTGAATTACAGAGACTTGAGTAAACAACTCAGTTTCACTCTTTTATGGGAGAAGAATAGGGTGTCTAAACTGTTACAAGTACGGGTTTATATAACAAGTTTCGTACAACAATAGAAACATGAATATGCATACTGTTCCGGGATCTATTAAAACAAAAATGGTAGACAAGAAAAAGTAATTTTAATATAAGACTACATAGTATATACTGAATCCTTAACAGAGAACGGGGAATTTTAACCAATTTTTAAAAAACCGACCTTCTGTAACTCTCTCTACAGTTAGGAGACACTGAGTGAACCTTGATTCCACACGAAATGAAAGAGAGGTCGTCTAAGAGTGTGTACAGAATCCGAATGAGTTTACCACGTGAAAGTCCTTGGGTTTCCAAGATTTTAAGTCCCAGTAATTAAATATAACTCAGACATAATATTTCTAAAAGAAATTTTAATCAACAAACCCTAAATCTTTAGTAAAAGACTCTTTGTACAATAAGATTGTCTAACGTCGATCTGGTCGGACGTTTTAAAAGAAGATTCATTCCATCGATGTGATATCTCTAATTGACCTTCTTTAGTTGATGGTAAGTACATTCGTTACAAACTCGATACTTCTTATTTCCGTCAAAATCGAATTTATGAACACTGCTAACAATCCACACTAAATGATCCAGACTAAATAAACATCCATTGAGTGAAAATCACCAAGTACAATCGACTACTCATAAAAAGTCTAGAATCGAGGACGTGAGTCTCCTTTAGTCAAAAGACAACTCAAGAAAGACACACATACGGTTTTCAACTCCTAGAAAATAACCTATCAATCACTCCGGTTCCTGAACGGTGACCATACTAAAGTATCACATAAGTAAAGTAAAGGAGTATACATCTTTACACACTGATATATATGAAGTATATACGATACCTGACTTACTTACGAACTTAGGAGTAAGTATTCAATTTCGGTATTTAAGGGTCACGTTATCATAAACCTCCACCTCGGGAACCCTTTACTAATCTCAATATAATCCAGTATTTCCACCCCGGGAGTACCATCCTAATCACGGGAATAATTTTCTCCTTCACTGTACTTAAGAGAGACAGTACACTCCTTTGTCGTTCTTCCATCGGTAGACGTTTGATCCTTCTCCCCGGAGTAGTCTGTGTTTGAGATGACCGTGGAACTAGAACCTGAAAGGTCGGAGATCTTGGTAATACTTACAGACAACAAATTCGGTGTGTCAGATACCACAAAACAATATAGTGGACTCGATTTTATTATATTTACAGTATAACGTGTATGAAACGTTACATTTATACGGTGGATAACCCCCGAAGGACCTAGTGAGTCACCCATTTCTTAGGTGGACGTTACGTACTTGGTTCCTCTGAATCCAAGTTAGGGATCCAATCCTTCTGGGGCACTACTCCCTTTACCGTTGAGTGAGGTCATAAGAACGGACTTTTTGGGACACCTACCTCTTCGATGTCAGGTACCCCAGTGTTTCTCAGTTTGTACTGACTCCTACTCGTGTTCTGTTCTGCTCCACGGTGGACAATTCATACCCAACTTATTAAATCACGTCAACACATTATACGGGTGGAGGGAGATGGTGTAGGGAACAAAGAAATATAGTGAAGTAAGAAAGGAGGAGTAAGTAAAGTTACATTTGGTTCTTTTCACTTCGTTCTGTATAAAACGAAACACGGTGACAAGAAAAACTTGACAAGAAATATCGTCCTATAAACGAAAACTTTTGACCGTGAAGTGTAGTGACGTAAAATAAGAGTTATCGATGTGAAAACTTTTCCTTTTTTTTTACGAAGGGAACCGTGTGACTCTAAAAAGAACCCATCTCATTGTACCTCACTCAGATAAAACTACTACTACCCCTTGACCAACCTTCCGATTGACTTTGTGACTCGAATTCCACAGTGAGGTACCCTGAACTATCACTACATCCAGTAGTGGTATCAAAATCGTCGTAGTCAATCCTACAACGACCAATAACACTTAGTGTAACTACGTACGTTGTCACGTTCTCACATCATTTTTCTCGAAATGACATTGTGACCACCTTGCGGTATCGGAAAGAAAACATTGTAAAACATAAGAAGGAGGAGGTCATTACTAAGGAGGAATTAAGGGTCTTTCATATTTTCAGTTAAATTCACTTTATCCGTGTCAGTAAAATGATTGCGGTTCGGTATTCACTTCATCTTAACAAAGTTCTCTATATAAAATTTAGTGAAGAACTTACAGGGGAGGGTAGAATAAAAAACTACAAAAACGAGAAGGACCATAGGAACGAAACTCCTTCTCCCGATCACTCGTTTACTGGAAGTATCACACCCCGAAGAGGAAACCGTACACTCTAGTAAGTTTTACCTTTATCGTACCTTTGTTTACCCTCTTCCTTAAATTCTTACTCTTAAAGTCTAATTTTACACCGCTAAGGAACTCCACAAGAAAAGGGAAGCCACCGGGTGTTCCTACTCTTAGTTGGACTATCGAGGACTCTTGTTTCACGTAGGTATTCGGTCTTATCGACGACGACGACGACGGTTCAGTGAAGTCAGCACAGGCTGAAACACGCTGGGGTATCTGCCGTCGGGTGGTCCGAGGGGGTATGGACCCTAAGAGGTCCGTTCTTGTGACCTCACCCAACGGTAAAGGAAGAGGTTACGTACTTTCACTTTTCACTTTCACTTCAGAGAGTCAGCACAGACTGAGGATCGCTGGGGTACCTGACGTCGGATGGTCCGAGGAGACAGGTACCCTAAAAGGTCCGTTCTCACAACCTTAGCCCACGGTAACGGAAGAGACGGTCTTATCGATCCACACACATTGAGTGACAAATAAAAGGAAAACAATTATAAGTTAAGAATAATTTTTAAATAAACTGATTAAGACGAAATAATGTAAGTACTAATCCTTTAACTTTTTTTTTTTCGGGATTGTAAGAATATATTAGTAGACCCGTCTTGAAACCTTTTCTTTTATTGTAGAAAGGACCACTTCGTGACGACCGTTTCCCCTAACAACCCTTTAAAGGTCTCCTTCCACTTAGACTCATGTACCTCTAAGTGTTACTAAGAAGGAGGGTATCTGTAAGGAGGAGACAACGATGAACCTCCCAAGTAGAATTAAAAGAATTCCCTATATTGAAGGTAAATATACATAAGTTGTACCTTTTTTATCATTGAATTCTTTATTCACATGAGAAGTGGGGGAGGATCTAAAATGTCAAAATAAAAATTTTCAAAAATAACCTTATATCAACTAAATGTTATAACGTAATTAAAGACGACATATCGTTTCACTTAGTCAATATCTATAATATATATACACACACATATATATATATATATATATATATAGATATATAGATAGATAGATGAAAAATTTTCTAAGAAAAGGGTATATCCGGTAATGTCTCATAACTCATCTCAAGGGACACGAGATGTCATCCAGGAATAATCCCGTGATCACAAAAAATTATGTAATATCTTAAACTCCTCAAAAGGGGGATCAGTTATAGGACTGTTTTGGGGAGTTCTTATCTTGTTTTTACTTTCTAATCTTAGGATCTCGGTCATTTCTAACGACAACTCAATTCCTGATAACTCACATTCTTATTGAGTCGTAGTTTTATACATTATGATATTCAGTGGTTTAATTATTTATTTTCCTCTTTTGTACACTAGTAGAGAAATAACGATTTCTTCGTAAACTATATTAAGTAGAAGGTAAGAACTATTCTTTGAAAAAATTTTTTATATTTAAATAAATAAAATTAACCTCCAATTAATGAAATGTTATAACATAACCAAAACGGTATGTAGTTGTACTTAGGCGGTGTCTATATGCGCACAAGGGGTAGGGTTTAGGAGGAGGGAGGAGGGAGGGCCATGATAGGGAGACCCAGTAGAGTCACGTGGTCGGGGTTCGTAGGTCATAGTACGTAGCTTGGACCTGACTGCTTAGTAAAGTAACTATTATACTACGTTATATGATTGTTTTATAAGAATTGTATTATTTTTATATTAAAACAAGGTATAAATATTTTCTCGTCGTAGATCTTGTAGATCTTTGGTAAGGAAATGTAAGTCCTTGTTTTCTTTTAAAAGTAATACTATAGTAAGAACTTACTTTATATCGATTACGTTATTTTAATCTTTTTTATTTACCTACATTTTCAATATTGTCTCTTCTGTTTTATAACCTTCCATTATACCAACATACCTAATTTTTAGATTCACTAAATGGACTTTTTAGATAATATCGTTATTCTTTAAAGTCACTTCACCAATCATATAATTCTTTTTTGACAGAAGCATATATGTTTGATTTTGTATTATCTTTTCATATTACCTTCCCTTCGTGGATAATTGGTGTAGGTGTTTCTCTGACTTATGGATCGTTACTTAAATTCTTTACATTTTGTAGACACACTTACTTTTAAATCTTATGATAACTCAATAGGTTCTTGTGAGTTTATCTTTTCACAAAAGAGAAGAATCCATTTATAGTAATACTACGAACAATATTATTTATAGTAATACTACAAATCAGAGAGGTTTATTTGGACACAAATTTTAAGAGGAATTATTGATATGATCCTAAAAATATACTTGTTATTTTTGACAAGATTGAAAGAATACAATTTTATTTGTCATTTAAAATCCCTTAAAGATTTCTTCGTTTATTTTTAATAACGAAAAACTTACATGAGTGTCCTATCAATCAGGACGTCCTATAACTTACATAATATCGATATATTATTAAATTTCCGACCATCACCGTGAACATATTTATGACACATCGAGTTATTTTGTCATTCTACAGGTCTATGCCCGAGTTATATAAACACTTAAACCACACACAATTTCCACCATAACTTTTTAGTCCCCCTTTTCTACTTAATAAGTTGTTTACCACGACTCTGTTGACGGACCGGTAGACCTTTTTTTATTTTAACCGAGGATAGGATTAAAGTGTATCTCGTTTCTAAAATTACATTTTTTAAACAGTATTTTCATAATACGACTTTGTATCGATTTTAATTTATAAAAACTTTATTATTTCGTAAACATTTACAGTATATTTTGATCTTCGGTAAGTATTTGAAAAGGTATTTAAACTGACTTTTATTGTGAAGGTACCCTTTTTATTGATATTCATGTTATTTTTAATGTTTAAATCTTTTTTAATTAATGTATAGCATCCGTTTTTCATTAAAAGAATTATACATCTCTGAAAAATAAGTAATTATTTCGTTATTATGAGGTTATTTTTATTCTCGTTTTCAGTATTCTTCTATCAAGTGTCTTTCTTTAATGTCTGCTGAGTTTGAATACTTTCGTATGAATTCATGAAATGTTCTATCTTTTATTTCTATTTAATTTTGGTGTCACTAAATCTACTTTTACGATAATCTAATCGTTTCTACTTTTTTTAAGATATCACGTTTGAACATACACTATTCTCAATAATTATCTTGTTATTAACTGAAGGGATCACCGAGGCTACCATTTCGTAGACGGACGTTATACCCTCTGGGTCCAAGCTAGGGACCCAACCCTTCTAGAGGACCTCTTCCTTTACCGTTGGGTGAGGTCATAAGGACGAACCTCTTAGGGTCCCTGCCTCCTCGGACCATCCGATGTCAGGTACCCCAGCGTTTCTCAGCCTGTGCTGACCTTCGTATGAAATCATGAAATGTTCTATCTTTTATTTCTATTTTGGTGTCACTAAATCTACTTTACGATAATCTAATCGTTTCTACTTTTTTTAAGATATTACGTTTGAACATACGCTACTCAATTATTATCTTGTTATTATTCTTAATAGCAAAAAAACTCATGAATAGAACACAGTCCATGACAGGACTCAAAATATATACAATTAATTGGTCAAAGAGTGTTACTAGGACATCTCGTCCATGTTAAGAGTAAGGACAAACGTCTACCACTTTGTCTAGATCTTTCTTGATTAAACGAATCAACACTACTTTCATTCGCCGTCTTCATCTTTGACTTTGGTCTCTAGACCGATTTTCTATACGTTCATAATTATCGATACGAGTCGATAACCAACGAGGTTTACTAGACACTGTTTTTAATGTTCATATCAGTAAAATTGGGACTTTAAGACAGGATGTATAAATAAGTGTGTCAATGGTTTACTACTTAGGTGTGTCTATGGGTGACATCGGAGCAGACACTCTCGACATCTGACCTTTGTTTTCAACCTATCCTCGACCAATAAATCCCGAACGGACCACCGAGTCTGTCATTTCTTAGACTGACATTACGCCCTCTGGGTCCAAGTTAGGGACTCAGTCCTTATAGGGGACCTCCTCCTTTACCGTTGGGGGAGATCATAAAAACAGACCCTTTAGGGTACCTGTCTCCTCGGTCCGTCCGATGTCAGGTACCCCAGTGTTTCTCAGCCTGCGATGACTCACTGATTGTGTGAATTAACTATATATGACACCATCTCGGTCGATGGATCGGTCGACTCTCGTTTTACTCTCTAGAGAAGCTATATAGATATGTTTACGATAATAAGTAAATTTCTTTTCATACATAGATATTAAACACTACAATATAATCTTATAGAGGTCTACCTACGAGTACTTTATACATTAACGTCGTCACAACCCCTCCCTTGAACCCCTAGCCGTTACCTCCTTCTGACTGAAAAGTAACATATCGGAAACCATAACAAATGAGAAACGTGATACAACTTACATAATAG
Organism: Capra ibex; assembly: GCA_006410555.1. Classification (NCBI taxonomy): domain Eukaryota; kingdom Metazoa; phylum Chordata; class Mammalia; order Artiodactyla; family Bovidae; genus Capra; species Capra ibex. The sequence goes on from SJYO01013871.1 coordinate 34,378,937, forward strand.
GTGGGTTTCGACTTTATCTATGTAACTTATTTACAAAATGTACCAAAAATCTTTACCGACGACGTTATAAGACGTTGCAACAGACATCTCTCCCCGTCCTTCGTGTGGGAGAACCCTTACCTACGAAGATTATTGTCGTCCACATTACCCTTACTCAACACAAACCCCTGTCACAACTCCTCGTAGTTTCCAACCATAGGTGACCCCAAGAAGAGACGGACGTCTTTGTAAAGGGTGTAGGAATATTCCCTACAACTCTATGACGACTCCTAGTGGGGGGACAAAAAGGGACAGGGGGACGGGAAGGGACAGGGGGACGGGTGTATGTTCCGTCTACGACCTCCACGGTTGTACAGACCTGATAATGTAAACTCGAAAGACCTCTGTACAATTCACGACAGAGAGACCGACTAAGACGTGAACCAGTAAGTGACCAAATTATCGGATCTTAGAAAGGAAAGAAAAAATATGGTATCAGGGGTTCAAGAATCTCTATTGGATTTAGACTCACAAATAAGATTTTCTTACCTGCAAACTGTAAACGAAAGAGTTTCGAAGAAAGAGTGGGTCACTAACACAGAAGGAGAGATATTTGGGTGGATGAGGGTCTGTGAGACAAGAGGAACAAGGACATACCGAAACGACGCAATCGGCCTTACTTCCCCGAGGGGTAATAGGGTCCGTCTTTGAAGTACCAGATCTCTATACCACTCAACCAACTCTTAATTCTATATCGATGACTACTACAGTTCTATACAAATAAAAAAAGTAAGTGAGATTTAAACCAAGGTCCGTGAAAAGACCAAGCACAAGTACAAACAATGACGATTTGTTACTTCTCGTCTCCATAGGACCTCTTTGTCAAAGAGAGACAGTAAAATGGTGTTTAGAGAGGTGACCTGAATAAAAGGACACAAGAAATGACCCTCGTGTCAGAAAATCGATGATGTGGTGGTCCCTTCAGGGATAAAAGGGTACAAGAACTTGTTTTCTAAGACTCGTCACTTTTGTACCCTAACCTGTAACCGTAACCAATTTATTAAACGGTTCCACAAGGAAATGTCCATTTACTCCTCTGTAAGACTCATCGTACAAAGAAGAACCATAAGTCCCGTTATTTTGAGTGAATAACGGGAATTTTTAAGTGTCTACTGAGTACTTAGTTAATTTTAAAATTTCATCGAGTAATAGAATTTTCTATTGAAATCTACCAACTAGTACTAATTATCTAATGTCTTAAAATTTTTAATTACTTTTTACTGACGTAGAACAATAACATTGTGACCCGATACTTATGAGGTCACATTAATTACTATCTTCACTGCGGATGTTGTACTTTCGTGTACCCGTTTAATAATATTAGTAACCGAGACTGTTTTAGAATATAGTGGTAACTCCGGGTAATACACGTTCTGTGTCATCTTTGACGATTCAGAAGAAACGATGTGTCAGTATTAGTATCGACAGTATAAAATACTGTCAGATTTCAATTAAAGTCTACTTAATTTTCACTATAAAATTTTTCAGTTACTTCTTCTTTTACAAAGACTTTTGTTATAGAGGTTTACCCTTCGTTTAATTTAATACTTTTATTTATGAGTCATCAAAATTAGTTTAATTTTTTGTTTCTGATTCGAGCTCTTTTGTCAACTTTGTTGATCTTCTACAAGGTGGTCTTCAAATATATATTATTATTAAAATGACGATAATAATTATTACGATGTTATATATGATTGAAAAAGGGTATGTTTTCAACAAATTACGGTAAAATGTTTTGGTGGTGTTATAACATTTCATTAATCGGAAGTTAATTTTATTTTTTTAATTTGAACATGTTATATATGAGATTCTTTTTCTAAGGACGAATCATCGTTAAGGTAAAAATCTTAGATTCTTTCTTTTTAGTCTCATTAAAAATTTTTACCTTAATAGAAGTACGTAAAAAACTTTGTACTTTGAGAGTTCACTTAAGTCCAATTTCTAGTTCGAGGAATAAAACCGAATATTTCGGGATGTCTAAGTATAGACAGAAGTAGGGAGAATTTTTTTTTTGTTGTTGAATAAATCAGAATAGAGACCAGTGACGATGGATCATGGAGAAGAGGTTATCACAATTCTTTAGGTTTATAGACACAAGAAAGAATGGAGGAAGGACACAGACTCTCCTACCCTCTCCAACACAAACCATGAACATCACGAGTAAACCTAAGTCTATTGAGTCTAAGGAGAAGGACGGAACCGGACAACAACGTTCGGGGACTTAAGAAATTATATAGTGAAGAAATAAAGACGGGTATATAGGAAATTATAAGAGAAGGAATTTCAAAGAAGTTTCGGGTTCAATCCAACGGTACGAAGAACGGTCCTGGGATTTACTATGTCGTGAGTTTTAAGTCTTAATTCATAACTATAAAAAGTGTAAAAGGGACCACCGAGTCTACCATTTCCTAGGAGGACGTTACGTCCTCAACGTTCAAGCTAGGGTCCCAACCCTTCTAGGGGACCTCTTCCCTCACCGTTGGGGGAGGTCATAAGACCGGATCTCTTAGGGTACCTATCTCCGATGTCAGGTACCCCAACGTTTCTCACCTGTACCTACTTAGTGAAAGTGAAAGTTTAATTTTGTGTTGAAATAACTCCATACTAAATATGTATTATTTTACGTGGATGAGACTAGTAGATCAAACTACTTAAAACCATTTCCCTATATAGACACATTGGTGGTGTATCACCACTTTTCTCTTTTTAACGTGCAGGTAATGAAGGTTTTCAAAGGAGACGTGAAAGAACCAGTTTAAGGGGTGAGGTCAAAAGATTAGACAAATAAACATAAGATCTTAAAATCGATCTAATTTAGTATCTAATACTGAATGAACATAGACTGAAGGAAAGAAGTCGTACAAAAACTCTAAGTATGTATGACAACGTAAATAGTCAATTAGTGTAAAAATTTAAAAATTCATCACAAGTCAACATACCTATAAAATTTTAAATAAATAGGTAGGGAGACAAGTACCCATAAAAAAAAAGTCCAAAACTGATAATAGCCATTCCGATATACAAATACCTGTAAGTAAATGTTTATAAACACATCCGTACACAAACAAACAAACAAAACTCCCTCGGTGTAAAAGGGATCACCGAGTCTACCATTTCCTCTTAAAGACCCAACATACTATTCAGTAGTTGAAATATTTTCCTCGACAGTACGTAAATATGTTTCACCACCATGAGTAAGTGTAAGAGTGGTCGGTACATAATCTCAAGGTCAACGAGATATACGAGTACATCATGAACAATAAAAGTTGTAAAATTTAAAATCCATAAAGAGTACCAACCTCGACAAAACAACACCGAAATTAAAGGTAAAGGGACTACTAATTACTACGACTCGTAAAATAGTACGTCAAAAAGTAGTAGGTAAACGGGTAATTTTTGTCCTAATAAACAGTATTAAAACTTCCGTATGCAAGACCTAGGTTCAGAAAACAATCTATGTTCGTAACATTTATAATAAAAGGGGTTAAAAGGAAATAGAATCATTACAAAATGTTTGTCGTCTATCAAATTTGAATCTTCAGGTTAAATTGAGAAATACCGGACATTCATAACACAAGACAGACACTTTAAAAACGGATAGAGTCGTAGTACTTCTAAAATAGGATACAAAAAAAGACCTTTCAAGAAAATGAAAAATCCCCTTTTTTCTTTAGAGACATCCATTTGAATTTTAACGGGGGAATGGGGAAGGAAGGACATACGGGGAGGAAAGTAAAATCACGTTTGGTGCTAGAACTTGAAGTGTATATGTAGAAATAGATACAACATATTAAGACGGTATATTCAAGAAAATAAAAAAATTAAAATTAAAAATGAAATAAAATGAAATGTTATGACATAACCAAAACGGTATGTAACTGTACCTAGGTGGTGTCCACGTGTACGTAAGGGTTTGTACTTGGGGGGGAGGGTGGAGGGAGGGGTATTATAGAGAGACCCAGTAGTGGCACGTGGTCGGGGTTCGTACGACATAGGACGTAGCCTGTATCTGACCGCTAAGTTAAGAATGTACTATCATATGTACAAAGTTACGGTAAGAGGGTTTAGTAGGGTGGGAGAGGGAGAGGGAGACTCAGGTTTTCAGACGATATGTGTAGACACAGAAAAAACGACAGAACGTATGTCCCAGTGGTAACGGGAGAAAGATTTAAGGTATATATACACAATCATATGACATAACCACAAAAAGAAATACCGAATGAAGTGAGACATATTAGCCGAGGTCAAAGTAGGTAGAGTAGTCTTGACTAAGTTTACATAAGAAAAATTACCGACTCATTATGAGGTAACACATATACATGGTGTCGAAAGAATAGGTAAGTAGACGACTACCTGTAGATCCAACAAAGGTACAGGACCGATAATATTTGTCACGACGCTACTTGTAACCCCATGTACACAGAGAAAGTTAAGACCAAAGGAGCCACACATACGGGTCTTCACCCTAACGACCCAGTATTCCATCAAGATAAACGTTAAAAAATTCCTTAGAGGTGTGACAAGAGGTATCACCGACATGATCAAACGTAAGGGTGGTTGTCACATCCTCCAAAGGGAAAAGAGGTGTGGGAGAGGTCGTAAATAACGAACGTCTAAAAACCTACCGTCTGTAAGACTGACCACACTTCACCATGGAGTAACACCAAAACTAAACGTACTAAACGTAAAGAGATTATTACTCACTACAACTCGTAGAAAAGTACACAAACACATACAGAAGAAACCTCTTTACAGATAAATCAAGAAACCGAGTAAAAAACTAACCCAGCAAATAAAAAGACCTTAACTCGACGTATTCATCAACGAACATATAAAAACTCTAATCAAACAGTCAACGAAGTAAACGATAATAAAAGAGGGTAAGTCTTCCGACAGAAAAGTGGAATGAAGATAAAAGGAAACAACACGTCTTCGAAAATTAAAATTAATCTAGGGTAAACAAATAAAAACGAAAATAAAGGTCTTAAGACCCTCCACCTAGCATCTCCTAGGACGACACTAAATACAGCCTCTCACAAAACGGATACAAGAGGAGATTCTCAAAATATCAAAGACCAGAATGTAAATCTAGAAATTAGGTAAAACTCAAATAAAAACACACGTCACAATCTTTCATAAGATCAAAGTAAGAAAATGTTCACCAACTAGTCAAAAGGGTCGTGGTGAACAATTTCTCTAACAGAAATGAGGTAACGTATAAGAACGGAGGAAACAGTTTCTATTCCACAGGTATACACACACCTAAATAGAGACCCGAAAGATAAAACAAGGTAACTAGATATACAGACAGAAACACGGTCATGGTATGACAGAACTACTGACACCGAAACATCATCTCGGACTTCAGTCCGTTCAACTAAGGAGGTCAAGGTAACAAGAAAGAGTTCTAACGAAACCGATAAACTCCAAAAAACATAAAGGTATGTTTAGAACTTTAATAAACAAGATCAAGACACTTTTTATAGCGACCATCGAACTATCTCTAACGTAACTTAAACATTTAACGAAACCCATCATATGAGTAAAAGTGATATAACTAAGAAGACTAGGTACTTGTACCATATAAAGAGGTAGATAATCACAGGAGAAACTAAAGAAAGTAGTCACAAAATATCAAAAGATATATATCCAGAAAGTAAAGAAATCCATCTATATCAGGAGTCATAAAACAAGAAAAGTAACGTTACCACTGACTTTAACAAAGGAATAAAGAAAAAGATGAAAGAGTAATAATCACATATCCTTACGTTCCGTAAAGACACACAACTAAAATATAGGACGTCGAAATGATATAAGTGACTAATCGAGATCATTAAAAGACCACTTCAAAAATCCCAAAAGACACATCTCCTAGTACAGTAGTATATTCAAGAATACGTAGTACTATAAATCGTAATAAAGTACTAAAACATTTTGAGTGTATTTCTAAAGTAGACATACACGTATGTCTACTTTTGTCGAGAGTGAATCAAAAAAGACATACATCATCGAATTTAAGTATTGGTCAAAAAACGATAGACGAGTCAATTGGAAAGTTTGGTCTTTAAATTAAAAATGAATAAGAATTAGGTTCTGTCTCTTTCTAAAGTAGGCAGATATATTAGATAGATAGGTAGGTAGGTAGATGTCTCTCTGTGTGTCCCTCTCTATCCTCTATCTATGTATGTGTCTCTTACAAAGTAAAATAAATTCTTCTTACTTACTTTGGTTCAAAATTCGTTAACAAATTAACAAGAGACGATACCTGTACACGTATCTGTACCTGACCTCTAAAAAAAAATTCCGAAATAAGGTCTCAGTGTCTCCATCCAATATCTAAGACTACCGGTTTCCCTTGGAAATGTCCTTGAACAACTCTATTGTGTTTAAATGAATGAGGAAATGAATAAAAATGAACAGTATAGACAGATGGACCCGTTACGTATTCTTTGTCGAATAAGAAAAGAGGTTAATCCCGGTACTTATACCCTCGACTTAGTATCTCTTTTATTGGTTTTCCGATATACGCGTCTCTCTCCTTGTTCCTCGTTGTCCTTTGATTCGTTGAAGATTTTAAGAGACGATATCCTTAAAATATAAAATAGACAACTACTTTTTAAAATTTCATTCTTGACTTCATAACAAATTGGTGTTTGATATCGAAAATCTTCGTGTTACGAACATAGTATAACGATCTGACACATTACCCACTTCACCACCGTCTATCGATCGAAGTTTGAGTATTTGAAGAAAAAGGAAGACTTGTGTGTAGAGCCGATGGAAGGGTTAGACTCACGTGTATCCATCCTGGTACATTGATTAAGAAAGTTTATCTTACACACACCTTTACCACTAACGGTGAACGTCCTAACAGAAAAGTAGTGTACACTAGGAAGTGGAAGAGAGAGAAACGGAGTAATCGACTGACCTTCGTCTTCTGAGTCGTCTCTGAGACTCCGGGGTCCCCTTTACGTCTCGGGGATTTGCTTTCCTTGCCAAACTTCTGATGTCTCAATGTATGTAACGTTTTAGAAACGTTTAAAAATTACGCCAAGTGTATATTTGTACTTTTCAGTCCCTATGTCATAATCAGTTCCTCACACTTGAAGTGAGGAGGTGGGTTTAAAGACAGGTGAAAATAGAGAAAGACTGGGAACTACTACTTACTAATAGAACTGAAAATCTAGAGAAAACTCTTTCCGTTCGAGAAGAGATGAAGGAGTAGACCCCTTCCCACTCAATCCATTTCACAGAAACCCGTATACGGACCTTTGACTTCGTTTTCTGTACTACAACACTCCTTTGACTTCACTTATCTTCTGTCCACTTGTTGGGAACGAGTCTTTTCCGTGTCTCGATCCTGTCGACAACAGTTAACGTCTTTGACACCTTAAAGAGAAACCGAAGATCGTTACTCATTAAACCACGGTTAACTAAAAGACGGGAAGTCTTAGAGACGAGATCTAACTATAGTCCCTCCATCTTAGGTCAAATGAATGGTATCTGGTGACCGGGAATGATCCCATTCCTACTACACGATACCAACCGTCGGGATGGTTCTTGCATACTTTTTCTCGTTCCCTTTAAAAGACTTCAGTCATCTGTAAATTGACCACATTCTCCCTCTTCTCCATGTACCGTCTGAATGTTGTCTTGTGTAGACGATGTTTCTGTCTTGAAAATTCAGTAACTATAGAACTACATTTATTTAAATAATCTGAAGTAGAATATACATACATGTGCCGTTTCGTTTCTCCTTTCAATAACTCACAATATTAGGTTGGTGTACGATCCATAAGAATACTTTTAATAGGGTAAAATACCTTTTACTACCGGCCCCTCAGTCCTTATCTCCTCCACTGTTTCTTTTGTTCTTTCCTGGTTTCCGATGGACTTTGTTTGAAAAGATATGGTGGAAACGGATGAATATCTTTAGTAAACTGATAACCGGACACTCAAACGATAAGTTAACAAAGAGTAGGGATGTTAAGAACGGACAGAAATCTACAAAACAGAATGAAGAATCATCTTTGGTTAGTCTCTAAAATTTTTACTGGTTGACACCTATCTCAAGAGAACCTTAAGGTATACTAAATAAAACACCATCTTTATTTGCTCTTCATGATCAACACACAGTTCCTTCCTCCCCTCTTGGTATTTAGTTTTCAATGTGTTGTAATTTAATGGAAAGTCTGAAATTGTTCACCTTAAAGTCCTCCCTTCTTTCAGCTCTTCGTGTCTACTTCGTGTTCACCAATCTTTAAGTAAAAAATTCCCTTACCTCTGATTCTAGACAAAACCATACAAACGTACTGGGTTGGACGCTCCAGTCTTTTGGTAGTGTCCGAAAACGAACATCTCGTCCACGTGGAACGACATTTATTATACACATCGAGACTGGGACTTTCGACTATAGTCTACACAAGTTGGTCCACTGAGGACTACTATCAAGTAAAACACAAGTAAAAGAAGGGGATATGAGGAATTGTCCGTAGGTCGATTAAATGAACTTCTAAGACTGAAAACTATCGTAAGGATCTCAACTTACTAAAACCGTAAAACCATAAATTTCGCTCTTACCTACTACAAAGTATACGAATATGAGAAGGTTTTAGAACACATGGATCTATCGGGGAGATATATTTCGATGTAAAACTCATTTATTTACATCAAAACAAAGACAATAATTGTTATGAACTCTTTCTAAGGTACAACTTCAGGGAATCTGATACCCTGTAAATAATTGGTCCGGGAAAAAATATCCTAAAAATTTTTCAAGGTTTTATCTCACTTTATAGTAGTTAAGTCCACAAATTTTTAATTCTTAAACACTAGTAAACCCTCCCTAATGAATGAAAACATAGTACTTTTTCTTGTTACATTCATTATAAGACCCCCATACAAATTAGACCTATTTTTTTGATTTGGAAAGTCAGTATAAGTTTCGTGAATAGATCACCAATGCCCATTTAATGAGAATAGACAAGTTTCACAAAGGACCTTAAAGTTCGTAGAAAGGTTGTATCAGTAGTGTCTCCATCACAACCAGGAGAAAAGGGAACAGTCAGTCAAGTCAGTGATCAGTACAGGTCGAGAAACACTGGGGTACCTGACGTCGTACGGTCCGAAGGGACAGGTAGTGGTTGAGGACCTCGGACGAGTCTAAGTACAGGTAACTCAACCACTACGGTAGGTCGGTAGAGTAGGAGACAACAGGGGAAGAGGAGAACGGAAGTTAGAAAGGGTCGTAGTCCCAGAAAAGGTCACTCATCAAGAAGAATAGTCGATCGGTTTCATAACCTCGAAATCGAAGTCGTAATCAGGGAAGTCAATTATAAGTCCTGACTAAAAGAAATTCAAACTGACCAAACTAGAGGTACGTCAGGTTCCCTGAGAGTTCTCAGAATAGGTTGTGGTGTCAAGTGTTCGTATTTAAAGGAACATAGTCTCCCGTTTAATAAAGAGTCTTATTAAAAGTTCTTCGTACTCCGAATTCACGAAGCTTTAGAACGTTATTCTTACTTTACCATTGACTACTACAAGGTAAAACTTATAGGGGTCCCGACGTAACTTCGGTACCCATATGGAAGCAATGATAACATTTGTTTAATGTGGATACCCTATTCTCAACAATCGATGTACTGTCCCAACTGTACGACTCAATTGTTTTATCATCGACGAAAGAACCCATGTCTCCCTGTCACTATTCTGACTCAGAGACAGCCCCTACATTTCCTTGTTATTAAGGGGATAACGACATCCATGTTAACTAATCTCCTACATCAAAAGGGAGTCCTCTCTCTTATCGATTCTTTAAAGTGGCCACTATCTCTGATTTCAATACGGACTACTTAGACATCTTAAACACAAAAAAGTCAAGTCAAGCCAAGTCAGTGAGTCAACACAACCTGAGACGCTGGGGTACTTAGCGTCGTGCGGTCCGGAGGGACAGGTAGTGGTTGAGGGCCTCAAGTGAGTCTGAGTGCAGGTAGCCCAGGCACTACGGTAGGTCGGTACAGTAGGAGACAGCAGGGGAAGAGGAGGACGGGGGTCGGGGAGGGTCGTAGTCTCAGAAAAGGTTACTCAGTTGAGAAGCGTAATCCACAGGTTTCATGACCTCAAAGTCGAAATCGTAGGAAGGAAGGTTTCTTTAAGGTCCCGACTAGAGGAAGTCTTACCTGACCAACCTAGAGGAACGTCAGGTTCCCTGAGCGTTCTCAGAAGAGGTTGTGGTGTCAAGTTTTCGTAGTTAAGAAGTCGCGAGTCGGAAGAAGTGTCAGGTTGAGAGTGTAGGTATGTACTGGCGTCCTTTTTGGTATCGGAACTGATCTGCCTGGAATAAGCCGTTTCATTACAGAGACGAAAACTTATATGATAGATCCAACCAGTATTGAAAAGAAGGTTCCTTATTCGCAGAAAATTAAAGTACCGACGTCAGTAGTAGACGTGGCTAAAACCTTGGGGGGTTTTATTTCAGACTGTGACAAAGGTGACAAAGGGGTAGATAAAGGTTACTTCACTGCCCTGGTCTACGGTACTAGAAACAAAAGACTTATAACTCGAAATTCGGTTGAAAAAGAAATCAATGTTGATACATAAATTCACACCATAGTCTGGATTTTAATCATAACACACAACGGAACTGTAGACCCCCTTCAACCTTCTCTGAACACAACAGGTTAGGTTCAAGGGGAGAGATGAAACGAAGACGTCTATTTTGGAAGGTCGGTTCGTTGGGAGGTATAGTTTCTTTGGCTCACGTCAAGGACGAATAGAGACTCATCACCCAAAGTAAAGGGACCGTCGGGTGTTTAATAAGTTTGTTTGTTTAATGTAGTAAAACGTCTTTTGAACCCTAAAGGAAGGAAGAGGTATAATGTTTTAGACGGAAGGTGTCGGGCCCAACGAGTAAGATAGGACAAGAGTTCATTTTGACGGGATACCGGGACGTATCACAGGAGGAGGAGACCTGATACGGAAATGCACTGTTTATTAACAACGACTATAGTAGACAGATCTCAACCTACAGAATACCGGTAGACGTATTGGGATCCCATTCATTGAAGGGAGTGGTCACTACGTTCCTCCTCCACTAAATTTGTCTTTTATGGTTGTATCTTTTAATTTTCTAGAGTCATCGACATTAGAGTTCTAAAAAATTTTACTATAGTAAATAAAACTCTCTTTTCTCCTCTCACACAGTTTATATATCATTTTTCCTCCATATGAACCTTTACAAGTCGTCACTTTAAGTACTTAACGAAGTTAGTTATCTCGACAACAATACTATATCGAACATAAGATTAATACAAAGTCGAGTCACTCTAATTCAGACTTAAGTCTTGGGTTAGAAATTCAATCATAAAGACGGTGACATACGATAGAGATAAAAGGATGTATAGTTGAAAGTACTCTCAAAAACAGTGATTACCTACAACTTTAAACAGTTTACCGAAAAAAGCACAGATAACTCTACTAATATACAAAGAGGAAGAAAATAGTGTAACAAACCAAACGTCTAAAACTTGGTAGGAACGTAGAGAACTTATTTAGGGTGGACTAGTGTCACATACTCGGGAAGATGTACCACAACTTAAACCAAACGGTTACAACACGACTCTTACAAACGTAAATATAAGTAGTCTTTATAATTGAACAAAGAAAGGGGGTCAAGTCAATCGAAAGAATAATGGGAACGAAACTTGAGATAGACCATTTAATAAATAAAACCAAAGTAATTCCGAAAAGAGTTCTAAAAAAAAAAGAACAAGAAACTTCGTATGAGAGAACAGAAGAGTAACACAAATTGAAAGAGAGAGAAAGATACTTCAATCCACTTTGTCAACGGACAGGACCGAACTTCCACACCGGAACAGTTGAAACGGACACAGGACACGGAAACCTCAACGGAGCTTCCATTCGTACTTGACACAGAAGGGGACCACACAAGGTCAGTAGCAACGTAGTCACCTTTCATCTCGACCTCAACCACCCCGATCTCGGTCTCAGACCACATTTATCCCCGAAGAGGATACGAGTTACCAACAGTGACGGATACCCCCCGTCCCAACCCCGACCTCCCGGACTCATCCTCTGGAGTCGATCAACCAACACACTACCGTAAGAGTCGGAACCCAACCCCACACTTTCGCTTTTAGTGAGTCAACACAGGTACCTTAAGAGGTCCGGTCTTATGACCTCACCCATCGGAAAGGGAAGAGGTCCCCTAGAAGGGTTGGGTCCCTAGTTTGGGTCCGGAGGATGTAGCGTCCGCCTAAGAAATGGTCGACTCGGACGTCTCTTCGGTACCAAACCCACACTGATCCCGAATTCCCAAACCCCAACGGGAAGGCACGACCAAAGTGAAAGGGGGACTACACACGTAACCAATCTCCGACGGAGCCCCTACCGTCCCAAACACAGTGTGATGTCGGTGGAGACGGAATCACTCCTCGTCTCGATCTCGTCCTCCCCGACCTCACCCTCAGACCCTGTCCGACCCCCAACGGGATCCCACAAGGACCTTTCAGTCGTTCTTGGGGCCCGCCAGAAGTCAGACGACAGAGACACTGACTCGCATTTGTGCTTACACACACACGACAAATTCTCGTCTCAGAGCCCAAGAAGGAGACCATTCAGGGTCACAAAAGTTTGGACGATTTCCCCGAACAGAAAGGTGACTACATTACAGATTGTACACCGAACTCGGGGAGCGAGACGTGCCCCTCCTGGGACTCGGACACGATAAGGGGAGGAGAAGACACAGCACCACACCCACACCCCACACCTAGGACTGGTGTAGTGAAGAGGAGGGAAGGATGGTTTGAGTTACCCACGTAGAAGGAAATATCGGAACCAACAGGACGATCAGAGGTCCACCTAAAATCGCTCTCTGTAAGATACATATCAAGAAAAATTTTTTTTAATTAAATAAAAAATTAACTCCCTATTAACGAAATGTCTTAAAACAACAAAAGACAGTTTGGAGTTGTACTTAGTCGGTATCCATATGTATATAGGGGAGGAGAAACTTGGAGGGAGGGTAGAGGGTGGGATAGGGTGGGGAGATCCAACTATACCTCGGGGATAAACTCAAAGGACTCGGTATGTCGTTTAAGGGTTACCGACAGATAAAATGAATACCNACAAAAGACAGTTTGGAGTTGTACTTAGTCGGTATCCATATGTATATAGGGGAGGAGAAACTTGGAGGGAGGGTAGAGGGTGGGATAGGGTGGGGAGATCCAACTATACCTCGGGGATAAACTCAAAGGACTCGGTATGTCGTTTAAGGGTTACCGATAGATAAAATGAATACCGTTACATTCAAAGGTACAATGAGAGAGGTATATAAAGTGAGAGAGGAGGAGAGAGGAGTACAGGTATTTAGATAAGAGATACAGACAAAGAGGTAACGACGGGACGTTTATTTAAGAAGTCATGGTAAAAAGATCTAAGGTATATATATATACAAGTTTATACTATAAATAGAAAGAGAAAGACTGAATGAAGTGACACATTATCCGAGATCATCCAAGTAGGTGGAGTAATCTTGACTGAGTTCACACAAGGAAAAATACCGACTCATTATAAGGTAATACATATACCTGGTGTTGAAGAAATAGGTAAGTAGACAGTTGCCTGTAGGTCCAACGAAGATACAAGATCGGAAACATTTATCACGACGTTACCTGTTACCCTATGTATACAGAAAGTTAAAACCAAAAGAGTCCCATACACGGATCCTCATCCTAACGACCCAGTATACCACTAAAATAAGGATCAAAAAGTTCTTTAGAGGTATGGTAGAAGGCTTCACCGACATAGTCAAATGTAAGGGTGGTCACGTCCTCGTAAGGGACAAGAGGTGTGGGAGAGGTCGTAAATAACAAACATCCGAAAAACTACTGTCGGTAAGACTGTCCACACTCCACTATAGAGTAACGTCAAAACTAAACGTAAAGAGATTATTACTCGCTACAACTCATAGAAAAGTACACAAACAATCGGTAGACATACAGAAGAAACCTCTTTACAGACAAATCCAGAAAAAGGGTGAAAAACTAACCAACAAAAAGACCATGACTCAACATACTCGGTGAACATATAAAACCTTTAATTAGTAAACAGTCAACAAAGTAAACGATAATAGAAAGGATAAGACTCCCAACAGAAAAGTGGAACGAAAATCAAAGGAAACGACACGTTTTCGAAAATTCAAATTAGGCCAGGGTGAACAAATGAAAACAAAAATAAAGATAATGAGATCCTCCACCCAGTATCTCCTAGAACGAAACTAAATACAGTAGTTCACAAGACGGAAACAAAAGGAGTTTCTCAAAAGATCAAAGACCAGAATGTAAATCCAGAAATTAGGTAAAACGTAAATAGAAACACATACCACAATCCTTCATAAGATCAAAGTAAGAGAATGTACATCGACAGGTCAAAGGGGTCGTAGTAGATAACTTCTCCGACAGATATTTTTACCTTACGAAGTCCTTAAACGTACAGTAGGAACGTGTCCCCGGTACGATTAGAAGAGACATAGTAAGGTTAAAATGATATACACGACAATTTCGTTCGTGACCAACATCAAAACTACACAAGTACTCGTCTACCCTCGGATCGTAGTAAAACTAGGGTAGAGGGTGAACATTTGACAAAGACTACCGTCAAAGACACCCGAGTATCTCGTACGACAGTAGTCAGAAAACAACAACGAGTCAAAGAGTCAGCAAAGAGGTTAAGAAACGTTGGGGTACCTGACGTCTGGTGGTCAAAGGGACAGGAAGTATACAGGGCCTCAAACGAGTTTGAGTACAGGTAACGTAACCACTACGGTAGGTTGGTAGAGTAGGAGACGACAGAGGAAGACGAGGACGGAAGTTAGAAAGGGTCGTAGTCCCAGAAAAGGTTACTTATCCGAGAAACGTAGTCAACCGGTTTCATAACCCCGAAGTCCCAACTAAAGGAAATTCCTAACTGACCAAACTAAAGGACCGATAGGTTCCGTGAGAGTTCTTAGAAGAGGTCATGGTGTCAAACTTTCGTAGTCAAGAAGTCACGAGTCAAATCAGTAGTCAGATAAATGAACGTAATTTTTTTTACTGGTTAATTGAAGATAACTCAGTAACTCTTCTTACCTACCCTTGAGTGTAGTAAAGGGACCTCCATGGGGAGTGAAGGTAAGGACACAAGTCTTACATATAAACCCAGGATAACCCAAAAGAGAAAAAACATAACCAAAAACTTTTGAGAAAGACGAACTTGGTGAGTTCGACCGTTTAAAGATACTATCTAAAGAAAGATACTAGTGTAATATAAACGAAATGTACCTTTAGAGGTGGACCCCAACCTCACTTTGTGAATCCTTGAGACAAACAACGTTCCTTTCTGAACTTCAGTCACCATCGTATACTCTCCCTCACACAATACTCCTGGTCCACTTAGGTTTAAACGATGTGTCGGCGACTAAAGTCTTTTACTAAAGGTTCAACGTCTCTAGATAAATTTTTACTAGGGATCGTCGATGGTTCTAATTAAGAATTAGGGAACGTGAAATTTCGAAAAAAAATCAGTGACTTGGAGTTAGGATAAGGAAACATGTTTCAAAGCACGTTTCTCGTATAATGGTATCTTACCGTCTAACCGAGTACACCCACCCGTGACACGAGGTGTATACCCAAAACCATACGTCTTAGGTCGACGTGTTCCACTCCTGTCCTGGACACGAGAAACTTTTCTACCCTCCTGTCGTTGTGGACAAATAATGGAGATCTCGGAGACCCTGAAACTGTTCGATCCCATCATTTGTCGTTATGTCAATTTTTTTTCAATAGTAAATCGAGAGTCGATCACTTAAAAGGGGACAAACTTAAAATAAACCATTTCTTTAAGTGAAGTTTCTGGTGACGAAACATTTTAGAGGACCCAAGAACTAAAAGACAGAGATTAAGTCCCTTCCTTCTACGTCCGAATATGAAGTAAAAGAAAATTTAGAACTGAGTTTGTTACTTCATGTAACAGAGAGTGTCAGATTACATCTACGTCAAAAAATTTTTTGAAAAATAAAAATCAAATAAAATGAAATATTATGACATAACCAAAACGGTATGTAACTGTACTTAGGTGGTGCCCACATGTACGCAAGGGTTTGTACTTGGGGGGAGGGTGAAGGGAGGGGTGTTGTAGGGAGACCCAGTAGGGGCACGTGGTCGGGGTTCGTACCCTTGAACCCTACGTCAACATCACCCTGTGTCCTTTTCGTCGAAGATCTAGACACAACCCCAAATAAACGACAACAAGTCAAGGATTCAACACAGGTTGAGAAACGTTGAGGTGTCTGACGTCGTGCGGTCTGAAGGGACAGGAAGTGATAGAGTGTCTCAAACGAGACTAAGTACAGGTAGCTCAACCACTACGGTAGGTTGGTAGAGTAGGTGACAGTAGGGGAAGAGGAGGACGGAAGTCAGAAAGGGTCGGGGTCCCAGAAGTTACTTAGACGAGAAGCATAGTCCTCCGGTTTAATAGTCTCGAAGTCGACGTCGTGGTCAGGAAGGGTACTCATAAGTCCCAACTAAAGGAAATCCTAACTGACCAAACTATAGGAAAAAACCCTGAGGGTTTTCAGAAGAGGTCGTGGTATCAACCCCAAATATCTCTTCCATTATAAAGTTTTCTACGAAATTCCTTCTCATCTTTAAACATTCGTTTCCCTCTCTTACATCTTCCTGTAGGTCCGTCTCTCTACTGTAAAATCCGTCCATTTTTAGGTCCACTTTCCTCGTCACACACAAAATCACTACACTCTCCTGTGTAACCTATGTACCGACCCCTCTGTGGTTCAGTGTCACCCTTAGAATACAGTAAGTCTCTACGTGAATAAAAGAGGTCACCCGGTACCTTAGACTGACTTCCCAAAACTCCTTTTCAAACCCATAATAGTCTAAGTATAAGTTATTTCTCGAGACATTGTCAACACATTTTAAACAAAATCTTTCTTTTCAATCTGGTCTCCATCCCTTCAACATTATAAAAACTACTTTATATATTGTTCCGTTCCATCACCAGTACCTTTACTTCTCTCCTTTTTTTTAGTCGTTTAAGTTACTGTCTTAGATATATAAAACTATGACTTACATACACCACCACCTACACATTCGTTGGTATAAGTCGAGGACTTCACCCCGGTACTTCTCCCAATCACAGTTTCAATCACCTCCTAATAACCGGGGAGTAACGAAGACGAAGACATAAAAACCGGACCCGAACGATAATCAGACGTACCGACCACCAGTCCTTTTCGATCTGAACTTGACCTTTTCGTTCTGTCTGACCTTGAGTGACTATGAGGACACAGGTGGGAAACGACGAAGATTGATATGAGTCCCTTATAACAAGAATACTCGAAAACATCTTCTCTAATGCTCACCTACTTGAAATCAAAAGATTCACTACTCTTTTAAAACCATCTTCCCGATTGTCACTCTTAACCCAAATAACTTTATATTGAATTCCGTTTTTTCTTTGTGTGATTTTTTCCATGGTTATGATGATTACCTGTGTCAAAGATCATTTATCCATTGTCAATTGTTTGACAACAACAACATCAAATCGGTGATTCAACACAGGTTGAGAAAACACTGGGGTACCTGACATCGGGTGGTCCGCGGAGACAGGCACCTCAAGAGGTCCGTTCTTACGACCCCACCCAACGGTAAAGGAGGGGGACCCCTAGAAGGGTTGGGTCCCTAATTTGAACGTAGAGAATGTAACCGTCCACCTAAGAAATGGTAACTCACTGTACCCTTCGGTCAATACTTATTATCTGTGATTTATTATATCTGTCGTAAGTATTTCCTTTACAATCCCTTTATTATTCCTCTTTATCTTTGTGTTATCAGTATTTTCTAAAATTGAGTGGAAAAAAGTCAAGTATTGTTTCAGTTCCCCTGTTGTTTATTTCATCCGTTTTTATTGGTTCCTATACTTTTTATATTCCTGTTCTATACGAACAATCTAAATAAACTATATATAATTTTAAACATGGAATTTTTTCTGTTATACAGAAGAAAAGTTGATGGTTACCCTATCAGTGTTCTTTACTGGTATAGTATGTGGTGTGTCCTTCGAAGTTATTAATATCATTTTATTTTAGCGTATCTGTTTTAACACACTATATATAGGTTATTTTATTTTATCATTTTAATCTATTAACTTCAGGGTCACATGTCTTTACATCTATAAAAGAGAATTTATTAATTATTTATACTTAATCGTTTCATATAACGATTACTTTTGTGAGGTATTATCGTGTCTCCCAATACTCACTTTCGTTCCAGTCTCCTATTTAGTAATACATAAATATAATTACGTATCCTTTCGTGTTATTATTTACTTAACTTGTCCATTGATTTCCTCAATCTTTTTCTGTCTTTTCTTTTATCTTTATGTTTTAATTATTCCATTTCATCTTTGGTTATTTGTTAATTTTTCACCGTTTCGACATATATATAACTCTTCGACCCAAAACTTGTTCTTTAATATACTTTATTTACAGTCAATTGATCCGTTCTCTTTTCCTTCTTTCCTGTTTATATGATTTATTCTTTACTCTCTCTTTTATGAGAGTCACCGTCTACTTTACTTAGTATCTTCCGATTAAAAGATTTGGGGTACCTTTATGTAAACTTTTTAGAACTTTACCTATCAAAAGATCCTCCTAATTTAAATGGTTTTTTCTAAGGGCTTTTCCCTCTTTTAAGTTTTCCTACTAATTGTATCCTCCTTATTAAACAGTTTCTCAACTACGAGATATTTCCTGAGACAGATCTGTTAATGTGTCCCCTTTTTTTAGATTACGATAAATTTAACGAGGTCTCGGTTTACTGTTTCTTTACGAAGATTTAGGAGGATACTTTATGATCCGTATTATAGTAATGTTTTCAGGTTGTTCTGATCGTGTTTTCTGTTATATGTTGAGTTATAACCGTATTTTCAAGATTTGTATAATGATTGTCTCTCTTTGGTCATCAGTCATGTGTCTCCAGTAAGGATCTTACACTCCTACCAAGATTACTTTTTTTGATATAGTCATATGAAGTAGTATCATTCTCTGGATTCTACTTAGAATATTAGTCAGAGGTTCACAAAACTTTTCCGTTATCTTTTTAATTTTGATTCAGTAAATACTTTCTGGTACATAACGTACTAAGACAAATATCCTTTATAGGTCTTGTCCGTTTATTTACTTTCATCTAATATCACTAACGGATCCTACCCCCTTATCGGACCCTATCTCTCACTATGGTTTACACAGACCTCCAAGAAAAACCCCCACTACTTACAATCTAAGATTTTACTCTAACATCATTACCACATGTCAAGACACTTATATGATTTTCGGCAACTTAACTTACCATATACTTAACATAGAATTATTTTGACAATTCCTTCAGTTACATGTACGAATTTTCAGATTTATTTTATAAGAATTGAATTATTTTTACAGAAACCGAGTGGGGGTTTCAATTGCACTTAGAACAACCTCTTCACTCTTAACAAAAAGGGTATCTGAGAACTTTGTTCGTTTTTAAAGGGGTTGATCGTGACGGGTCAGAGAAGTCTCTGTGGTCGGTCACGTTAAATTTTTTTCTCTGTCTTTAACCTCAGTATTGTAAACTTTTGTAATAGTGATAAATGTCGACGATAATATCATGTGTAACATTTATACTTTGTTTGGTTCTCTTTTACATTTGTGTTGTTATTTTAAGTCCTGTTACCGAAAGGATGAACGTTTAACCTTGGTGAATCTCATAAATCAACTCGTCAGTGGTCAAGACCCTGAATTCTGTTTAAGGAATTGGAGACACGTGAAGTAAAACGAGAGTTTACGTTTTCTTTACTACAAATCAAGTTTTCTCAAAAAGACGAAAGATTTACAGTATTGGTGAGTTAGTCGTGACCACGACCCGGGACGGGAAGGAGATTCTTATCCTACATAACGTCACAGAGAGACTTAACTAAGTGTACACCACCGTCTCCCTCATGGTTGGTTATTTGGCTTAATGGACCCCTAAAGAAGAGGTAAAGAAGAGATCTCAGTCACTACTGGTGCATGGTAGAGGACGTTATCCTTTACTCGAACCAAAATCACGGTTGAAATTCGACCATTACCACTTCAACTCCACCAACTCTTATTAACACTTCAATAGACACCTGATCCATCCTTTTTTTAGATACTAGTCAACACTTACTTAAAACTTCTAAAGACCATTAGTTGTTCATTTCTTTTTGTCTGTTTTAATGAAATTTATATAGGGAATTAGTTGTATAACCTTTATTATATTGAAGTTGTGTCTTAATTATTTTTTAATGAGTCCATTTTTCTAATCCACATTTTCGTGTACAAAGTCTCCGTTTTAAGTCCTATCATGAACAATATGACTTCTAATTGAGAACCAAGAGAAAGAAAGAGAAAAAGAGGTGGAAGGGTGATAGTAGAAATATTAACACGTCAGTGAGTCAACACAGGTCGAGAAAGACTGGGATTCGTGACGTCGAACGGTCCTAAGGGACAGGAAGTGATTGAGGACCTGGAACGAGTTTGAGTACAGGTAGTGCAGTCACTACGATAGGTTGGTCGAGTAGGAGACAGTAGGGGAAGAGGAGGACGAAAGTTAGAAAGGGTCGTAGTCCCAGAAAAGGTTACTTAGTCAAGAAGCTTAGTCCACCGGTTTCATAACCTCAAAGTCGAAGTTGTAGTCAGGAAGGTTACTTATAAACCCTGACTAAAGGAAATGCTAACTGACCAAATTAGAAGTTCGTCAGGTTCTCTGAGAGTTCTCAGAAGAGGTGGTGGTGTCAAGTTTTCGTAATTAAGGAACCACGAAAGAAATACCAGGTCGAGAGTGTAGGTATGTACTGATGACCTTTTTGGTATCTAAACTGATCTGTCTGGAAATCATTACAGAGATAAAAAATTATACGACAGATCCAACCGGTATCGAAAAGAAGGTTCCTCGTTCGCAGAAAATTAAAGTACCGACGTCAGTGGTAGACGTCACTAAAACCTCGGGTTCTTTTATTTTAGACAGTAACAAAGGTAACAAAGGGGTAGATAAACAGTACTTCACTACCCTAGTCTAAGGTACTAGAATCAAAAACTTACAACTCAAAATTTGGTCGAAAAAGTGAGAGGAGAAGGTGAAAGTAGTTCTCCGAAAAATCAAGGAGAACTGAAAGACGGTATTCCCATCACAGTAGACGTATAGACCTCAATAACTATAAAGAGAGAAGTTAGAATTAAGGTCGAACACGAAGTAGGTAGACCGTAAAGCTTACTACATGAGACGTATATTCAATTTATTCGTCCCTGTTATATGTCGGAACTGTATGAGGAAAGGGTTAACCTTGGTCAGGCAACAAGGTACAGAGTAAGATTGGTAACGAAGAACTGGACGTATGTTTAAAGAGTCCTCCGTCCAGTCCACCAGACCATAAGGGTAGAGAACTTCTTAAAGGGTCAAACAACACTAAGTGTGTCAGTTTCCGAAATCGTATCAGTTACTTCGTCTTCATCTACAAGAAGACCTTAAGAGAACGAATAAGATACTAGGTTACCTATAGCCGTTAAAATAGAGACCAAGGAGACAGAAAAGATTTGGGTCGAACTTGTAGACCTTCAAGAGTCAAGTGCATGACAACTTCGGATCGAACCTCTTAAACCCGTAATGAAACGATCGTACACTCTACTCACGTTAACACACCATCAAACTCGTAAGAAGTCGTAACGGAAAGAAACCCTAACCTTACTTTTGACTGGAAAAGGTCAGGACACCGGTGTCGACTCAAAAAGTTTACTCGACCATATAACTCACGTCGTGAAAGTATCGTAGTAGAGAATCCTAAACTTTATCGAGTTGACCTTAAGGTAGTGGAGGTGATCGAAACAAACATCACTACGAAGGATTCCCGGTGAACTGAAGTGTGAGGTCCTACAGACCGAGATGTGGTACCAATAGACCCAGTAATTCTAGAAAAAACATACCAAGACACATAAGAACGGTGGAAAAGAATCATAGAAGACGAAGACAATACAGGTATGGCAAAGACAAGAAATAACACGGGTAGAAAAGTACTTTACAAGGGAGTAGTCTAAAACCTCTATCACAAAAAATTTACTTAAATTGAAAGATGGTTTCAGTACTTTAGTGATTTTTCATAATCATAAACCGTGTCAGATTTGTATAAAAGATTTACAAACGAAGATTGTACGAACGATACGAAGATTGTAACTACGTCTTTTGTATGAAATTTTTTCGTTCTATATGGTCTTGAAAATGGAGATTTATTTATAGAAGGAAATTTAGTCAGTAGAATCTTACGATTCAATAAAGTAATTATGACAATAACAAACTCAATAAAAGACTCGAGAACATGAATGGTCCGGACGTGGGAAAAGAAAACTCATATGACTTATAACTACTAAAAAACAGGGGAGTAACACCTAATACATACACCTTTATCGACATTCATTAAATCTCTCTTCATAGTCCCTTTTTAACATACAAGTCAAACTTAATATAATGAAATTTAAATAAATATAACGTAAATTTGTCCCCTTTTAATTCGAACACTTTCTCATTTTGACCGAAAAGTCATACACAGAATGAATGGTAAAACAAACATATGTTTTCTTTTTTTTTAGGTTTTACGAAACTTACTAATATGAGAATAGCCTTATCCCAAGGGATCTGTCTCATCTAAATACTACTCAGTAAAACCAGAGAATCAAAAGAAAGTTTTGGACTCAGTCGAAGTAAAGTCGTCTTTATTTAAGTAGGTTCAAAGAGTACTTCTCAAAGAAGTATAAGACTCGTGTAACCCCACATTACCTGACTTCAGATTGTTTGCACTTAAAGTTAGGACTATGGTGAAGACACATTATAAATTACATTAGAGTCAGTCGAAACTACAATCGTAGACACATTACCCTTAATATTTTATGTCGTTCAACAATCCTATACTGTATGTTAACGAATGGGTCACAACTAAGGACCGACGAAAATTTAGTCCAAACCTCACATTACCCTATACTATTGTATTGTTACTACTTAAAAGATCAAGAAAAACATAAGATGGTATCTTAGATCATCTTATGGGGGGTTATACATCGTATATACCTTTATATGATGGTAATTCAACGACCATTATTGTATAAATCCTTTTTACATAAGATGACCACTAATAAAACACAGGACATTCAAGTAATTTAAGAAGTAGATCTGAAGTCCTTCTATATACACGACGTAATTACCGGCTAACGGATCATAGTTCTCAATAAAACTTCACTTCCTACTTTACTGGGTCTTCGTTGGACATACTTACTACCCGTTTCACTCTATTACTTTCGTGTCACATCCCCCGGAAGAACTATGGTAAATAGTCAACTCCTACACGTTTAATTAAATTGATAATTTATAAACCTTGGGTTTAGAAAGTATTTCATAAAGAAAAGGTCAATTGTGACCTGTTATTTTCATAGGATCATAAAAATTTCTCTGTAATACAATCTTACTAGTATAAAAACTACATCTATACTCGACGTGTCTACCCTTTAAGAAATCTCTGAGATCTCCACCGGAGGTCCGGTTTAGACCAGGTGATGGACAAAAACATTGATATTAAATAACCTCGTGCCAGTGAAAGTAAGTAAATACATAGTAGAAACCGATTGAAATAAGAAATTTTCGTAACAACCTATCAACGTTGTCTCTGAAATAACAGGTGTTTCGGCTTTTATAAATGGTAAATGGTACACCGGAAACCGGGAACGAATTCTTCTTTTTCAAACGACACTTTTCTTTTTTTAACGTTATAATCCCCTCGTGTCTCCTTCAGTAAGACAAGAAGGTGACGGGAAATTCAAGACCAAAACCAAGAGACACAAGGATCTATCCTTTAATATGTATAAGAAGACATCGCAGGAAAGATGGGCATCCGTAATCCTCACCCGGTCAACAACCGTCTAATTGAGGGACTGTAGTCGAGGTAAGGATGGTGAAAACGAAACATGAGACTCGGTGTACCCGGAGGAGTCACAAGGGGTTCTTGTGGTACATACAGACTCTTTTGGTGTTAAGTTTTTCAGTGTACATGGGGTCACAAGTGTCGTCGTGACAAATGTTATCGGTCCTGTTCCTTCGTTGCATCTACAGGTAGCTGTCTACTTACCTATCTCTTCAATACCATGTATATGTATGTTACCTTATCCTGAGTCGGTATTTTTCCTTACTTAGACTTAGCAACCTCCCTCCACCTACTTGGATCTAGGACAGTATGCCTCACTTTATTCAGTCTGTCTCTTTTTGTTTACAACGTATAATTATGTAGATATTCCTTAGATCTTTTTATCATGACTATTTGGATAAAAGTCCCTTCATTACCTCTACATCTACATCTCTTTTAAACACCTGTGTCACTACCTTCCTCTCTCACCCTGCTTAACTCTCTCATCGTAACTGTATGTATGTGATGGTACACACTTTATCTACCGATCACCCTTCGACAATATGTTGTGTCGGACCATAAGACGCTACTGTATCTCCCCACCCAACCACCCCCCACCTTCCCTCCGAGTGACCCCTCCCCTATATATATATATATATATCAATATTGACTAAGCACAACGACATGTCGTCTTTGGTTGTGTTGTAACATTTCGTCAATAGGAGGTTAATTTTTTTTCCCTTGTGGCATAAACATAAGTGAAGTCCTGAAAAGTTGTCGAATCTTTATGGGAAGGTAATACAGAAGTGGACTTACTAAGGAAGGGGAAGTCAAATGGGGACTTCACAGTACAAGTCTCTCCCGTAAGGACTGGTGGAATAAATATCATACCAGGAATAACGGGTAGTGAGAACTTGAGTAATAAGAGGAACTAAGAAAGTAACTTATTTTAGTGGTAGACCTTAAATCAGAAGGAAAAGTGAATAAATAGTAGACAAGGAGGTCCGACAGTCGACGTTGTCGGTCTCGTCACAAACCGTGTATTTTCCGGTGTCATAAACAACTGTCACCGACCACTTTACTAGACGATCCTTCATTTCGACCGTGACGGAAGGTCTCTGTCGTTTTCTTGGATCTAAATCTAAGTCCTTAAATAAATAGGAGGACGTTTAATTACACACTTTTCCAAGTACTAAAGTATCTGTGAACTCCGGAATAAAATGAATATCTTATGAGGTCCCTTCGAGTTATTCGGAGGTCGACTTTTTACTGAACCGAATCATATCGAAACACTTTCAGAATTATAAGATAGAATTATTCGTTTATGAGATATGGAGGGAATCGAGGTTCAAGAATAGACTTCGGACCCAATAAAATCATCGGTAGAAATCTATACGGTCAATACCTATACCTACATTCTCACCTTAATTTGTTGTTCATTTGTCAGAGCTAATACTGATTGAGATATATAACCAGAGTAACAAATACGTACATTCTTGTGTGTACGGCCTTCACAATCACTTTTGATTTGATAGAGGAAAAGTTAGTCACCACAGGCTTCACACAAAGTCTCTTTGGGAGGATCCTTTCTCTCGAGTCAGTATAAACGACGAAAGTAAAAGTCTATTTAAGGTAGATGACACTGTATGAGAAGAGTAATTGATTCGTTTAATCCAGTGTCTGAAATCCACCCGTTGAGAATCACAACTTCTTTGTCGATAAACTGAAGTTAATTTTCTCTATCCCGAACGTTTCCAGATCACTAGAGTATTTAAACTATTCTATCAAAACCTATAACAATCTCAATGATCATACCAACTTGTCAATCCAATATGGTGTCTTAGTTGTTTCCTTTTTCTCAACGGTCGATCGTAGGGAACGAGTTCTATGAGTTTCACTTCGCGTCCAATATTTCGAACATAAGATCGTTAAACTTGAAACAGTTACAAGGTGGATGGATTAAGTCCTGTTCTTGTCACAACAAATACACTATACAACTGAATACTCTGTAGATCTTCAAGACACTTACATTTACGTACCGGACTCAGTGAGAAATTAATCATTCTATGACCTCACGATAAATCATTGAATAAGAATGTCTGGGAGTAGAGACTTCTTTTCCTTTTTCATTTTTAGATGTAGGAGTACATGAATTAAAACCTGGCTGAAATATTAGTCTGAAGTAAAATCGTTATTTTTATCTTGTATAAGAAAACAAATTTCGACTTTAAAACTACACAAAACAAAACTGACCGTAGTTGATCTAAATGTTAAGACAGGTATATCAGGTCAGGACTTATAAGTAACCTTCCTGTCTACGACTTCCACTTTGAGGTTATGAAACCGGTTGACTATACTTCTTGACTGAGTAACCTTTCTGGGACTACGACCCTTTCTAACTTCCGTCCTTCTCTTCCCCTACTGTCCTACTCGACCAACCTACCGTAGTGGCTGAACTACCTGTACTCAAACTCGTTCAAAGCCCTCAGCCACTACCTGTCCCTTCGGACCACACGACGTCAGGTACCCCAACGTTTCTCAGTCTGTACTGACTCACTGACTTGACTTGACTCAAGTCGAGTCAAAGGTACTGGGGGTGTAAACATTGTGGTAAAAATCAAATATCAAGTCGACACAACCTAATAAACCCTAATTGATCTGTAAAGACAATTCTGTGGAGAGAATTATGACGATTATAGAAAAAACTTCCTGATTTAACACGGGGAGGGAAGATTAAGTACACAGTTGTATACACATGGGTCACATTCATTAATTCAAATTTACTCTATTATACCCACCCCGGGGATTTAGTGATCCTGATCCCAAGAATATTCTTCTTCTCTTAGTCTCTAATCTAGATAGACCTCCACGTGTCTCCTACCGGGTAACTCCTATGTCTCCCTTCTATGATAAACGTTTCGTCTTTCTCTGCCAATAACAAGTCAACGATTCAACACAGGTCGAGAAACACTGGGGTACTTGACGTCGTACGGTCTGTAGGGACAGGAAGTGATATTGGACCTCAGACGAGTTTAAGTACAGGTAACTCAACCACCATGTTCGATTGGTAGAGTAGGAGACGACGGGGGAGGAGGAAAACGGAAGTTGGAAAGGGTCGTAGTCCCAGAAAAGGTCACTCAGCCTAGAGACGTAGTCCACCGGTTTCATAACCTCGAAAGTCAAGTCAAGTCAGCAAGTCAGTACAGACTAAGAAACTCTGGGGTACTTAACGTCGTGCGGTCCGGAGGAACAGATAGTGGTTAAGGGCCTCAAATGTGTCTGAGTACAGGTATCTCAGTCACTACGGTAGGTCGGTAGAGTAGGAGACAGTAGGGGAAAAAGAGGATGAGGGTTTGGGAGGCTCGTAGCCTCAGAAAAGGTTGCTCAGTTGAGAAGCGTACTCCATCGGTTTCATGACCTCAAAGTCGAAATCGTAGTAAGGAAGGTTTCTTTAGGGTCCCGACTAGAGGAAGTCTTACCTGACCAACCTAGAGAAACGTCAGGTTCCCTGAGAGTTCTCAGAAGAGGTCGTGATGTCAAGTTTTCGTAGTTAAGAAGACGCGAGTCGAAAGAAATATCAGGTCGAGAGTGTAGGTATGTACTGGTGTCCTTTTTGGTATCGGAACTGATCTGTCTCGAAACAACCGTTTCATTACAGAGACGAAAACTTATACGATTGAACCAACCAGAATCGAAAAGAAGGTTCCTCATTCGTAGAAAATTAAAGTACCGACGTCAGTGGTAGACGTCACTAAAACCTCGGGGGGTTTTATTTCGGACTGTGACAAAGGTGACAAAGGGGTAGATAAAGGGTATTTCACTACCCTGGTCCACGGTACTAGAAGCAAAAGACTTACAACTCGAAATTCGGCAGAAAAAGTGAGAGGAGAAAGTGAAAGTAGTTCTCCGAGAAATAAAAGAGAAGTGAAAGACGGTATCCCCACCACAGTAGACGTATAGACTCCACTAACTATAAAGAGGGCCGTTAGAACTAAGATCGAACACAAAGAAGGTCGGGTCGCAAAGAGTACTACATGAGACGTATCTACAATTTATTCGTCCCATTGTTATATGTCGGAAAAGGATAAACCTTGGTTAGACAACAAGGTACAAGTCAAGATTGATAACGAAGGACTGGACGTATATCCAAAGAGTTCTCCGTCCAGTCCACCAGACCATAAGGTTGAGAAGTCTTAAGAAGGTTGAGAGAAAGTCTTAAAAGGTGTCAAAGAACACTAGGGGTGTCAGTTTCCGAAACCGTATCAGTTATTTCGTCTTTATCTACAAAAGGACCTTGAGAGAAGGAAAAAACTACTTCGTCGCCTAAAACCGTTAAACTAGAGACTAAGGAGACGGAAAGATTTTGGTCGAACTAGTAGACCTTCAAGTGTCAAGTGCATAACGACTTCGGACCGAACCTCTTAAAACTCGTAATGAAATGATCGAACGCTCTACTCACGTTAACACACCATCAGACTCGTAAGAAACCGTAACGAAAAGAAACCCTAACTTTACTTTTGACTGGAAAAGGTCAGGACACCGGTGACGACTCAAAAGATTTAAACGACCTCTCCCTCCCTTTCTACCGCCTCCTTATCCTGCCCTTCTGGTGAAAGAGGGAGTGTTTAAGGAGTTTTCTTGTAAAGTTGCGGCTCGTTTGAGGCGTTTTGTTGAAGACATCCGACCGTCTCCTGTAGTCCGTTGGTCTTTTCGTCTGGTAACAGAAGTTTTTGTCCATCCTTTTTTATATTTTCTGCTTTTTCCTCTGTTTCCTCCACCCCTCCCTCGAGGCAGGGTCCTTCCTTCGGGCAGGGCCCTTCCCTTAAAATTCTTCTCTCCAAAGGTTTGTGGTCCTTTGTGAGAGGGACGGCTCAGACACCGTTCGGAACCTTTGTGTCTCCCGTTGTATTGTCCTTCCTTTTTATCTATTTATTAATTTTGGTTGTCTAATGTTCGGGTTATCATTGAGGGGGTCGCCTTTTCGTCGTGTCTGCGGACGTAGGCGGTAACCCTTCACCCCCGTCCCGTCCCTGCGCGCCCTCCGCGCCCGACGTCTCGAAACATTCTTAGCCCGTCCTTGCGGGGTGCGCGTTGGTCTTGCTAGATTGAACCCGATCGTTTGGTCTGACACCCTATCGATGGTGCGCTTTTTGAGCTTGTATTCTGTGGCGGTCCTGGCTCGTGTCTTGTTTCCTGCCTTGCCTTTTTCGGTCGACGTCTGGTAGGGGGCGGCCCCTGTCCGTCGGTCTCGGCATTCCTGACCTTTCCCCGTTGACGTCTGGGCCTCTCTGAAATGCATGGATTGACGTTCGTCCGAGGAAACGATTTTGAAGACCCCCACGACCTGTCAGTGTTAGACGGAGTGCCCCACTCGGTCGCCAGGTGGGTCTTTCGACTCGTCGTCGCCGTCTTTTCCACTGTTCGGCGCCGCTAGCGCGAGCGGTTTGAGGACTCGATGAGCCTGGACCCTTCCCGTGTTTCACGTCAGGGTCGGCTTAGACACGGAGACTCCCGACGGACTCGCGGCTTGGACTCGCCGAACCTGGCCCCTTCACGTGCGTCGGATCCCGGTCGGGGTCTGCCAAGGGCCGACTCGTAGCATCTCGGCCTCGCCAAACACGCGACGCTCTTTCCTGTCCAGTTCGCCCCGACTCTACGCCACACGTGTGCTGTCACGATAAACAAACGTCGTAGGGGGGAGGGGTGTCGCGCTGACTTGATCACTCGGATTTTGTGGTCGTTTGTCTTCTTCAATTTGTCTCCCTTGGTGGAACCTTCACTCGGGTGTGCCGGGTATTGTAGTCTCTTCTCGGTCTATACAAAAATGATAAAAATTTTAATAAGGAAAAAAAAAAAAAGTGAAAAAACAAAAAACAAAAAAAGAAAAAAGAAAAAAAAGGTTGAAAAAAAATTAACAATTCAGAAGATAAAGAGGAGATTAAAAATAAAGATATTGGATAATAATGATAAAATTTTTTTTTCTGAAAAAAAAAAAATCCGTTTGTGGTATATATCAGAAACCTACCAACAACCACCAAAAAAAAAAAAAAAAAAAAAAAAAAATTAAAAAAAAAAAAAAAAAAAAACTAACAAACAAACAAACAAACAAAAAATTATTAAGAAAAAGAAAGAAAAAAAAAAAAAAGAAAGAAGGAAAAAGGAAGACGAAGAGAGATTATAACATAGAAACTTTTAGGTTGGAGATGAGATCTAAAAATTAGAAACGAGAATCCAAAAACACCAGTTAAAACATGTAAATTTTTGGGTTTGAAGTGATAGGGTCAAATGGACTCTCGCTCTAATGACCGAACTGGTGAGAGAGGAGGAGACCTGAGAGGAAAAAGAGGTGGTCCACCGGAGACAGAGAAAAGAGGGGGTAGAGAGGAGATAGGTTGAGACACTTAGAGACACACAAGGTCTGCCACCTCTTGTGGATTCCTTGTCCAATGACCGTCCTAAACAGAGAGAGGATGAGTAAGGAGAGAGACTAGGAGGACCAGTGGAGACAGATGAAGGAGGGAGAGGAGAAGGGGCATATTGAGACATTTATGGAGACTCGCCAGGTCTGATATCTCGCGTGTATTCCTTCACTGATGACCGATCGAACGAGAGAAGAGAAAACTAGAGTGGCGTAGAGTAAGGTCAATGGAGATTGATGGGGGAGGTAGAAGAGAAGAGGAATATTGAGTCACTTGGAGAGACTCACAGGGAGTTACACCTCTTTGAAAAGTAGAAATTGGATCTACAAAATAGTAGCCACGACATATCTACCTCTTCAGATCTCCGATGACATTTTTATTTTGACTTTTGGTCTTCGTCCTCCGAATTTAGGTTTCGGACTTTTGTAATCTCTTGAGAACTTAAGTCCCTTGTAATTCGTTATCCTCGGGTAGATTACGGAAGTATGGATGTGGCTTTGGTTCAAGGTGGGTTCCCGGTTGTTTAAGGTTTTGTTCTGTATGGTGCGTTTAAGAGGTCGTTGTGTCCTTGTGAGGGGACTCGAAGTTATATGTCCGTCGAGTTTTAATAGGGTTTTGGAAACTACAGAGCATTGGGTAATGCCCAGTGAGGTAACGTGAGGTCTCTCTTCTTTGGGTCGAGGTGGGTGGTTTTGAGGTTGTGTTCGGAGGGATTGGTCCTTTGGAACTGTTCGGTGACTATCTTGGGGTGGGTTTCACTCCTTCGAGGTATTATTTCTCTTGAGGTGTTTAAGGGTCTTATATTTTTCCGGTGGGGTTTGCGTCGTTATATTGGTTCTACTTCTCTGTCTCCTTATGTGTCGTCCATTTCCTTGTCCTCTCAACGGGTGGTTTGGTTTGTTTTCACCTTCTTCATCCCTTAGATGGCCTCTTCCTTAAGGCTTATAACTATCACTTTTACTAGGTTTTAGAACTTTAGTTTTACCTTAGTGTCTATTTATCGGATCTCTGTTCCTAACTCTTCTACGTTCTTTCCAAATTGTTCCTGGATCTTCTTTATTTTTTCTCAGTTTTATATTACTTATTACGTTATTTACTCTAGTCTTTGTGAGACCTCCGTTGTTAATCATCTTATTGCCTCCGTCTTCTATCCTAATCACTTTATCTTCTATCTTACCATCTTTATTTACTTAGTCTCTCCTTTGTTCTTGTTGCTTAATTTTCTTTACTCCTGTTAGAGTCTCTGGAGGTCCTGTTATACTTTGCGAGGTTGTAAGCTTAATATCCTCAGGGTCTTCTTCTTCTGTCTTTCTTTCTAGTACTCTTTTAGGAACTCCTCTATTATCAACTTTTGAAGGGATTTTACCCCTTCCTTTATTAGTGGGTTCAGGTTCTTTGTGTCTCTCAAGGTTTATCCTATTTGGGTTCCGCTTTGTGGGGTTCTGTGTATAATTAGTTTAATTGTTTCTAGTTTGTGTTTCTTGTTTATAATTTTCGTCGTTCCCTTTTTGTTGTTTATTGTGTGTTCCCCTAAGGGTAATCCTATTGTCGACTAGAAAGTTATCTTTGAGAAGTCCGGTCCTCCCTTACCGTTCTGTATGAATTTCACTACTTTCTGTTATTGGATGTCATAGATATCAATTAGGTCTAACTGATCTAATGTATCATTTAAAGTTTCTGTTTCTTTGTTGATTTTCTGTTTAGTTGATCTGTCCATAGGTGTGAGTGGGGTATTAAAGTCTCTCACTATTATTGTGTTACTGTTGATTTCCCCTTTCATACTTGTTAGCATTTGTCTTACATATTGCGGTGC